>JAEAOA010001045.1:0-338070 GCA_016746295.1 Potamilus streckersoni | reverse complement strand
GCAGTTGGAAAGTTAACGCTAAATTCAGGATTGGTGGAACTTATTGATATCATGGTAGGTTTTGAAGGAGTTGTATTAGCGACGATCTGCTGTAATAACTCATCCAAGCGATGTTCAGTTGCTGACGTTATTGTTATTATTATTGTTTAATTCTCCATTTATTGTGTCACCAGAATCACTAACAATTCTGAATGCTTCATCGTAGGTTTCAATTATCGTTATGAACTCCTCGTCAGATATTTTACCATCACTGAGATACGTGGAAATATACCCAGAGAGTTTAGAGTATGTTGCTGTTGCTGTGTGCAATTTTATCATATACTCCCGCAATTTTTCATTCGCACATGTAGCTATCTTTTTAGCAATAATACTAAGAATACCTACTATAGTGGTAGAAGTTGAAACAATAATTGTTATAATTGCTGGAGCTGTCATTGTTAATGTCGATAATATTAATCCGGATACAGCAACAATAGCAGAAACTGAATACACAATTATATCAATGACGACCATCGTCTACGATATTTTTTTACTTTTACTGTATAATAGTCGATGGTATTTTTTTTAGTTTGGCCAGACATTCACATGCTTGATTATATCTGTGATGTTGAACGTCGATAGATAACGTAGTTATTTGATCCATTATACTATGATGTTAAGTAGTTAATTGAGTTACAAATTCCAAACACCATCAGTAATTAGCTGAGGCCATACATTTATCAGACGATTGCAGCGTAAATGTTTCCTCATAATCTTTATCTAATACTACAGATAAAATTCTAGAAATATTACCAGTTGATGGAGAGTTAGTGTATATTATAAAATATACACCGCTAAGTACGGATATCCTATATATACCAGCGACTTTTGCTGTGTATTTGATGGTTTTATTTTCTGACGTCCACATTCCAGATCCAGATGTAATTGTATGCACAATTTTTTTAATCTGCTGATGAGGAATTTTAACCAGACTAATTTATGAACAATATCCGGAATTCCACTAATAATATCGTTGAGTTTTGTGTTAATATCAGTAAGTTTTATATCAACATTTGGTGGACTTCCAACAAATTCGTTATTAGTCCTATTCACGTTTCTGCGAAAACTCAAAAATTTGTTCACGTGACCGGTAAAATCAGTTTTGAGTGTGACAATTTCATTAGTGATTGGAACTTCTTTATCATCTACGTATTTTTTGTAGCAGCATCAAACTCAGATTCAGGTGTTTTTAAATTACTAATACTATTATGGTTTACGAATCCCTCACCTGATATGAATCCTTCGTTGAGATCTAATATCAACGAAAATAATTTGGCATGTACGTGTGAAGCAGTGTACAAATTTGTTGTATAAGAATATAATATATTAACTTCGCAAGTACATATTTAATTTGCGATGATATTATGAATACCGGCCATTACTGTTGCAACTAAAGCACCAATACCAATACTGGCGCTATCATTTACTGTTCCAGCTATGATCGCGGATGCCGAGTAAACAATTATATAGGTAACAACGACACGTCTGAGATATTTTCTTTTGCTTTGCTATATAATCGTCAATGATATTTTTCATTTGGGTATGCCAAGATTATACTTGATCTTATCAAAAATACTGAACGTTATTTGGAGAGGACATTATTATAAAATACTAATGTTTTGTAGGAGGTATTTTGGAAACGAATTCAATATACCAATAGTACAAAACATTTTTCTTCGGGTTCCACCACCATGTTTTCCTCATCGTTTTTCTCCAATATTACCGACATAGATCCAAAAGATCCGTTAACAGAAAAATGCCATGAGACTATGTTCGATATTGTAAATGTTGTAGCACCGATTACTTATAACCTGTACATTCTGGTAACATTTGCGAGATGTTTAATGGATTTATTGAGTGATATCCATAATATCGATTCATAAGCTACTGCACTTACTGCATCATCGGTAATCATTTTTATGTCATAAACTTAACGTTGGTGATTGTTAGACTCCAATTAAGTTCACTAATTTCTGTATTTGCATTTCTATGAAAATTCAAAAACGTGTTAACCTGAATGATCAGATCTAAATGTGGCCAGTCCATCATTGATCGTCATTAACGAAGTCATTATCGGGATGTTGTTATCTTCGACGTAGTTTTTCGTTGCAGCGTCATCGCTTGATTCTGGTTCTCTAAGATCAGTAATTTTATTGTTAACCATATTAGGCGATCCAGTCATTGTGTCACCGATGGATAATAAACGATGGTTTATCTCAGTTCTGATCGTGGTGATATTGTTGTCCGCGCATTTATATGTAGCCACATGTTCATGTTTTATTTTGCTTCTCTCACATTAATAATTATATATTTCTCCTCATGTTGAGATCACCATGCATAATAACTCAAATTATTTTTTTATTCGTCCAGTAATTTCTCCCATAATTGTTAGAATTCATTCCATCGAGTGTTTCATTTTACTGTTCTTTGTAAATACAACTATTAATATTGGCGCATCAGTTATTGTCAGTGTTGGTAATATTGAATACCAGATTGGAATTCTTTTCATCCTACTCATATATTTTAAAAATGCATTTGGTGGTGCCAGTCCATACAAATCAAAATAAACAACTTCACATGGATCAACCCTATATGCAACCCAATAAGAATTGGACTAGTTCGTCCATCGAGATTAATGATTTAAAGACAGTTTAGTTGTTTTGTTAATTGCTTGCGCATAAAAACCTCAACAGGTTTTAATCTTTAATCTCTAAGCAGCATCACGTAAATCGAAATTTCATCAACGAAGCGTCCCCGGCAGTCTTAGACCTGAACTGTTCGACTGTACCACGAATTGTGAGTTCCTGACAGTATTAGACCTTTCCTTTTCTTAGGAAGTCTTCAATCAAAGGCCCGTTCCTTTCTTTAATGCCACCTAAGTGGCTGTTCCAAAAGCACCAAGTGAAGCTGCTTTTGCCACCGCTGGAGCTGCCGCGGCCGGCAATGATGGTATAGATGCTAGAAGTGGAAATATTCCACCCGTCCTAGCGATGTTTTTAATGCCACCAACAGAAAAAATAAATCTAACTCCTGTATTTGATTATATTTTGTCATTGACGTACCAGAGTTGATGTTCTATCAGTGATATTTTATTTGGACCATCTACAAGATGATCCGATTACATCAATAGTTTTATTCCACAGTTCCATTTCGATATTGATTGTACCTTTTAATCTGTACTGGAGTTAGATTAACACGGACAATATGATATGAAATTATAATATCATGAACGATTTAATTACATGTTTTCCACAGGGAAATCAATAAAGTTCATTCATCTACCAACACCTTCAAGTAGCATTGTTTTGTCTAAGAGTGTTAGAGTGATTGCTGTATAACCATCAGTGGGAAGTCGTGCTACACGAGCTTGAAAGTCTAAACAAATCTAAATATTCCAGTGAGAAATACTATATTGGATATAATATTGTGAAATCTTACTGAGATAGCTGCAAACCAGAATCAACATTCTAATCATGCCCCATAAATATCATCAACCAATAATAAACACATGCAACATGATTGTGTTCAAAATTCAATAATATATCTTCAGAATGTTTTTTTCCTTCTAAGATCTGAGGCTATATAATAACAATTTTAATACCAAACATGAAATAGCAAATGACTTGCTGATTGTTTCTTAAAAACTCTTCATCGCCTAATTATTCCAACTCTTTCCAAAGAATTAAAGTGCAAACAGGAAAAGGACGTTTGAAATTCATATTGAATAACTCAGTGTGTTATAACCAACCGTTTTCATTGTCAGAACTTATGGAATTTTTGAATAAGGCCCATGATACATCCGCTGAACCTGACGATATACATTACCAGTTTTTGAAACATCTTCTAGAATCATCTTTAACAGTTCTTCTGGAAATCTTCAATGATTTATGGATTCCTGGTAATGTACCAGAAACTTGGAAAGAAGCAACTGTAATACCAATTCCAAAACCAGGAAAAGATAGCGCAGATCCTACCAACCTTAGACCGATATCATTAACTAGCTGCGTGTTCAAAACAATGGAACGAATTCTCAATTCTCGGTTTGATTGGTATTTGGAAAGCAACAATTTATTATATCCTTTTCTCGGAATAAAAAACTATATATACATTTTTGTCAATTGCGAAGACAACATGATGGACCAAATCTCCAACTTGACGGAACACCTTTTCTAGTTGTTGAGGAAGCAAAATTTTTACGAATTATCTTCGACAAAAAATTGACTTTCATTCCACACCTGCAATATGTGAAAGCTAAATGCTTGAAGTCTCTTGATTGACTTAATGTAATAGCGCACACTAACTGGGGTGCTGATAGGAAAGTAATACTCAGTTTACTCAGTTTATACAGAACGTCTATCCGCTCCAAATTAGACTATGGTTGCATTGTCTATGGTTCAGCTAGGAAGTCCTATTTGAAGATGCTCGACCCAATACATAATCAGGGAATAAGACTTGCGCTGGGAGTATTTAAGGCATCCCCGTGTAAAAGCTTACTCATTTAAGCAAGCGAACCATCTTTATCACAACGTAGAGAAATGCTTTCCACACAGTATGCTCTCAAACTAAAATCCAACCCTCCGAACCCAGCTTTTTCGGCTGTTTTTGAACCCAACTATAAAACCTTATATGACAATAAACAAAACGTCATTTCTATCTTTGGCATTAGAACATCACCGTTACTTGATCTTTCAAAAGTTCTAAAAGCGACCGTCTCAGAAATCCCCCCTCCGGCTACTTCATCAACCAAATATACTTTTCACGTTACACGATGGAAAAAATCGGAGACAAATCCTTCCATCTTCCACAACTCTTGCCATGATCACCTCGCTCAATTAAAAAATTATACAAGAATAAATACTGATGGATCAACTGATGAGGAAAAGGCTGCCGCAGCTTTCGTTAGTGGAAAACACCCAACAAAAATTCGTTTGCCAAATGGTACATCAATTGTTTTCCGCCGAAATCAGATCAATAGACCTTGTTTGGCAACACATTGAAAGCAACCGTATTTTAAACAGCATCATTTTCTCCGATTCATTATCAGTACTTCAGTCAGTACAAAATAGAAAACTAGAGAATCCCTTATTAGCTAATATTCTCCTTAAACATACTGAGCTGAGTACCTCCCACAATATAGTATACTGTTGGTTACCCAGCCATGTTGGAATTAAAGATAATGATAAAGCAGACCGCGCTGCTAAAATGGTCCTATCACTAGAACCATCTAATTTTAATGCACCATATACTGATTTTAAACGTTGTATCAAAGAATGTTTACGTCAGAAATGGCAGGCATCATGGAATGATGCAGTGAATAACAAACTTCATGCCATCAAATCAACCAACAGAGAATAGAATCCTTCCTACAGAGCCGTCCGTAGGGATGAGGTAATCATTGCAAGAATTCGAATCGGCCATACTTATTTAACCCACTACTACATACTGAAAGGAGAAGACCTACCAAAGTGCATATCTTGCAATGAGCCATTCATTTTGAAGCACTTTATGTCAGATTGTTTCGACCTTCAACGTAATTATGATCATTATCACAAAATGCAAAACATTAGGGAGCTCTTTGATAAAGTTAACATTTCTTATATTATGGACTTCCTGAAGGAAGAAAATATTTATAATAAATTATAGCTTTTATGCTATGAACTTGAATAGTTTCATGCGCTTTATATACCGTCGCTAGATTTGAATTACCTTTCTTCTTTTTTCGTTGTCATACATCATTTGAACTCCCAGTTGATCGAGAAACATTTGTTTTATCAACGTTACCATTTTATCATTTTACCTTCAACCGTTTGATTTCATATCGCTGGTCGATATAAAACCTTTTACCACTTTTAAATAATGAAAAACATAACCTTTTGTATGGCGCTAAAGAGCCTCATAGTGCTGCTGCGCTGTAAACAAAATTAAAAAAATCAATCAGTTAAATTTTCTAGCCGCCCTCTGAAACAAACAGATGATCTCAGGATTGTTTTCCTGTTCGACATGTGACTGTCGCTTTGACATCCTGATTACATAGGAGATAACGGGTTGTTAAAAGTGGATCACAATGATCAGGACCTTTTGAATGATCAGTGAAGGAAGCAAACACGACCTCATCAAAAACCTATCCAATATATGCGTCAGCCAAGGGAATAGTTTCCCGATAAACTTCATTATCAAGAGCTATTTTTCCGTAGCTCTAATAACCTCACAATCGGTTTATAAATCAAGGATTTCATTTACAATATGATCAATCTTTTGATCAAAACAATGCTTGTCATTTATATGTGGACTAACCACAACCTTATCTCTAGCTATGTCACTGCTAAGCAATAAATGAACACCATCAATGGGTAAAGAATTCATCACAACAACAACAGTCCATGGCCTGGTGTTAAATTAATATTATGGAGAGGAATTGGAATAAACCGCACTCTACACCCTGAACAAGAACAAAGACTGCTCAGAGAAAGACAAAAAAGTACCTGACAATAACAGACTCTGATAAGTTCCTGTGTCCCTTGAAAGGTTAATAAGGATAGGACTGGTTGAATCACGAATAAGTGATATAGAACCCTTCTTCGTGAACGTTTATAATTCTTCATTATATAATCAACCTGGGATTTGTTTGACCCCACAATACATGACCATGACTATGACTTGACCTATGAGAAACAATCGGCATTTGGAACTGATCTGTCTTTATAACGTTGCTAATTTTTTAACTTAAAGCAATCAGAAATAATGTGCACCATTTTCCTTCAATAAGTTCAATTTGGAAAATATAAGGAGTTTTGATTGGTCTTATCAGAGGTTATATTCTTATTATTTATACCAGACTGATATTATCTCCTTTGTGAGCCAAAGAATACTTGTCATCTGCATGAGCAACATTTGCTAAAGTATCTATATTGAGTTCCATAAGGTAAATTGTAATGTCACATGGACGCAGTTCTTAGACTCACTGACTAATATGAGTTTTCAAGGTTTGTCATAATCTTTCTTAACTGTTTTAGATACCACAAGCCAAAAAAGTTATTTTTCCCTAGCAATAATGACACCAGTTTGGCTATTTTCTTCCTTGCAATTCTGCAACATCCATCAATATGCCTCAGGTACCAACTCATGTCTCTTCAAGATACTTTTCTTGCCCTAATTATAATCATTACTTGCTTCTACTGATATTGAAGGACAATCATCATCAGTATTGCCAATAAGTACACTATGTAATAATGAAGTTCAGTGCTCGCTTGGTCATATTAACTTCTCTGCTAATTTTTTCAAAAATAGAAAAATCCTGGTCTACATCTTTTTCTTTAAAATGATGTACCAATCAAATATTTTTTATAACATCAAAAACTGGACTTTCATTAGTTTATATTGAACCATGATATTTCTTATTTCTTGTTTTAATAAAAATGGCTTTGGAGTGTATGTGTATGCCTACCACAATACTTGATAGCATATAATTTATTTGTATGCCTACCACAAAACTTGTAAAGGCATATAGTGCATTTGTATGCCTACCATGACACATGTACATGCATATAATTTATTTGTATGCCTACCACAATATTTGTAAAGGCATATAGTGCATTTGTATGCCTACCATGACACATGTACATGCATATAATTTATTTGTATGCCTACCAAAACACTTGCACAGGCATATAGTGTATTTGTATGCCTACCACAACACTTGTACAGGCATATAGTGTATTTGTATGCCTACCATGACACTTGCACAGGAATATAGTGTATTTGTATGCCTACTACAACACATGTACATGCATATAATGTATTTTTATGCCTACCATGACACTTGTACAGGCATATAGTGTATTTGCCTACCACAACACTTGTACATGCATATAGTGTATATGTATGCATACCATGACACTTAGACAGGCATATAGTGTAATTGTATGCCTACCACAAAACTTGTACAGGCATATAGTATATTTGTATGCATACTATGACACTTATACAGGCATATAATATAATTGTATGCCTACCACAACACTTGCAGAGGCATATAGTGTATTTGTATGCCTACTACAACAATTATACAGGCATATGTTGTAATTGTATGCCTACCATGACACTTGTACATGCATATTGTGTATTTTTATGCCTATTACAACACTTGTACATACATATAGTGTATTTGTATGCCTACCAAGACACTTGCACAGGAATATAGTGTATTTGTATGTCTACCACAACACTTGTACAGGCATATAGTTTATTTGCCAATCACAACACTTATACATGCATATAGTGTATTTTGATGCCTACCACAACACTTGTACAGCCATATATTGTATTTGTATGCCTACTACAACACTTGCACAGGCATAGTGTATTTGTATGCCTACCATGACACTTGCACAGGAATATGGTGTATTTGTATGCCTACCACAACACTTGTACTGGCATATAGTGTATTTTTATGCCTACCAGGACACTTGCACAGGAATATAGTGTAATTGTATGCCTACCACAACACTTGTGCAGGCATATAGTTTATCTGTATGCCTACCATGACACTTGCACAGGAATATAGTGTATTTTTATGCCTACCACAACACTTGCACAGTTAGTGTATTTGTATGCCTACCACAACACTAGCACAGGCATATAGTGTATTTGTATGCCTACCATGACACTTGTACATGCATATTGTGTACTTTTATGCCTACCATGACACTTGCACAGGAATATAGTGCAATTGTATGCTTACCACAACACTTGTACAGGCATATAGTTTATCTGTATGCCTACCATGACACTTGCACAGGAATATAGTGTATTTTTATGCCTACCACAACACTTGCACAGGCATATAGTGTATTTGTATGCCTACCACAACACTTGCACAGTTATATAGTGTAATTGTATGCCTATCACAACACTTGCACAGGCATATAGTGTATTTACCAATCACAACACTTATACATGCATATAGTGTATTTTTATGCCTACCATTACACTTGCACAGGAATGTAGAGTATTTGTATGCCTACCATGACACTTGTACTGGCATATAGTGTATTTGTTTGCCTACCATGACACTTGCACAGGAATATAGTGTATTTGTATGCCTACTACAACACTTGTACTGGCATATAGTTTATTTGTATGCCTACCACAACACTTGTACTGGCATATAGTGTATTTGTATGCCTACCATGACACTTGTAAAGGAATATAGTGTATTTGCCAATCGCAACACTTGTACATGCATATAGTGTATTTGTTTGCCAATTACATCACTTGTACAGACATACAGTGTCTCCCTTGTCCCTCCATCTGCATGTCTTTCTAGCACATCATGGTTAACTTTTGTGTCTAATTTATTTTTCAGGCACTGTGGGAGGGGGCACTGATGTTTTCTCAACACATTTTTAGTTTTATTATAGTGTCTGTTTAGATAATGCACTATTAGTGTACAAGAAAATACAATAGCTACTAGCTTTTTGGTGGAGAGTATATTACAACAGATATTTTTTTTCTGTATTCAAATTTGAATTACCAGTCAGTTTCTATTATAATGTGTGACTCAATACTTTACTATCAATTGTAAATTACTACTTAGAGTGAGTTACACACATTTTCCCCTCACCAACATTGGGACCCCAAAGCCCCTATTTGGAATCTCAGAAAATCCATCCACCTCTATGAATATTGTCAAGTATAACAATATGCATATTAGAACATTAGAAACTCTTCTTCTACTGACCAAATAATTCTTGATAATATTACAATTTCTTTAATATCCTTAACAAATGTTCAGAAAACAAAACAGAAATATTTATTTTCATTTAGAAAGTTTATTGTGAAAAGAAAATGAATTTGTGGGACACTCTTTATACTGCACTTACATATTTTAACTTAATACAGTTTCCAAATAAATTTAGTCAGAAGCAGTACATTAAAAGACTTACATTTCCTCCTAATTTATATCTTAAGTTCTAGAAGAGGTCCTATATATAATGAATGCATTGCAGTAACTATGGTACAAAACAAAACATATAGTCTTGAATCAAAACTCACTTATTGTTAGAGATGCTTAAAGCATTCAAAATCTTACATGCATCATATCATCATATGTACTGATTTTTCAATGTGTTCACTGAACCAAAAATTACAGTAATTAAAATAATTGAACAATAAAAGGATGAAATTAGCTTCCTTAATCATTTTCTCTTATGAAAACTCCAACATATTTATTCAAACTGCATGCCATTTTCATGTAATTAATCTCCATTTCATGCCAACCTAAGGATCAGCATGGCTTTACATTCTATCAATGTACACAGCGTTGTTCATCATACTCCATTTCATGCCAACCTAAGGATCAGCATGGTTTTACATTCTATCAATGTACACAGCGTTGTTCATCATACTCCATTTCATGCCAGCCTAAAAATCAGCATGGCTTTACATGCTATCATGTATAGCATTGTTCCATGGACTTGTTGCATTAAATCGCATTATTGAGACAAGATAGAACATCACTGAACTGGCTGTTGTATAACATACACACATGGACCAATGTTAAAATTGATGCAAGTCATGAGGTCTTAAAATTTAAACATTTTGTAAGTTATTGGAAATAAAATATATTTATAGATATGTTGAAAAATTTTTGAAACTATTGCCAAATAGTTACATTTAAGATTACACATTCATACAGGTGAAAATAGTACATTATATGGTAATAGTTGATTATATATATATGAGAATAGTAAAATACATGTCAAGTATCTGATTCAGTATGTCCATTTATATCGTTTATATCATGAGACTGCACCGATTCTGAAGTTGTATCATAATGATACAAGGTGTTCTCAATCCCTAAGGAGTCTGAATTAAGTCTGAGAGTCTGCCCACTGGACATCTTTTTCCTCCAATACAACAACCCTCCCATTACAATAATGAGGAACAGAACTGTGGCAAGAAGGATGGCTGCTATAGAACCAGGGGACATGCTTTCGACATATTCTTCAACTGAAAGAGATGAAAGCATCAAAAAATTTGAAATGGTTGATAATGGTAAGTCACATTAATGACATGTATTTTAAACTCATAAAATTGATTATGTTTGCTGATATTAGAAAATTTTAATTATTATAATCATCTCACTTCAAGATTTTGGACACAACTGATTTTTGGCCACCCTTCATTCTGTACACCCTTGATTTGGATACGCTTAATTTTTGACACCCTTTTTCAATGATCAACTTTATTATGCACCTAAGTTTATGGATAGAACTGGCTAGTAATTTGTTTCATTAATTGGACACAATTAACAAGATCAATTACAGTTTGCTTGAATAAACAGAAATATAATATAATTACATAAAATGCTGCACATCTGAAGAAAAAACAATAAAACATAAATTGCTTATGACCAAATGTCAGTAGTCATTACCAAACATAGTTTCATTTGAATTTATATTGGAAAAATATATACATGTTATAATTTGTTCTAAAAATATAAAAAAGTTTATATAATTCATTTGTAACAATGTATACACTATCTAGCATGTCTGGTGTTAAATACCTGCATTGTATTTCTCAGAGTTTGTAATTTCATATATATATATATATATATATATATATATATATATATATATATATATATATATATATATATATATATATATATATATATAGTATGTATGCTGTACCAATGATATATCACAAGATGTATAAATCTTTCATTAAAAGGAAACAAAGCTTGCCAAGTTTCCTTTAATGAGACATTTATACAAGTGGTATATCATTGATACAGCGTACATACTGTATATATATTTTATTTATATCACATACAAATTCATATATTTGACCATTGAATGGAAATCAGATTTACTACAGACAACCATGTATTGATCTAGTGTATAAACTCCTCACATTCCTGAGTGTGTCCGCTACAAAATGTAGTTCTCTGCCATAGTGGCAATTTACAATCAACTCTGAATATTGATAAGTTGATTGTTTTATTTTCCTGGTTTCTATTTTTCTCCGCATTGAGTATATCAATATAATACACAATTACGATTTAAACATGAAAGATGGTTTTGATAATAAAAGTAGAGCAGTAGCAACACTTGGATATCTACACCATTCAAATGAAAGCAACACCATTCACCTTCAGGTGCATGGAATTTAATGTAGAATAGAAACTAAGCCAACAGATGAGCCAACAAGAGTTAATTAAAATGTTTTAATATATTTCCACTTGATCTAATTAGTCAATATAATGCTTTGGCAACAATACAAATGACCCACAAATTCTCTTTCTCTCTCTCTCTCTCATTAGTTTGACTTTAAAACTCTCTCTTTCTCATCCTTTGGTCAGTTTGACATAACTTTTACCATCATTCATATGTCCACAGATATTGTCAGAAAATCCTCTACGTTCACCAGGTCATAGATTTTAGCCTGTATCCTGTTCTGTTGGTTAAGATCAAGAGAGAGAGAGAGAGAGAGAGAGAAAAAAAAACATTTCATATTTAAATAATAATCAATTTTTTAGAACATCTTATGTTTAAGAAAAATTATCAAGAAAAAACATAACATTAAATATATCACAGAATGTGTACCACATAACCAAAGAATTTACTGGTTTGCAGCATTTTATCATTGATAAACACTGTTGATAAATCCCAAGGAAAGTGCATACGTATTGTTATGATGAACCATATTCTTCAAGATTACTTGGAGTAATTTCTATAAACAAGGTTTTAATCCAGTCCAAATTCCTTTTCTCTCTCATTCCAAATTTTTGCACAGTTTGTCCATTATTCTTGAGAGGAGGGAAGAACAGAAAGCAGAAAGGTTTGTGATGAAAATGTGTACCATATCAAATTAATCTAGAAAACGGGGATTATTAATACTTTTCATACATCACTAATGACTAATTTGTGGAAATTGATCATTGATCTAGAATCGAATCAACTGCAGACACTTGCTTGTGAGAATGTTTATATATGTCTATTATTGAGCCATGGGTAGATCACAATTTGATATACCAATAGTATTGGTATACCAAATGGCTTTATACCTACACTTTAAATGCATGTCTTTTTTAATGTATGTGATATATATATATATATATATATATATATATATATATATATATATATATATATATATATATATATATCTTTTTAGTAATATATATTGTTCATTATAAAAAGAGTTTGTAATTTCATCCAAAAAGATATATATATATATATATATATATATATATATATATATATATATATATATATATATATATATATATATAAAGAATACAAATCATATGGCGAATAGCAACCCTTTCAGGCGTACTGGATCCACCAAGGGATCACGTGTGTCAGGGATTAATTAAAATAGATGCAATAAACTGACGACGAACAGTACGAAACTAGTAACTAACTAGCCTAAGCGCTTTTGACTCTTAATGAATCTTTTTCAACGGCAAATACAAAACATATATACGATAAACAAATAAACACAAAAACGTTGTGTTTGTAAACCTCTACATGGCTGTCTTCACATGTGCTAAAACTATAAATACAGCCAGCTTGTATAGACTAGATGTGGAAACTGAAAACGTTGTATAATTCCCTGAAAGTCTACAAGCCATAGTGACATCTATTTTTACTTTTTGTACACATGTAACGCAGATTATATCCCGGATATTTGTTTCTATACCGGTTATTCTTATAGTAAAATTTGAAGGATAATAAGAAGATTTAGAAAATGTTAAATTCTACTAGTGCATAGTTTTCATTTTCTAGTCTTCTTGGTTTAGACCGCTTGGTTTCAATGTTCTAAGGCGGCGTATCCAGTATGATTCCTTTTCCTTCCTGGTTTCGGAACTCTAGCTGTGGTTGTTAGCAATAGCGATAAGTATTATATCACTGAAAGTGTGGCCAGGGGAGGAGAAGTGTTCTGCGACCGGGCTTCTGTACAGCTTTTTTGTCATCCAATCAGATCTATGAAGGTTTATCCTTTTGTGTAGCTTTTCAGTTTCTCCGACGTACTGAAGGCCACAGATCTTACATGTTTTAAGATAAATCACATTCTCTGTTTTGCACATTTTATTTGGACCATGTATTTTTAGTTTTTCTTTAGTCACTGTGCTAGTGAATGTCTTGGTCTCTATCATATGTTGACAGGTTTTGCATCTTTTATCGCCACAAGGTCCAGATTGACTAGGTTGGTTTTGACTATCGATTAGCGTTAGCTTTGCCCTGACTAGGATGTCCTTTAGGTTTTTTGGTCTCCGGTAAGCTACTACAGGTTTGTTCAGAAGTATTAGGTCTAGTATGTCTGATGATTGCACGGTTGGCCAGTGGTTTGCGATGATTTTACCTACTTTGGGATTGTCTGGGTGATAGGTCAGAATAAATGGTATCCTATCAACCTTTTCTTTCTGTCCATATCTGAGTAGGTCATCATGGTTTGTTTGTTTGGCCCTTTGGATTGCCTCCGCAATCAGGTCTTTGTCGTAGCCTCGGTAAATTAAATGTTTAGCCAGCTCTTCAGACCTTTCTAGGAATCTTTCATCGTTGGAGCAAATTCTGCGTATCCTCAGTGCCTGGCTATATGGAATGTTCTTAATGCAGTGTTTTGGATGACAGCTGGTTGGGAGGAGATACTGGTGTTTGTCGGTTGGTTTCGAGTAGATGTCTGTGTGTAATTTGTTTTCCACCAGTCTGGTTGTTGTGTCCAGGAAAACATGGTTTGAGTTGGAAATTTCTGCCATAAATTTCATTGAAGGATGGAAGTTGTTTGCCTTTGATATGAAGTCATCCAGACTTTCTCTTCCATACTGCCACTTCATTTCTATATCATCGATAAAGCGTACCCACTGGTATGGTGTACGCTCAACCGATGCTAAGAGCTGACCCTCAAGTTTTCTATGAAATGTTAGCATTCGATGGGGCCATTTTAGTACCCATTGCAGTTCCATTGATTTGTAGGTAGTTTTCTTCATTAAATTCAAATTTGTTGAGTTTTAGGACAAGCTCCAGGAGTTGGACTAAGAAGTGTGTGGGTGGATTGTTTACAGTTCTTGTTTCCCATGCTTCGCTACATGCCTGTAACCCTTCGTTGTGCGGTATGTTGGTGTACAAAGATGTGACGTCTAAGGAAGCAAGTAATGTATCTGGCAGTAATGGTTCACTAGCTTTGCTTTTTATAAGATAATCTGTCGTGTCTTGAAGATATGATGGTAATTTCTGGACATGTGGTCTCATAAAATGATCTAAATATTCTGATATCCTTTCTGTGGGGTGCCCGTTACCTGAGATTATAGGTCTGCCAGGGTTTCCTTGTTTGTTGATTTTGGGTAGAAGATAAAATCTACCTGCTCTTGGGTTTTCTGGGCTTAAGTAGTTTTTCGTTTGCTGGTCTATGTGTCCGCTTTTATACGCCTCGTCAATAACATTAGTGATGATTTTTGCATATTCCAGCGTTGGATCATGGTCCAGTTTTTGGTAGAACCTAGCGTCACTTAGTTGTCTACTTGCTTCACTAATGTAGTCTTCCCTATTCATAACGACAACAGTGGAACCCTTATCTGCAGGCTTAATTATAATGTCTGTTCTACTTTTCAGTGAGTGTAGGGCATCTGTTTCTTCTTTTGTCAAATTAGAATATTTGTTAGTATGGTTGATATGTCTGGAAGTATCGTTTTCAACCGAGTTGATAAAGGCTTCCAGATTCGGAACTGAACTTTTTGGTGGGGTCCAGTTACTTTTCTTACTAAATGTGGGTTGGTCGCAGCTTATATTTTCCTTTGATTTGTTTGTTGGTTGCAAGGCAAAATGGGATTTGAGTCTTAGTCGGCGGATTAACTCTTCGATGTCATTCTTAAGCTTCCCTCTGTCGTATGTTTTTGGACGGGGACAGAAACTCAAACCTTTCGATAAAAGTTTTATTTCTGCATCAGTAAGTTCTAAATTGGAGATGTTGACTACTGTGTTAGTAACAGTTACATTAGTGTTTGTTACAAAGTGCTTACGATTCTTCCTTTTGTGGCGATTTTTCTTCTTATGGTTGTTTTTAGAAGAAATTTCGTCAATTGAAGTTTCTTCACAACAGTCCCTTGGTTGTAGATCATGACTTCTAAGTTTTCTATCTCTGACTTTGTATAGTTTCGAAGAGAGTCTTTTTTCATCTTTATTTAATTTGGAGTAAAACGTTTTCAATTGTTCTTCTGTTGAGACGGAATTGAGCTAATGTTTTAGTTCTTCAATGGTTGCTGATTTGGCTAGATATTGATGATTTACGTTTTTACTAAGTAGGGCTGTGAGTTTCATGGAAGCGTCGTGAGTTATTTTATTCCATCTTTTGTTGAATCTGTTTGAACTCTTGCCAATAATTTGCGGTTTCACATGAATTTGAAGACCTTTAGTGACTGTATTTGTTTCGAGGAAATGATGCAAGAAAGTGCAATGATGCTTTAGGCAAATTAAGGCATCACGTTCATTGGGTAAAGTTTTGAATGTTTTCTGTATTTGTTGAGACATCGTCTCCATTCTAAGAGATACAGCAACAATTTATGTATAAGAAGGAAACAATGGAACGGATACAGTAGCACGACATAAATACAGGACCGAAAAGGGTGTTAGATCACACCAAAGGTAGATCGTGCCATACGAGGTAGGTAATATAAAGAATACAAATCATATGGCGAATAACAACCCTTTCAAGCATACTGGATCCACCAAGGGATCACGTGTGTCAGGGATTAATTAAAATAGATGCAATAAACTGATAATGAACAATACGAAACTAGTAACTAACTAGCCTAAGCGCTTTTGACTCTTAATGAGTCTTTTTCAAAGGCAATTACAAAACATATATACGATAAACAAATAAACACAAAAACGTTGTGTTTGTAAACCTCTACATGGCTGTCTTCACATCTGCATTACATATGTACAAAAAGTAAAAATAGATGTTGCTATGGCTTGTAGACTTTTAGGGAATTATACAACATTTTCAGTTTCTGCATCTAGTCTATACAAGCTGGCTGTATTTATAGTTTTAGCACATGTGAAGACAGCCATGTAGAGGTTTACAAACACAACGTTTTTGTGTTTGTTTGTTTATCGTATATATGTTTTGTATTTGCCTTTGTAAAAGACTCATTAGGAGTCGAAAGCGCTTAGGCTAGTTAGTTACTAGTTTCGTACTGTTCGTCGTCAGTTTATTGCATCTCTCTCTCTCTCTCTCTCTCTCTCTCTCTCTCTCTCTCTCTCTCTATATATATATATATATATATAATGGTCACATTTATGGATTCATACTCCATATTAATTATGATGTGTAAAGAAAACTTCCCTCACTAAGTCTTCTACTTGACATAATTAGTATTCAAATCAAGTCAACTTTCATAGAGTCCAGCTTCACCATGCTGAACTTGTGACCAACAAGGTGTGGGTTTAAATCCAGACAAACAGCATAGGTGTTATGTATATGTGATCAAATTGCTTTTTTGTAAGTTTTAAATTTATTTTTATTTCATTGCATTTTATTATAATGAATATTTTTATTAGATTTAAAATTCTTTATCTGCAATTAGATGTTTTCATTTTTACTAAATGTTGTTTAGTTAAGTAGTATTACATGACAATTATCATTTAGTTACCCTAGTTTGTCTTGCACTGGAAACAATGTCAACAGAAAGTTAAAATGATTGGTCAGTATCAGGGGCATACTTTCTTTGCATGAATACTGTGTTTAAAAAAACTTTTTTATGATTGGTTTTTAATTGGGGACAAATTGGTCTACATGATCAAAATAATGTAGTAAGAGAACACAAGACCAATCTCGCGAGACATGTTGTCTGGGGTTTTAAATATGTAATCTTAATATTTTTCGGGCAAAGTCATTCTAACACCTTGAAGGAACAAGGTGTATTATTTTTTATTTGTTGTCAGATTGTATGTTCTTTGTCTGATTTTTGGATGAATAATTCATTTCCCTGGAAATTCAACAAGCTGACATTTTTATAAAACTTCTGAAAGATATTCATGGAAATTTATCCTGGAATTATTCAGAAACAAAGATTGTGATTCAAGTGAGGAGTTGTTGTTATTCATATATTGGACCACATCTGACGTCTTCGCCTTCCATATTTGTCCTCAGGACTCAAACCTGGATTCTAATATGACTATTTAGTGATTGGACTTGTGTTTTCATTCTTAGAATCAAAAATTGGATTATATTCACAGACTGTAAGTCCTATTTACCAATATTTACATTGTTGACTAAGGAAATAAATTGTTTTGTTAAAATATACAAAGCTTGTTGGATTTCATTCTTTTCATTGTTACTGAGTATCAGCCCTTGTCACATAACAATGGATCAGCCACCATGGTATGCCTTTGAGTAAGGCCCTTTACTTATTTCATTGTAATGTTAGATTTCATGTGTACCTGTACCATTAACCACCAATCAACAAAAAAACTAACATTTCATGTGTACCTGTACCATTAACCACCAATCAACAAAAAAACTAACATTTCATGTGTACCTGTACCATTAACCACCAATCAACAAAAAAAACTAACATTTCATGTGTACCTGTACCATTAACCACCAATCAACAAAAAAACTAACATTTCATGTGTACCTGTACCATTAACCACCAATCAACAAAAAAACTAACATTTCATGTGTACCTGTACCATTAACCACCAATCAACAAAAAAACCAACATTTCATGTGTACCTGTACCATTAACCACCAATCAACAAAAAAACTAACATTTCATGTGTACCTGTACCATTAACCACCAATCAACAAAAAAACTAACATTTCATGTGTACCTGTACCATTAACCACCAATCAACAAAAAAACTAACATTTCATGTGTACCTGTACCACTAACCACCATTCAACAAAAAAACTAACATTTCATGTGTACCTGTACCATTACCCACCAATCAACAAAAAAACTAACCAATCCGTTAAAGCCATTCTGAGCCAAATGAGCAAGAACATATTTGACAAGAACACATAAGGCACATAAATGAATGAAAAATAGTAGATATGTATGCATTACATAATCACAGAATAAGTCTTACATTTTAAAGCAGAATATTAATGCTAGTTTTGCTGCAACAAATTAAAACTTATCCCTGTTATGAATTGAAACACATCCCTGTAACAAATTAAACACATCCCTCTTACAAATTAAAACATTCTTGTTAAAATTGAAACACATCCCTGTAACAAATTAAACACATCCCTCTTACAAATTAAAACATTTTTGTTACAAATTGAAACACATCCCTGAAGCAAATTAAATACATCCCTCTTACAAATTAAAACATTCTTGTTAGAAATTGAAACACATTCCTGTTACAAATTAAAACACATCCCCATTGCAAATTAAAACACATTCCTGGTAAAATGGATATATATGTAAATGTAAAACATATAATCCTTGAACACCATAATTTGATCCCAGTTTTAAACACCTAGCACAATTGCTCTAAAAGTATCAGAAAAGCAATTCCCATTGTATTACATCTCTGATAGTCAAGATGTCAAAAGTGGTGTCAACTAAGGTTTCTAACAGTAAATAATAGATCTTGTATTGAAAAATGTTGCCACTTGATGAATCAGAAAGTGTTTTAAAGCTAAATTCATTACAATTCAATATACCTGTATGGTATTGGCTTAAAGGAGAAGGGGGCTGAGTTCCTGTGTACTGCCTCAATGTTAATGCAGGTCTAGTAATCCCTGGTGTCGAACTTGTGGGTACTCCAGCAGTAATAATTGGAGGTTGGGACATTGTTGTTATAGGACGGAGGGTGGGGATTTTCTGTGAAGGGAGGCTGATAATGGTGGGCACTTGCTGGGTTATTTGGGTTGGCACTAATGCTGAGCCTTGACTGGTTTTGGTCAGTTGTTGTGGGTCAACATCTGAAATAGAAAAGAGCTGTTGTTGTTACCTTGTTTAAATTACTGGTATCAATGTCGAGGATGAGAAGTAAATGTCTAGTAAGAGCTCTAAAGTAACCATTTCATAATTACCCACTTGTCAATGAAAATCATATAGATATATGATATTCTTGTTGAATATATTACTAGGTAAAGGTGAAATGAGACTGGACAAGTATTACTTAATTGTAGGAAGTATTCTATCTAGACATGTGAAGACTGGAGAAGTGTGACTAAATTGTAGGAAGTATTCTATCTAGACATGTGAAGACTGGAGAAGTGTGACTAAATTGTAGGAAGTATTCTATCTAGACATGTGAAGACTGAAGAAGTGTGACTAAATTGTAGGAAGTATTCTATCTAGACTTGTGAAGACTGGAGAAGTGTGACTAAATTGTAGGAAGTATTCTATCTAGACATGTGAAGACTGGAGAAGTGTGACTAAATTGTAGGAAGTATTCTATCTAGACATGTGAAGACTGGAGAAGTGTGACTAAATTGTAGGAAGTATTCTATCTAGACATGTGAAGACTGGAGAAGTGTGACTAAATTGTAGGAAGTATTCTATCTAGACATGTGAAGACTGGAGAAGTGTGACTAAATTGTAGGAAGTATTCTATCTAGACATGTGAAGACTGGAGAAGTGTGACTAAATTGTAGGAAGTATTCTATCTAGACATGTGAAGACTGGAGAAGTGTGACTAAATTGTAGGAAGTATTCTATCTAGACATGTGAAGACTGGAGAAGTGTGACTAAATTGTAGGAAGTATTCTATCTAGACATGTGAAGACTGGAGAAGTGTGACTAAATTGTAGGAAGTATTCTATCTAGACATGTGAAGACTGGAGAAGTGTGACTAAATTGTAGGAAGTATTCTATCTAGACATGTGAAGACTGGAGAAGTGTGACTAAATTGTAGGAAGTATTCTATCTAGACATGTGAAGACTGGAGAAGTGTGACTAAATTGTAGGAAGTATTCTATCTAGACATGTGAAGACTGGAGACTAAATTGTGAAATGATGGGATCTTGATAAATGACTGGACAAGTATTATTAAATTATGTAAGTATGTTACCTAGTTATAAGATGACAATAAAAGTTGTTGTTGGCAGTTGTTGTAGGGTTTAATGCCAATTTTTCAGCACATGATAGGCTATACATGGCAGCAAGTATAACTAGTGGAGGAAGAACCCTGGAAAACCCTGGGAACAACCACTGACCAACAAGAAGCTAGTGGCAGGCTTTCTCATATACCAATATTAGCTTAACCTGAGACTCGAACCCATGCAGACAGATGTATAAAGACTGGATGATTGATTGATTGACTGATTGATTGATTGTGGTTTTAGGGCAGACCAGCACTGTAAGGCTATTTAGTGCCACATAATAAGGTATATGTAAGATTATTTACAACTGATAAAATGTTTATTATTGACTATTGATAATAACATCAAACAGTTAAAAGCAAAATGATGATATGGTGAGGGGAGTATATAAAGCTTCCTGTCAAAGGTGATTGTGAATGGGGTCTGTCAATGAACATTTATGTTGAAAACGCATTAATAAATTATGTAGTGATGTGATCAAGATGCTTGAAGACAAGACAATTTTTGCTAAATTGTGTGAAACATGTAATCTAGTTGTATGAAGACTGGACAAGTATTACTAAATTGTGAAAAGGGAATGATCTATTTGTATGAAGACTGGACAAGTATTACTAAATTGTACAAAGGGAATGATCTAGTTGTATAAAGACTGGACAAGTATTACTAAATTGTGAAAAGGGAATGATCTAGTTGTATGAAGACTGGACAAGTATTACTAAATTGTGAAAAGGGAATGATCTAGTTGTATAAAGGCTGGACAAGTATTACTAAACTGTGAAAAGGGAATGATCTAGTTGTATAAAGACTGGACAAGTATTACTAAACTGTGAAAAGGGAATGATCTAGTTGTATAAAGACTGGACAAGTATTACTAAACTGGGAGAAGGATATCATCTAGATATGTCATATTCTTTGCAACAAATGCTATTGAAATTCCTTGAGTCTTAATTTGCTTCCTAAGAAGTTAGCAATGATTCCATACAGTCCAACCTAACTGACAGCAGTACATATGACCATGTGAAGACCAACCTAATTAAAAATTATATATGACTGTGTACAGACCAACCTAATTGAAAATGATATCTATGACTGAGTGAAGACAAACCTAACTGAACATGATATATATGACTGTGTACAGACAAACCTAATTGAAAATGATATATATGACTGTGTACAGCCCAAACTAACTGAAAATGATATATATGACTATGTTAAGACCAAACTAACTGAAAATGATATATATATGACTGTGTACAGACCAACCTAACTGACAGAATCAACCCTAGGGGCATTACATTTTCCAAAGGACAGGGCAGGGGGGCATTTGTTAAAAGAAAATAATGGTAGTTTAAGATGTTCTTTTGATTTACTTTTATGTGGACCACATGTACATCTGGAAGTCTTTGGGCCACTGAATTAAGTCATTGTAAATGTAAAATGATCAGCTGATCAACACATTTACCTACTCAGCAGCTGTTTGAAATAAGACAGGTAAATCTTTGATCTTGCTGTGTGCCTGTGACTTTAGTAATTTATACATTGTACCTAGGAGTGTCAAAATCTACCAGGTACCCATTGATCCTAATGATTGGTTAGTCTGATACCCATTGATCCTAATGATTGGTTAGTCAGGTACCCATTGATTCTAATGATTGGTTAGTCAGATACCCATTGATTCTAATGATTGGTTAGTCAGGTACCCATTAATCCTAATGGTTGGTTAGTCAGGTACCCATTGATTCTAATGATTGATTAGTCAGGTACCCAATCAAATGAGAACTGTAATGCCTAGCTTGAAACACTAAGACCTCCTGTACTGAAAAGCATGGGTCTTACACTGCATCTTTCAACCTTTCTGTGCTGAAAAAGTGTCAGGTGGCATTAATTAGAGTGGTTTATATTAAGGAATAAAAAGCATGAAGTGTACATACCAACAAATACTTACTATGTTTATCTATGTATTTAATTACAGATAATTAATTCTGAATCATTGTATTCTACGTATAATTGTTTCCCTCTTTTACAGCTTTTCTAAAATTTCATTTTTTATAAGCATCAGGATTTGTTTCTTCTAGTCAAAATAGGAAATGATTAGTACAGACATTAAAATTTAAAAATTCTAAATTCAATGATAAATAATTCAGAAACTCATACTAATTAATAAATAAATGAATTAAACTGAAAAATACACTATTCAAAAGTTAAGATATAATCAGATATTCAAAATGTTTATTTGAAATGCCTATGATACAGAAAACTCCTAGGTAATACCTACATCTTTTTTGCCATCATAAAATTTACAACATTCAAAAGTCACCATGAAAACAAGATGTTAATAAACTTAATAGTTTAGTTTGAAATAACATGTTTTTCTTTGTAGACGAAATTACAAAATTTATCTGCTAAAATAATCTATTAATAATATAAATCAATTAGGAGGATCAGCTTACAGTGTCTTCCAAAACACAATATCATGAGACCAAAGTGCTTATAAAAAGCTCACCTTCAGGTTTCTCACAAATGTATGGTCTTTTACTGCTGCAGTCCTCATCGTTCCACTTGCCATCACTGAGGAATACCTCGACACAATTTTCTTCATTCCCACCCCAGCCTCGGACCGACGGTTCACCAGGGCGCCAATTGACATACTGTAAGGGTGTATTGTCTATCCATAGGAACCCAGCTGGAATGCAGACAATTAGAAACATATAATACAACAGGACAGAAATGCATTACCAGATTCTGATTTACGATAATTAATCCTGAATCTACAACACAACAAAAATAGTGAAATATAGTCCCTCTGTAGACAAATATAGTCTTCATACTTAATCAATGCTCATGAATCAATGTTGCAGATCATGACAACTTTCATTGTAACACTGCTTGCTGTAGAACCACTTTAATGTCATTTGACACTGCAAGTAATAGTGTCATTTTAAAGTAATGTGACATTGGTATCACATGTTTAATGGTGTGTAACACTGTCAATTTTAGAATCAGTTTAATGTGGTAGTGTGAGTTCTAATGTGAAGTAACACTCTTAGCTGTAGCATTAGTTTGAAGATATGTAACACTATTAGTTTAAAATGGATGGAACTGGCTTAAACCAAATTGAGCCAGTTTGAACCACTTAAGACTGGTTGAAATCTATCTAATCAAGTCTTAAGCCATTAAATCTTCTTGAAATAAACTGGTGTGAACTGGTTTTATGTGACACTGTTAGCTGTACTGTTAGTTAGAAGTTATGTAACACTGTCAGTTTGATGTTATGTAACACTGTTAGTTTGAGTTTAGGTGACATTGTTAGCTAAAGTGTCAGTTAAATGTTATTCAACCCTGTAGCTTAATGTACCATAAAGTGATATAATTTTGGCAAATAATTCTATGTGTGTTAAACATTTTTTAGAAAGAAGCTGACATTGACAGACAATCATGACAAAAACTTACTGATTTAAGATCCTTTTTATGAGAAATGGAATTTAAATGCATCATACAGTCAATGAAAGTTAAGAAAACCTCAGAATCAGAATGTATGGATAGGAACTCAAAAAATAATTATTCCTGTCCCTCATTCTGATCCATAGGTGGGGTTTCCCTATCCCATGCCAAAGTGAATGACAGATTCTATCAGAAATAGCCACACACCAGCAACTATGTCAGTGAACTGTATAAAGAAACAGGAGAAATTTAAATTAAAAAAAACTTTCTGACAAAGTCTTAACAATATTTAAAAAAACCATCAATGTTGCCAAAGGAAAAATGATACCTCTATCTTGTTGTGCTTATGCAGGTGAGACAATGAAATGTGGATGAAGAAAAATACAGAAAAAGTTGTTCTTCAGAATTTTAGGTTTAATTTGAGTATGTATGAGGACTTACCATCCACAGATTTATGTAGACTAGTCCAAAAGCTGGCATAGGGTGATGAAAGATTTGTCATCATCTGAACGAGATACATGTTGACAGTTTCATTGTGAATGGACACCAGATTGCCACCTCTCCTGTTGCAATCAAAAGAAGCATCAAGGAATGTGTACAGCCTGTACTGGAAGAACATGTAACAATTCTGCCCTATGAAGTACCAGCCAACCCCATTACAGCGACCATTTGGAGGGGGTGGTGTATAAGGAGGAGAATCTGAAAAACACAAATATCCCATTTTGAATGTCCTATAAAACACAGGTATGATATCCCACTTTAAACATACTGTAAAATACAGATATGATATCCCTCTTTAAATGTACTGCAAAAATCAGATATGATATTCCACTTTAAATGTTCTGTAAAAAACAGATATGATATCCCACTTTAAATGTATTCTAAAACACAGGAATCATATCCACTTTAAATACACTGTAAAACACAGATATGATATCCCACTTTCAACTTACTGTAAAACACAGGTATGATATCCCTCTTTAAATGTGCTGTAAAACACAGGAATCATATCCATTTAAATGTACTGTAAAACACAGATATGATATCCCACTTTGAACTTACTGTAAAACACAGATATGATATGCCACTTTAAATGTACTGTAAAACACAGGAATGATATTTCACTTTAAATGTACTATAAATAACTTACATTTCAGACAGCATGAAAGTTTTGTGAATGTAGTCAAACACTAATTTCACTAAACCTACTTTGAAGTAATACCTACATAATATTATTTATTGAATACATATGAGGGTGTTATAACAAACATATGTATTCACTTAGTTGTAACAAAGATATGTATCCACTTAGTTGTAACAAACATGTATTTACTTAGTTGTAACAAACATATGTATTCAGTTAATTGTAACAAATATATGTATTCACTTAACTGTAGCAGATATATGTATTCACTAAATTGTAGCAAATATATATATTCACTAAACTGGAGTAAAAATATATTCTCTAGATTGTACCAAATACAATGTATTCATTGAATTGCAATGAATATACTGCAGTCATTGAATTGTGACAAGTATTTGCTGAATCATTGCAATATAAAGAATTTAACAAATTATGGCAAATATAAAGAATTTACTGAATTGTGGCAAATATAAAGAATTCACTGAATTGTTGCAAATGTACTCTATGCACTTGATTGTAGCAAATATACTGAATTCACTGGATTATACAAAACTTGATTACTAAGATGTTATGATTTACACTAAACTAGAACCGTTTTTATATAAATACATCAAATTAAAATTATGAAATTCACAAAAAGTTTTGTCCAAGAGATTTAAAAGATACTTTGGATGTGAACATTATCACTGGTGTATACTGAGCATTTTTAAAACTATCATACTTGCAAAGTACACAGCAATAGTAAGCTACATGGCATGTATTAACAATAGCATACTACATGACAAGAATTTACCATAGTAATCTATGTCACATGAATTTATAATAGCAAGCTACATGGTATGTATTAACAATAGCATGCTACATGACAAGAATTTACCATAGCAATCTATGTCACATAAATTTACCATAGCATGCTACATGGTATGTATTAACAATAGCATGCTACATAAAAAGAATTTACCATAGTAATCTATGTCACATGACTTTACCATAGCAAGCTACATGGCATGTATTAACAATAGCATGCTACATGACAAGAATTTACCATAGTAATCTATGTCACATGAATTTATAATAGCAAGCTACATGGTATGTATTAACAATAGCATGCTACATGACAAGAATTTACCATAGCAATCTATGTCACATAAATTTACCATAGCATGCTACATGGTATGTATTAACAATAGCATGCTACATAAAAAGAATTTACCATAGTAATCTATGTCACATGACTTTACCATAGCAAGCTACATGGTATGTATTAACAATAGCATGCTACATGACAAGAATTTACCATAGTAATCTATGTCACATGAATTTATAATAGCAAGCTACATGGTATGTATTAACAATAGCATGCTACATGACAAGAATTTACCATAGTAATCTATGCCACATGAATTTATAATAGCAAGCTACATAGTATGTATTAACAATAGCATGCTACATGACAAGAATTTACCATAGTAATCTATGTCACATGAATTTATAATAGCAAGCAACATGGTATGTATTAACAATATCATGGTACATGACAAGAATTTACCATAGTAATCTATTTCACATGAATTTATAATAGCAAGCTACATAGTATGTATTAACAATAATATGCTACATGACAAGAATTTACCATAGTAATCTATGTCACATGAATTTATAATAGCAAGCTACATGGTATGTATTAACAAGAGCATGCTACATGACAAGAATTTACCATAGTAATCTATGTCACATGAATTTATAATAGCAAGCTACATGGTATGTATTAACAATAGCATGCTACATGACAAGAATTTACCATAGTAATCTATGTCACATGAATTTATAATAGCAAGCTACATGGTATGTATTAACAATAGCATAATACATGACAAGAATTTACCATAGTAAGCTACATGGCATGAATTTATAATAGCAAGCTACATGTTATGTATTAACAATAGCATGCTACATGACAAGAATTTACCATAGTAATCTATGTCACATGAATTTATAATAGCAAGCTACATGGTATGTATTAACAATAGCATGCTACATGACAAGAATTTACCATAGTAATCTATGTCACATGAATTTATAATAGCAAGCTACATGGTATGTACTAACAATAGCATGCTACATGACAAGAGTTTACCATAGTAATCTATGTCACATGAATTTATAATAGCAAGCTACATTGTATGTATTAACAATAGCATGCTACATGACAAGAATTTACCATAGTAATCTATGTCACATAAATTTATAATAGCAAGCTACATAGTATGTACTAACAATCGCATGCTACATGACAAAAATTTACCATAGTAATCTATGTCACATGAATTTACCATAGCAAGCTACATGCAGACCTGCCAGTCTTAAAATGACATTTTTACAGTAAAGCAGATTTTTTTCAGTTAGACCAGTTATCAGTAATTTGTAAAAAAATATCATACTGCTGCTGTCAAAGTGGAAAACATTTATTTAAAAGTCCAGAAAAAAGTGTGATTCAGGATTGATGCAGTGACAGTAAACACCATGTTCAACTCAAACGTTAGTAAACTTTACTTGAACCTTAATAAATCCAGTAGTTTTACAAACTGCAATTCCAAATCCTACAGAGCTCAATGGCTTCTTGATATCTCTCAATTTTATGAAATCCTTTAAATAAACTTCATGTAATTCAAGGTCATGGCAACTACCATCCTACCATGTGACTTCTCAAACCAACACATGATGTCCACTAAATGCAATTGTTGCCCTTCCTGCCTTTTTCCTGATGAATCTCAATATTCCCTTTTATTCTTCTGCACTATCAAAACTTTACAAGCGGTTTACTGTCTCTTTCATCCTAATATGGCACTGAATGTTTACCATTTTAAAAAACAAATAAGCAACAGAATGATCAGGCAGACATTGTTCAACACAAAATAAGCAAAGATTAAAGCATCCACATTACTCAGATAAAGTTAGTGTCAATCATTTACTGAAAAATTCCACTGAATCCAAAAAAACCTGGATCAGAATCAGACAAGAACAAGCCAGATTTTTCCACAAACAATAGCATTTCTGTCCATAAGATATCACTGACAAAAAATAAAACAATATATTTTTAAGAAGCATGCTATTCTTGAGAATAAGCACACTTCTTGGATGGTGCCTTCTGAAATATAAATTAAACCTAGTGTTCTTAAATTCACTCTGAGAAATCATTAAATTCCCCAAAACCAAACTTCATTTTCATGCAATTTAACAGCAAAATGGAACAATCTAAATTGAAGTAAAACTTTTTTCTTATCATATGAAAGGCTATTACAGATGTATAAAGAGCTTTACAAATGCAACAAACCTTCCTTATACTGAGGGAAGGAAACCTTCAATTGCATTGCCATGCATATTTAAAGAACTTTACCCTTTGTCCCATTCATCAACATGTTTGTCATAGCCAACTGACTGAATAAGATGGAATCATTTAAACAATGTATAAAAATAACAGTTACTTTACCTGAGGTGATTTTACAAATGAATGGAAGTGTAATATTGCAGGAGACATCACTCCAGAGTCCTGTTTGGTTGAAGAGAACACAACCTTCATTAAGTCCCTTTGTGGGTTCACTGACATCCCACTTTGTATACATTACTGGCCAATTATCAATCCACACATAACTCCCAGTTTTCTGTAATAAAAAATGGATGTGCATATTGTGTATGTGTAGCACTGTGCACTTGTGCATAATCAGACATGATCTCAGGGTCAGTAAATGCTTTTATTTTTCTCTTAAGAGTAAAACATACTTTTTAATTCTGTCAAGTTAAACTGGTGCCATCCCAAATATTTCAGGTGTTTGGTAGTTGAATGTTTCCAAATGTCACAGACATAAAGTATTACCCTATGCATGAGTGATATTTGAGTTATACAGAGTTATTTATCTTATCTGTCATTGAGACATCTAAGTTTCAATGAATATAATAAAATTATAAAATTCATATAGCTTCAAAACAGTTTTAAATGTATACATTGATAGTCAATATATCCATTTTAAAGTAACAAATGATATGTCATATCTCAACAAGAGATTCACCTTCTTGTGAGTCCACCTTTAAAGTAACAAATGATATGTCATATCTCAACAAGAGATTCACCTTCTTGTGAGTCCACCTTTAAAGTAACAAATGATATAAAATATCTCAACAAGAGATTCACCTTCTTGTGAGTCCACCTTTTATTAGCTAGAAAGCATACAACATAAATATGATGTAAGCGTTTCAACAAAAAATAAATGTGGACAGCATATGGATGGAAAACAGATTCCCACTCATACAACATAAATATGACATAAGTGTTTCAATAGAAATAGATGAGGACAGCATATGGATGGAAAACAGATTCCAACTCATACAACATAAATATGACATAAGCGTTTCAATAGAAATAGATGAGGATAGCATATGGATGGAAAACAGATTCCCATTCATATGCATGCTTATCATGAATTCCAGGAGTTTAGAAATTAGGCAGCTTATTTTATATTCCTATCAGCCAATACATACTGTACAGATAGTAATAATTAAGGCCACCTGGCGGAAAACGGTGCACCCATTCAATTAGTTCTAAACTCTGAATTCCTTTATTTGCCCAAATTAATAACTATAACATTGTCATTCCTAATAAATAATTTCCACTTTCTTTTCTCTTTAAGTCCATTGCCTTTTTACAGTATGATTGACTATTTTATTGCCATATCCTTTCTACTTTTGTCTTGAGAAACTATATTCTATGTAAGAGGTTAATATACTGGTGCTGAAGTACTTTTTACCTATCCATGTCCACAATGAAAACTACCATTACAAACTGCATCCCATAAAATTATGACTTTTAGTAACAGCATCAAATAAATTCAAAATGTGGAATTTTCACTAAAATGTGATAATAATAAAACAAAATCCTCAATTATACACCTGCTAAGGACCTCTTACTGAAATTCAACATTAAGAATCGCTATAAAAGCCATCTTAAAACAAAGGACACAATTGTACAGTCATAAGGGTTCTTTGCAAATAGGATTGGTACCTCTACATCTTTAGTCAAACTTTTACCATTCAACTAAGTTTTAAAGACATATTTATGAGTAAAAACTCTGCACAGACCTGCCTGTCATTAAGACCTGTCCAAACAGCTTGTACATTAGCATCAGCCACCATTAAATAGATAAATGATTCTTCATAAACACTGTTAATGGAGATAAGATAAGCTCCCTTCTGGTTACAAATCTGATTGGCTTGTTCCCAGGTCATTGGCACACCCACATACAGGTAACAACCCATCTGGAACTGTTTGAAACCTTGTTTCAAATTGCAGATGTTCGGAGTTGGCTCTGGGGTAGGGATAGAGGACTCTGAAAATGTATTAAATGTATTATATTATTTACTGATAAATTCTTACACACTCAATCTGTGGTTGAAAATGATATTTAATTTAGGACTGTGTTTTGGTAGAAAATAAAATTTAATTTCGGACTGTGCTGTAGTAGAAAATGAAATATAATTTAGGACTGTGCTATAGTAGAAAATGAAATGTAATTTTAGGACTATGCTGTGGTAGAAAATGAAATGTAATTTAGGACTGAGCTGTGGTAGAAAATGAAATGTAATTTAGGACTGTGCTGTGGTAAAAAATGAAATTTAATTTAGGACTGTGCTGTGGTAAAAAATGAAATTTAATTTAGGACTGTGCTGTGGTAAAAAATGAAATGTAATTTAGGATTGAGATGTGGTAAAAAATGAAATGTAATTTAGGACTGAGCTGTGGTAGAAAATGAAATGTAATTTAGGACTGTGCTATGGTAACAAATGAAATTTAATTTAGGACTGTGCTGTGGTAAAAAATGAAATGTAATTTAGGATTGAGATGTGGTAAAAAATGAAATGTAATTTAGGAATGTGCTCTGGTAGAAAATGATATGTAATTTAGGACAGTGCTGTGGTAGAAAATGAAATGTAATTTAGGACTGTACTGTGGTAGAAAATGAAACGTAATTAAAGACTGTGCTATAGTAGAAAATGAAATGTAATTTAGGTCTGTGGTATAGTAGAAAATGAAATGTAATTTAGGACTGTGCTGTGGTAAAAATGAAATGTAATTTAGGACAGTGCTGTGATAGAAAATGAAATGTAATTTAGGACTGTGCTGTGGTAGAAAATGAAATGTAATTTAGGACTGTGCTATGGTAGAAAATGAAATGTAATTTAGGACTGTGCTGTGGTAGAAAATGAAATGTAATTTAGGACTGTGCTGTGGTAGAAAATGAAGTATAATTTAGGACTGTGCTGTGGTAGAAAATGAAATGTAATTTAGGACTGTGTGGTGGTAGAAAATGAAATGTAATTTAGGACTGTGCTATAGTAGAAAATGAAATGTAATTTAGGACTGTGCTGTGGTAGAAAAATGAAATGTAATTTAGGACTGTGCTGTGGTAGAAAATGAAGTATAATTTAGGACTGTGCTGTGGTAGAAAATGAAATGTAATTTAGGACTGTGTGGTGGTAGAAAATGAAATGTAATTTAGGACTGTGCTATAGTAGAAAATGAAATGTAATTTAGGACTGTGCTGTGGTAGAAAAATGAAATGTAATTTAGGACTGTGCTGTGGTAAAAAATGAAATGTAATTTAGGACTGTGCTGTGGTAGAAAATGAAATGTAATTTAGGACTGTGCTGTGGTAGAAAATGAAATGTAATTTAGGACTGTGCTGTGGTAGAAAATGAAATGTAATTTAGGACTATGCTGTGGTAGAAAATGAAATGTAATTTAGGACTCGGCTGTGGTAGAAAATGAAATGTAATTTAGGACTGTGCTGTGGTAGAAAATGATAATCAGTGTGATTGGCCCCTTATATGCCTAATTGTTTTGATAAGCAGACATAGCCTAATATTTATTTAGGTATTTGTATTTGTATATCTGTATGTCTGGTTTGCAATAACAGTGTATCATCTGTGGTTACATGTGTCATATCGCTTAAGTTTTACGAGTTAACGTTTTTGTGAATGATCCCAAACATGTGCCACATCACTATTAATCTGCATACATATATATATATATATATGTTTATATAAATGGTCCCAAAAATGACATCAGAAAACAGTTGTTTCAACTTATGTGTCTAATTGCAGAAAGGGAGGTAATTTCCTATCTGTAAAATTTCATTAGGATGGCATTTATTTATGTGAAAAAATCCATTTCAAACAATTGCCACCACAATAAGGCTTAATAATAAGGCTTAATAATAATAATAATAATAATAATAATAATAATAATAATAATAATAATAATAATAATAATAATAATAATAATAACAACAACAACAACAACAATAATAATAACAATAATTTTCTAACTCTTCATCGATATTACAGCAGAAGCATATCAAATATAGTCCTTACAAGATGTTCGTCTTACAATAGGATATGGTGCCCATGAGTAAGATGGATTAAATTCTGCATGCCAGCAGTATCAATATTAGCACGACATTGCTACCCAACTACTCTGCTAGTACCGTTACTATTATAATCAAAGCAACCAATTGATGAACAGATGGACATAGAAATTTGCTCTTGGTTGCTTCACCTTACAGTTATGCCAAAAACTACAAAGTTAATTTTTTAGTAAATTATGTTTCTCCAATAAATATTTACATATATAAGAATTACAAAGTATTAGGAATGCCTATCAGTCTTGGGAGACATTTGTTTTTAACTGAGAATATTCATTTAATTCAGTCATTCATTGGAATTAATACGTGCTCAAACTATCTGGAATATATCTAGAATTATAACTATTATGAAATTACTATGAATTCATTTAACAACATTTTTGGATTATAGCAATGTGATTTATTCATTACTATCATTTTTGGAATTATAGCTTTTATGAAATTACTGTTAATTTATATTATATGCAATTCAATTTATGTAGTGAGGTTCTGAAGGAAAGATATTTATATAATTGTGTGTTGGGATAAATAATAATAATAATAATAATAATAATAATAATAATAATAATAATAATAATAATAATAATAATAATAATAATAATAATAAATCATTACAGCACATGGTGGAGCAGTTACAATATTTGTAAGTTGTGTGAGTTTGTGCAAACTTTAAACTTTTCTCCTGAGGAAGCTTACGTTTGCTTGTTTGACAGATGTATCCTCTGGCATCCCAGCATCCTATGTCATTCCACATCCCAGTGTCTCGAGAGGATCCATACATGTGGACACATTTCTCCTGCAAATTAAATCATACATAATGACAAATAAGGGTTATCTCTCAAAACTAGCTCAAATTTGAATGTGTGTGTGTGGTTCGTATTTTTAATGTAGCTTTAACACTTGTTCAGTTGTATTGCTACTAATTCTGCAGTGTGACTGTTTATACTGATGTCTAGCATGGGTGCATCCTGCTTCAGACATGTAGCATGATGTCAAACCTAGTTACCTTATTGTGACACCAGGAAAATCAGTCGAAACACTAATCTCATGATGCTCAGAGCCTAATCAGACAGCTGTCAGTCCCATTTCTATAAGTCTTTGGTATGACTCAGACCGGGTTTGAAACCATGACCACCTACATCTGAATCTTTAAAAAATGGCCATTCAATCTATATTGACTATTCAATCTACATTGACCATTCAATCTGATTGACCATTCAATCTACATTGACCATTCAATCTACATTGACCATTCAATCTACATTGACCATTCAATCTACACTGACCATTCAATCTACATTGACCATTCAATCTGATTGACTATTCAATCTACATTGACCATTCAATCTGATTGACCATTCAATCTACATTGACCATTCAATCTGATTGACCATTCAATCTACATTGACCATTCAATCTGATTGACCATTCAATCTACATTGACCATTCAATCAATGCAGACTGAATCTGTTTAGATAAAGGAATGTGAATCAATGTACAAAGATTTCTCATCTTCCATAACTCCAGTCATGCTGACAGTGTAAATGTGAGATTTGAATGCCAGGCAATTTTTATGGTTAGGGTTGAAGCAGTTTTCTTGGTGGATGATGAGAAAAATTGTTGTGTATTTCTCAGCAGAAAGGGACTTCATGATCTATTTGCTTGAAGCTGTTTTGAACGAAAACATTTCATCTTTGAGAAGACATATGATTTACATTCTTTTCCATTAAATTCATTCAATATTCACACTGTGTCTGTAAAGGCAGGTTCAGTTCATGAGTCACAATTTAGACTACTGTAATACAGTATGGGGTAATTCAAATGATAAAAACTTAGCAAAGCTGACACATCTCCAAAAAAGAGCTTTTGAGTTAATATCAATCCAGAAAGAAAGCAAGGAAAATTTAGCTGGTAAGTTAAAAATACTACCTATTACAGACCGAATCTGTTTAAGAAAATCCAAATTAATGTACAGGATAGCCAATAATAGTGCTCCTGAATATTTACAATCACTATTCAAGTATAGGCTACCTGAAAATACTCCCCACCTGCGATCAATGTCTACCAAACATTACAATATTCCCAAACCAAAAAAGGAATTATTTAAAAAAAGTTTCCAATACTCTTGAACTTTGCTCTGGAATAGTATTCCAGTTGAGATTAGAAATGCCCACTCTATTTCCTCTTTCCAAACCCAGTATATACAATGGCTTCAGAGATGCAGCAAAAATAAATAAATTCCTTTGAATGAGGGCCTCAAGGTAGATTAGTTCTTAGCTAATTGAGTTACCCTCTTTAAATAAAGTCATAATAATAATAATAATAATAATAATAATAATAATAATAATAATAATAATAATAATAATAATAATAATAATAATAGTAATAATAATAATAATAATAATAATAATAATAATAATAATAATAATAATAATAATAATAACAACAAATATCCATATAGAGCTTTTGATTTTCAAACCATCAAAGCTGACTGTTTTTTTTATCTTGACATGGAGGATGCCTTGCATGACCACAAGGGCAATGTCAGCAGGAGGAAGAACAATCACCTTCACTTTTGCAGATGATATTGATGGTTTAGCAAGAGATGAAAAAGAACTGACTGACTTGATTGAGTCCCTCAACACAACCTCCACAGAATACAGTAGTGAGATTAGTGCCGAAAAAAAAATGATGACAAACAATACCAATGGCATATGTGCTGAAATAAAGGTCATTGGACAAAAGCTGGAAATAGTCACAAACTGAAGAGGTCTGGTCATGTCTCAAGATCATCTGGACTGAAGGTGCATAAGAAGAGGCAGACAGACAAAAAATTTCCATGTAAGTGAAGTAATCAGGAATATCCAGTGAATAAAGCTATTACATCAACATGCAATGAAAATAAAATTAAAATAAAAGAGAAATTTAAAACTAACACACAAGCAATTAAATTACTTATGTGTAACAAAAGTCTTAAAAGTATTGTTGTTCTTGAATTAGAGGTATTACCCCAAATTACATTACAATAGTCCAGATATGGCTGAATATAATTTGCATAAAAAATGACCCTATACTGAAGAGAAATGCATGTTTTGATTTTCCTCAGTAGCCAAAGATAAGAATTAACCTTTTTTTTTGATGTGAAAAGACAAAGAAAGATTGTTGTCTAGAATTTTATCATGAGATGTCATATTACTGCTCACACTGTCAAATAGAACCTGGAGTTTGTGCTATCTAGCCTGGCTTGTTTTTGTGTTGTAACTAGTAGGGCTTTCATTTATTATGTATTTATGATCATACTGTTTTCCTTGCACCATACTTCAAGCCTTTTGAGAGCATCTTGTAAATTATTTTCAAGTACCGTTTTGGTTTTACCCATCTCAGACAGTGTAGTATCATCCACATAGAGGTCAGTGGAAGACATTGATGTTACACACTTAAGAGATAAATCATTGATAAATTGAATGAATAACAGAGGTCCAAGGAAATGGCCCAGTGTACTCCACAATTAATATTTTTACTTTCTGAAAGACACTTTTTGCACTCTATTGGTTAAGTAAGAAGTAAACCAGTTTAGGAAGCTTTCACTTCATTGATAGATTTTTAGTTTTTCAAGCAAAATTTCATGGTCTACAAGATCGAAAAGCTTGATGAATATCAGCCATAATAGTGTCTACCATTTCTCCTTGATCTAATGCTTTTAGCCATTTATCAATCAAAGATACAAATGCAGTTTCACAGGAGTGATTTTGTTGAAAACCAGACTGATTATCATGAATAAGATCATAAGTGTTCAAATAGTTGAGAAAAGATTCATGTACATGCTTTTCCAGTTGGAGAGACAAGGAAGGAGAGAGATGGGTCTGTAGTTATTTACATCATCTTTTGTTCCTGATTTATTCAACAGTGTAACCTTGGTAGTTTTCCTTGTTTGTGCAATTTATTAGACGTAATACTTTCATTGCAAATGAAAGCTATACTTTCTAATATTGCTGGTGCAGTTACGTTTAGTAGCCTTGGTTCAATCATATTGAGTCCTGTAACTTTACAATATCCATTTTTTATATATTTCAACACAAATTCAGGACTCATTTCAGGAATTTCAAACTTTGTATTTTTTGGTAGTTTATTTAGCACAAAACATTTGAGTTCGAGATGATCAAATGTAGTACTGGGTCCTTTAAGTTTTTCAGCAATTTGAACAAAAAAGTCATTAAAAATATTTGAGATATCAGTTGGATTATCATTATAAATGCCCTCATGATTGAGGGATAAAATTTCAGTTTTACTCTAACATTTGCCTGCACCAAACTCTGTAAACACTTTCCAGATAGCTTTTGGGTTATGTATGCTTTCATCCAGCACTTTTCTTTAGTACACTTGTTTGGCTTGGCTTAACATTTTATTAAATTTATTCCTCCAAACGCTATATTTAGCTTGATTTCATAGAAATTTTAGTTTGTCTCTTTGCTTTATTACTTCTAAAATTTTTTGGGAAATCCAGCCTGGCTGGTGGTCGTTCTTTATCCTGTGTGTTTTTAAAGGGGCATGTTTTTTCACTATACTGATGAACAGATCTGTTCTAGAATCAAAAACATCATCAATATCTTCATAGATTTGGACTGTATTCCATGGAATCGGTTTCAGATCTTCCAGGAATTTAACATTATCAAAGTTTTGAAAAGATCTATAAGTAATGGATTTATTGATACAGTATCATAATTTTTGCCATTAACTTTATGTGTTAGAAAAATTGCAAAGTGGTCAGTTATACCAATCTCTGGAACCATTACTTCAGAACAATTTCTTTTGTAAAGGTCAGGAAGTGTTTTAGAGGTAGATGTTACTATGCTGGATTCATTTACTTGTTACCTGATACCTAACAAAGCAATAAAATACATCCAATTCACTTTTATTTAACTCATTGAGAAGGTGTCTGTTTAGATCACCTAAAATGTAAAAATTCCTTCTCTTCATTTGAAATTTTATTCATTTAAAGTTCAAAATATTCACACCAATGATGGAGATCAGTAATCAAAACCAACTAAGTAGGACTTACCATGTTCTGTTGTGATTTTGTAGGCAAATGGATTTAATTTTTTTCTATTTCTAGGTCTTCACATCTTTTAGTAAAAAAACCAGTTCTAATATACACAAGGAGCCCACCTAGGTCTTCACTTCTTTTAGTAAAAGTATCAGTTTTAACATGCAAGAAGCCCACCTAGGTCTTCCATTCTTTTAGTAAAAGTACCAGTTTTAACATATACAAGGAAACCACCTAGGTCTTCTCTTCTTTTAGCAAAAGTACCAGTTTTAACATAGACAAGGAGCCCACCTAGGTCTTCCCTTCTTTTAGTAAAAGTACCAGTTTTAACATAGACAAAGAGCCCACCTAGGTCTTCACTTCTTTTAGTAAAAGTACCGGTTTTAACATATGCAAGGAATCTACCTAGGTCTTCCCTTCTTTTAGTAAAGGTACCAGTTTTAATAAATGCAAGGAGTCCACCTAGGTCTTCCCTTCTTTTAGTAAAAGTACCATTTTTAACATATAAAAGGAGTCCACCTAGGTCTTTCCTTCTTTTAGTAAAAGTACCAGTTTTAAGATATACAAGGAGCCCACCTCCTTCTGCTTTCCAATCCCTATGATCTTAGGTTTGTCATAGCCATTGATATACAAGAAATTTCACCCTGATTTTCTGTCAACAGAATCCAAATAAATGCATATTATTATTTGGAAAACTTACCTGTACTCATCCAACCAAGAGGAAGCTATTAAACAAGTTTCCTATACTGCTCATGAAAATCTGCACTTAACTAGCAAAGCAGGTGCTACAATATCCACTATGAAACAATTTGTCTTTTAGGAAAAGGCCCAATGACTTTCTATACAAGTAAAATCAGTCTGGTGTCAAGTATACAACCACAAATTATACAGCAATATTAAATGAGATTTCTATATCATGCACCAAACATGCACTTTTTAATCTGGTTATAGCAAAGTGAAGGAACACTATCATGACCATGCAAGTATGTACCTAAGATGCCAAAGAGTTTACACAATGCTGATAATGCTTTGGAAATCAGTGCAAGCAGACAACCTAATGAAGGCAGGGAAGTTCAACAGATGAAACATGCAAAAGACATACTTTAGGCTCAACAAAACATTTGATTAGGAAACCCTCAAAGCATCAACTGAACCAGTCTGGCAGCCTAAATGGTTTTGGCTAAGATTTGGGTTATTAAAGGCTCAAAGTATAAATATTAAATGAACCAGTCTTGCAACCTGAATAATTTATGCTGTTGAAGTTTTTGCTTAAGAGAGGCTCAAAGTATAAATTATAAATGAACCAGTCAGTAGCTTGAGTGTACTTTGGGCTGACTAAGCATTTGGTTGGAAGAACTCAAAGAATAAATATGAACTGAACTAGTCTGGTGATCTGAATATTTTTGATTGAGATAAACTTCAAATTCGTGCTAAGAGATCAAATATTCTGAACCCAGATTCAAGATTAATTAACAGCTTAAGCATCATCTTTACTTTGTTTTTTTTTCTCCTTCCTGCATAATAAATTTCAATCAATTTTAAGCTGTCCAAATCCCATACCTGCCTATGTTGGTGATGAGCCAAAGCTAGGTTACAAGCTTCAAAAGTATTGACAATAAAGGTGCAACTCACTAATGTTGTTTGAATATCCTGACCTACCCTCTGCTGACCATTCGGTTCTCCAAATGCCCAGTTTGTGTAGTACAGATCTTCATTACTGATCCAGTAGAAGTGACCATTGTCATCCTTCTCCAGTCCTAACCAGGGATTAACATTCATGTTTGCCAGCAACGTCACTAGAAAGGCTGAAAAATATTCATGTAATCTGTAAGAAACTTTTAACAAGATACTTTTTTGTCTCCACTGTATCTAAATTATGTCCAAGTCAACAATGTCAAAACAACAATGACATCAACATAAGTGAACATCAATATAAAAAATGAATATCAATATATACATGTTGAATGGCTACGAAATTGAATCAGGTTCATCAATAAATAAATCAATATTCACTTAAAGAAGGATGATGGCAGTGATGAGAACATGTACAGACAAAGAAAAAACTTTTACACATCAAATGCACAAGCAAATCACTCATTCTTTCCAATAAACACAACCAAGAGTCAAGGGGATCACTCATTCATTCAAATATTCACACAGTAAATAGTCAAAGGGATCACTCATCTCTTCAAATATTCACACAGTAAACAGTCAGTGGGATCACTTATCCCTTCAAATATGCACACAGCAAACAGTCAAGGGGATCACCCTTCAAATATTCACACAGCAAACAGTCAAGGGGATCACTCATCCCTTCAAATATTCACACAGCAAACAGTCAAGGAGATCACTCCTCCCTTCAAATATTCACACAGCAAAATGTCAAGGGTATCACTTATCACTTCAAATATTCACACAGCAAACAGTCAAGGGGATCACTCATACCTTCAAATATTCACACAGCAAACTGTCAAGGAATCATTCATTCCTTCAAATATTCACACAGCAAACAGTCAAGGAATCATTCATTCCTTCAAATATAGTGTGACCCTTCTATCATACACAGTAGTTGGGAACCCGACAGTGACATAGATTAAACCGTGTTATAAACAACCAGGTCAGGTCAGTCACCTAAAGAAAATGATGCATGTACCCCCCTAACATTGTGGGTGGGGTAGGTAATAAATGCAGGCAGCAAAGTATGTGCTTCATTGGCACACTTACTATCTTAAATTGATTCATATTAAATGAGAAATACACCTTTTGTTAAAACAGAGAAGGCATATATAATATTTTACTTTATTTAGATAACCACAGATTGGTTCATGCATGTGTATACTGTTTATATATACATGTCTCCAGTAATACACGAATAGAGTATCAACACTGTGTACTTACCTGTGAATCTTATCATATACATTGAATCCACCCTTCAAGTAATTGCAACAAAAATATGCACAAACATGGATTTAAAAAAATCAATAATTTTGTCACATGTCAAACAGGTCTGAATTCAGAGAAAAAACATAGCACAATTATGCAATCAATTATGAAGCACATTTAGTTTGCAACAAGTCTCAAGTTGGTAAAAGTTTGTTTGCATTTTAAGCCATCATTGATAGCCTTCATAAGCATAAACTATGTCTCTCCAAAAGGAAACTTTCACAGTTCAGTAAGTGTGTTCCAGTCATAGTGGAAAATGGAAAAATCCATCAGATTCCATTGTTTTTATTTAAGTTTGATACTGACATCCTTTGAAGGAAGGTTCTTTGTTTTTATTCAAGATTGTAGTCAGCTTTCTTTGATGAAGGGTGTATGCATTATTGAAGTCACTGCTAAAGGACAGCATTGGAGAACCAAACAAATGCACATTTCATATTGTGGCAGCAACATCAAATAATTGTATTGCATGATGTCAAAATTGGTGCTTCAAAGGTAATGTTTTCTTTGAAATTTCAGCAAACTATTTTATCTTGGTATATTTGTAATAAAGGAATTGCCTATCATTTGGTTGATTGTTGTTACTGTTCCTCCCTGCCAACTGAATAGACCAACAAGTAAAATGGGGTTTTGTTTTTGTTTATTGGTTTTTTTTAATTTGTGGTAGTGGAGTGATGCTGCCTTCAATGCATGCATCATAAGTTTAACAAAGGGTCAATGGACAATAGTCTAAGGTGTTCTGATCTGATGACACGAATTACTACAAAAAATATGTGTTCTGAAAAATTTAATTCTGTGTGAAAATAAGAGGGATTTTACTTACCATCCACATATATATATATCAGTCTATATAAATATATTAAATACTAGTAAGCAGCCGAAAATCCAATTAAAGATAGATTATATGAGATAATGCCACATCCGGGGTTGATCTCTGCTACCAGAAATGTAAGTAACAACAAAAGCAGATATCTCACAACATACAGTACTAATGCTAGATGTCAACATGAGTAGATTATGATATAACAATGTACCATTAAGATGGCTTGTCAATATGGACAAATATTTTATTTATGTAACAATATATACATTTCAGTGTATTTTATAATGGCTTGCTTTTATGGAGCCTAGGGATTTCTCTACTCCAAACCAATGGTTGTACATACTTGTGTAAAGTGCCAACAATGCTGCCCATAATAAAAACTTGCCAGATGGTATATTTTGCTTCCAATAAGGAAAAAAAAAATCACAGTTTGTGACAGCCCTACATGATCCCAGAATAAACTTTATAGATGTTATTATTTTTATATTTAAGAAGAAAAAAATATTTTTTCACGTACAAGAAAAATACATTATACTATTTCAGGAGCTATGCCACAATCATCTTGTATTATTCATTCTCGATCTCTTCCCTAAAATAATAATAAACGATTACAATTTTTCATACTTTTAAGAAAGTTTTTTTTGGTGTACAAAAAATATATGTATATAAAATTTCAGTTGCCTCACCAAAACTGTGTTATATCTAAATTCATGTTATAACATATCATACTATAATAGAGTCACACTGTATTCACACAGCAAAAACAATCAAGGGATTCACTCATTCTTTCCAATAAACACTGCCAAAAGTCAAGGGAATCACTCATTCTTTCCAATAAACACTGCCAACTGTCAAGGGAATCACTCATTCTTTCCAATAAACACTGCCAACTGTCAAGGGAATCACTCATTCTTTCCAATAAACACTGCCAAAAGTCAAGGGAATCACTCATTCTTTCCAATAAACACTGCCAACTGTCAAGGGAATCACTCATTCTTTCCAGTAAACACTGCCAACGGTCAAGGGAATTACTCATTCTTTCCAATAAACACTGCCAACAGTCAAGGGAATCACTCAAGCCTTTATATATTCACACAGTAAAGAGTCAAGGGATTCACTCATTATTTCCAATAAACACTGCCAACATTCAAGGGAATTACTCAAGGCTTTATATATTCACACAGTAAACAGTCAAGGGAATCACCCATTCTTTCCAGTAAACACTGCCAACAGTCAAGGGAATTACTCATTCTTTCCAATAAACACTGCCAAAAGTCAAGGGAATCACTCAAGCCTTTATATATTCACACAGTAAACAGTCAAGAGAATCACTCATTCTTTCCAATAAACACTGCCAACTGTCAAGAGAATCACTCATTCTTTCCAATAAACACTGCCAACAGTCAAGGGAATCACTCATTCTTTCCAATAAACACTGCCAACAGTCAAGGGAAATACTCATTCTTTCCAAAAAACACTGCCAAAAGTCAAGGGAATCACTCAAGCCTTTATATATTCACACAGTAAACAGTCATGGGAATTACTCATGCCTTTATATATTCACACAGTAAACAGTCAAGGGACTCACTCATTCTTTCCAATAAACACTGCCAACAGTCAAGGGAATCACTCATTCTTTCCAATAAACACTGCCAACAGTCAAGGGAATTACTCATTCTTTCCAATAAACACTGCCAAAAGTCAAGGGAATCACTCATTCTTTCCAATAAACACTGCCAACAGTCAAGGGAATCACTCATTCTTTCCAATAAACACTGCCAACAGTCAAGGGAATCACTCATTCTTTCCAATAAACACTGCCAAAAGTCAAGGGAATCACTCATTCTTTCCAATAAACACTGCCAACTGTCAAGGGAATCACTCATTCTTTCCAATAAACACTGCCAAAAGTCAAGGGAATCACTCATTCTTTCCAGTAAACACTGCCAACCGTCAAGGGAATTACTCATTCTTTCCAATAAACACTGCCAACAGTCAAGGGAATCACTCATTCTTTCCAATAAACACTGCCAAAAGTCAAGGGAATCACTCATTCTTTCCAATAAACACTGCCAAAAGTCAAGGGAATTACTCATTCTTTCCAATAAACACTGCCAAGAGTCAAGGGAATCACTCAAGCCTTTATATATTCACACAGTAAACAGTCAAGGGAATTACTCATACCTTTATATATTCACACAGTACACAGTCATGGGAATCATTCATTTTTTCAATTATAAACATGGCCAAAAGTCAATTATAAGTATGCTAATTCCAAATTAATATGATCTACTATGGTAAGAGGCATTCTTATCAAACTCATTCCATCACTGGATCCTGATCCAGGATATTAGGATTAGTTTTACTGTAGATATTTTGTTAAAGTTAATTTAGCATGAATTTTACTCTCATTATTTTTATAAAGAAAGAATTATAAATTAAATGTAAATTATATTTATAAAAATAAACCAACTCACCATTATCTCCTTTATTCTGAACACTAGCCAAGCTGTACCCCTTGCCAAAGGCCTTACACCTGGACAAAGCTGTGGTAAAGTTTAGGGCATCAGTGAATATTCTGAAGCACTTGTTACCATGGAGATTGAACCCTACAGGGCAGAATCCTGTCCAAGGCTGTGTAGGAGCAATTGGAGTGGGGATGGCACCTACCCTCTTCTTACACACATACCCTGCCTTGCTGGAACAGATGGCATCATTCCAGCTTCCTACATTTACAGATTAATTACATAATAACACTTTCTTCATTATCTTAATTTTTAGGCTTCCTAAAATGGAATTATCAGTGGAGATTACATTTGGGATGTACTAGATTTTAAAAGTAGACAGTATATGTGTATTACACCAAAAACAACTCCAAAATTGTTTTCCTTCTTAGATTCCTTCACAATATGAAAATTACCCAATAACCATATGTATGTCTTAAACAGTGTGATAGAAATGAAAACAAAATTTCTACTTAAATATAAATATTTTGTCTACATCATTACAAAATTGTCAACAGTTGCAGAAATGAAAGGTAGTTTCCCCATTAATTAAGCTGATACCTGTAACATTAAAAAACATATAATGTTAACTAGGACCATATTATTCCTGATTGTACTATATTATACTGGATTATACTGACCACTGTAAAAGACATGAAAGCTGATCAATCAGTTCAAGTTTTCTTGATTTGATGAAAAATGTATGTTTTTGCAAGAAATTTTTATTAAATAATGAGATAAGATGTATATTTAGAAAATATGAATAGCATTTTTAGTACCTGAAAATATAACACTGATAAAAATTAAACTGAAGGCATAATCATGTGATCAAGCCTCTGTGAATTCACTGAGGCACACTCATGTCAACAGATCACAGTGAATTCACTGAGGCACACTCATGTCAACAGATCACAGTAAATTCACTGTAGACATAATATGTCAACAGATCACAGTGAATTCACTGAGGCACACTCATGTCAACTGATCACAGTGAATTCACTGAGGCACACTCATGTCAACAGGATACAGCAAATTCACTGTAGACATAATAATGTCAACAGATCACAGTGAATTCACTGAGGCACACTCATGTCAACAGGATACAGCAAATTCACTGTAGACATAATATGTCAACAGATCACAGTGAATTCACTGAGGCACACTCATGTCAACAGGATACAGCAAATTCACTGTAGACATAATAATGTTAACAGATCACAGTGAATTCACTGAGGCACACTCATGTCAACAGTATACAGCAAATTCACTGTAGACATAATAATGTCAACAAATCACAGTGAATTCACTGAGGCACACTCATGTCAACATGATACAGCAAATTCACTGTAGACATAATAATGTCAACAGATCACAATGAATTCACTGAGGCACACTCATGTCAACATGATACAGCAAATTCACTGTAGACCTAATAATGTCAACAGATCACAGTGAATTCACTGAGGCACACTCATGTCAACAGGATACAGCAAATTCACTGTAGACATAATAATATCAAGAAATCACAGTGAAGTCTGTAGCTATAGTCATGTCAACAAATCACAGTGAATTGGCTGTTGGCATTATTATGTCAATAAATCAGTGAATTCACTGTAGGCATGCTCATGTCAAAAGAACATAGCAAATTCACTGTAGACATAATAATGTCAACAGATCACTGAATTCACTGTAGACATAATATGTCAACAGATCACAGTGAATTCACTGAGGCACACTCATGTCAACAGATCACAGTGAATTCTCTGAGGCACACTCATGTCAACAGGATACAGCAAATTCACTGCAGACATAATAATGTCAACAGATCACAGTGAATTCACTGAGGCACACTCATGTCAACAGGATACAGCAAATTCACTGTAGACATAATATGTCAACAGATCATAGTGAATTCACTGAGGCACACTCATGTCAACAGGATACAGCAAATTCACTGTAGACATAATAATATCAAGAAATCACAGTGAAGTCTGTAGCTATAGTCATGTCAACAAATCACAGTGAATTGGCTGTTGGCATTATTATGTCAATAAATCAGTGAATTCACTGTAGGCATGCTCATGTCAAAAGAACATAACAAATTCACTGTAGACATAATAATGTCAACAGATCACAGTGAATTCAATGTAGGCATAATCATGTCAACAAAATAAAGGCAATTTACCGTAGGCATAATCATGTAAACTGGATGCAGTATATTCACCGTAGGCATAATCATGTCAACAACATACAGTGGATTCGCTGTAGATACTATCATGTCAATAAGATACAATAAATTCACTGTAGAAATAATCATTTGAACAGGATGTAGTGAATTAACTCTGGGCTTAATCATGTGAACAAGTCAGATTGAATTCACATGTGGTTATAATCATGTCAACAAAATACAGTGAATTCACTTTAGGATGCAGTGAATTCACTATAGGCATAATCATGTCAACAAAACAGTGGATTTACAGTAACCATTATCATTTGACATGTTGCAGTGAAGTCATAATTTTAGTCATTACCATTATGCATGTACATTATGGTTGCTATAAACTACAAGTTTAAGATCTAATGAATAATGAGTTTTCTGTTAAAAATAAAGACCATCCCTACATTTGTAAATTTACAACCCAACAAAATGTGTTCTTTTCATAATATGAATACCCATGAATATAAAATGAATTTAGAGTAATTTACAAGCAATAAACATTTTAGAGGAAAATAACTTCAAACATGTTTCTCTTAATCATGTTATCATGACTTAATTGCATATGGGTTTTATATTTTCCTGAATATACATCTGTAATTCAGTTTATGTTATTTTTATTTGTTACACTTATAGAGTTTATTTTGTTAATATTTTATAATGTAAGCTTATCCAACAAACATGAACAAAAAGTAGCTTCTGTTCTGAATATGAAAAAGTTGTCTATCATTTAATGTCATATAAAATTCAAAGCTGTCTATCATTTAAAGTCATATAAAATTCAAAGTTGTCTATCATTTAATGTCATATAAAATTCAAAGTTGTCTATCATTCAATGTCATATAAAATTTAAAGCACAATACATGTAATAGCAAATGACAAAGAACCATGCATCAAGGGCATACAACTCTGCATCATCAAACATTAAGAATAATTGAGTTACCTACCATCCCTTATGTTAATAGAGACACAGTCCTCAGCCCCACCATAGTCATTAGGCTCTCCTGTGGCCCAATTCATGAAGGACACTTGACTGCCATCTGACCATCTAGAGAACATTGCAATAAAAGGTTAATCTCCCTTAAATTTAAAAACAATTCTTGTGGTTTTTGGTTACACGGTTCTTGTATTTCCCTTTCTTAGTATCAACCAATATAAGCCATTAAAAAAGTCAGTTGTATTTCCCTTTCTTAGTATCAACCAATATAATCCATCAAAAAAAGTCAGTTGTATTTCACTTTCTTAGTATCAACCAATATAACCAATCAAATAAAGTCAGTTGTATTTCCCTTTCTTAGTATCAACCAATATAACCCATCAAATAGTCAGTTGTATTTCCCTTTCTTAGTATCAACCAATATAACCAATCAAATAAAGTCAGTTGTATTTCCCTTTCTTAGTATCAACCAATATAACCAATCAAATAAAGTCAGTTGTATTTCCCTTTCTTAGTATCAACCAATATAACCCATCAAATAAAGTCAGTTGTATTTCCCTTTCTTAGTATCAACCAATATAACCCATCAAATAAAGTCAGTTGTATTTTCCTTTCTTAGTATCAACCAATATAACCAATCAAATAAAGTCAGTTGTATTTCCCTTTCTTAGTATCAACCAATATAACCCATCAAATAAAGTCAGTTGTATTTCCCTTTCTTAGTATCAACCAATATAAGCCATCAATTAAAGTCAGTTGTATTTCCCTTTCTTAGTATCAACCAATATAACCCATCAAATAAAGTCAGTTGTATTTCCCTTTCTTAGTATCAACCAATATAAGCCATCAATTAAAGTCAGTTGTATTTCCCTTTCTTAGTATCAACCAATATAAGCCATCAATTAAAGTCAGATAAATTTCCCTTTCTTATATCAACCAATAAAAACCATCAAATAAAAAGTCAGGTTATATGCTATGCACACTTTCAATTTGATTTTAGTGATAACAGCAAAAATCTCACAATGACTGTATATGAAATTGGTTTGATTTTGAAGAAAACATTAAAAGATCAATTTCTCAGACTTTGGTGACCCAAAAAACTTTTGGATCTAATTTTATTGTAGAAAGTATTCAAACAACATATGCTTAATCAAGCTAATGAAACAATATATATATATATATATATATATATATATATATATATATATATATAAAATATATATATATATATATATATATATATATATATATATATATATATATATATATACACATACATACATACACACACATACATACATACATACATACATACATACATACATACATACATACATACATACATACATACACACACACACACACACACACACACACACATACATACATACATACATACATACATACATACATACATACATACATACATACATACATACATACATACATACATATATGGGGTACAATTAATTCTATGTAATACTTACCTGCAATTATTGCATTGCTATATTTTTTCCTGGCACTAATCCCCAGTCTAAGGTGATTATTCCCTCCTCCACAAAGTAGGTTACTGTGCAATAATAATAATAGCTGGTAAACATTACCTAGTACAAATTATTTTAAATCCATCATCATAAAAAGATGCGTTTTAATACTAGTGATACATCACTTGTGATTATTGCATTGCTGAATTTGCCAGCCAGGGGTGGAGGATTAGGGAAGGGATTGTGGCCCAATATTAGCTATCAAGTGAACTTATCCTTTTGTTGGTGGACTTATCCTTTTGTTGTCAGTAAGACTGTCATAATGTTAACTCAAGTATGACTTGACTACTTGAGATTAACTGGAGATTCACATAGAATCAGGAGCTAATGAAGTTAACTTATTCTTGGGTAGAATCCATGGTTGTCAAAACAGTAGTCAACTTCATCCCTCCGGGACACAATGATGCAACTATCTTCTAACATCTAGGTCAGTCTTAAGCAATGTCAATGTACCGTGCCCCAGAAACATCCCATTTCTTCCAGCTTGATCATCACTGTCCTTCTTCCATGTTATATTTGGCTGTCATCATTTGTGCTTACCATCTGGTGCCTCTCTGATGGCTACCTTGTGTATCCATTCTTGTAGCATCTTCATTATGTGCCTGAGCCATCTAGCCTGGTATAATCTTGGTTGGCAAAGAAGAGAGATTATACATCACAGCTATCATTGAAAAATAAACAACCCTTTCCAATTGACCAAGCAGAACTTCACTCTTTCATCTTGCTGATATTAGATTCTTAAAGGAAGCTTCACTCAGATAATCTCAAGAAGGTCTAGACAGTGACCAAAAATATATGAGAGGTTCCACAGTGGAACTGATGAGTGAGAAACTGGTGTCTGAAGCTTAAAGTTTAGTGATCTGCTCTGAAAGATGTGGGTCTACAGTAGAGCCTATGGAAACCTTAAGAGTTTTAGGAGAGGCCTGTTTGCATCAGTTAATGGTGGTTATTGAGTAAAGACAGAGAGAAGAAAATATGCAATTGCTGTTAAGAGGGGGGGAGGAGACATAATCAACACATTTTCTACTGCAACAATTATATACATTTCTCCACTTTGTATTTTAAATACTAGAGGTCAATTTTATTCTAACCTCAACAATGCATTTGGCGATCTTGTTCAAAACATCATTTGACTCTAGGCTAGACTGTGGAGGAATGGAGAAGTGCTGTGCATGAAAGACCCTTGGCTGTGTGACTGCAGATTCTTTCTCAGGACTGATTCCCTGGGATTGTCAACCAACCTGATCAAAGAGATCTCTTAACCACAATCTCCAGTGTCATATTGGAGATATAAAAATGAGTCATCACTCTTAGTCCTGACTAAGTGAAGAATTGAAGGTTATTCATAAAGATGGGACTGCATTGGATGGAAATATAAGGATGATTTTACTAAAGCCTGACGGCCTTCAACACTCATGGTCTAGTACTGGAGACACATAAAGATGATCTTACAAAAGCCTGACGGCCTCCAACACTTATGGCCTAGTACTGGAGACACATAAAGATGATCTTTTAAAAGCCTGACGGCCTCCAATACTTATGGCCTAATACTAGAGACACAAAAAGAAGATCTTACTAAAGTGTGACGGCCTCCAACACTCATGGTCTAGTACTGGAGACACATAAAGATGATCTTACAAAAGCCTGACGGCCTCCAACACTTATGGCCTAGTACTAGAGACACAAAAAGATGATCTTACTAAAGCCTGACGGCCTCCAACACTCATGGTCTAGTACTGGAGACACATAAAGCTGATCTTACAAAAGCCTGACGGCCTCCAACACTTATGGTCTAGTACTGGAGACACATAAAGATGATCTTACAAAAGCCTGAAGGCATCTAACTCTAATGGTCTAGTACTGGAGACTAAGGGAGCAAGTATCTGTGAGAACATGAATTGTTCCTTGACATGTAAGAAATATAAATGAGAATGGATATGATCCATCATCTGCTAGCCAAATCAGTGTCTCCCAAACAGAGATACATGATACAAGACAGCATGTCTCACATTGTTGTACTGGGAACCCATCTCCCCTACCAGTTATCATCTCTGATCACTGCCATATTTCCACAAGTTATTGTTTATTATCATTTCATGATGAAAATGTGCCAACTTGTGTTCCAAAACTGAAAACATCATTATATACATACTAGTATATGAGAAAACCACTTTCAAAATATGTCTTTTATAATATTTCAACTGCCATGATAGTTACTTTTTCATAAGTCAGCCTGAATGTGAATTTGTCAGAGGGTAATAGTATATGTAGCAAAGTCTAGAAAAGAACACTTCATTTGATGTTATGTTTTCATAATTCATTGGGCACATAAATATGGAAGAGTACAAAATTTATAAAAAGCAAAATTATAAATTTATATATATAGAGCTTGAAATCTTCTGTAGTTCAGCCATTACTAATAACAGAATTTTCAAACACACTACAGTTACCTTCACAAAACATTTTCTTAAGTGTTCACAATCTCACTGAACCTGCTTGATATACTTTGGCACATACCAACATATTTATCTTTTCTCAATAACACAATGCACATTTTGAATGGAGAGAGCAATGGAAGAACAAGTAATCATAGATCTAATATTTCTGAGCTTCATTTTGTTTAGTTTGGTGCTATATCATAATGATATTATTGCACCATAGAATGTGGGTCTAGAATGCAGAAATCTCCAAATGAAATCCTCAAAAATTATGTTTAATAATAATAATAATAATAATAATAATAATAATAATAATAATAATAATAATAATAATAATAATAATAATAATAATTATAATACCTTTATTGAAAGAGGGTACCTCGATTAGTTAAATACAACTAATCTCACTTGATGCCCTCTTCTAAAAACTAAACTAAAACAAAAAATTAAAAAACACTAATCTTCATGCAAGTTTTCTCCCTTTTTTATGAAAATAATTACATAAAAATAAACACATGTCCTATAATATTACCAAAGGAGGGCCTAACTGAATATATGTTTCACCTCTCCAATAACTATGTTTAGCAATGACTTTCTTTCTTTTCTAACATTGATATTTTTTATGTTCCCATAAGCATACATTTTGTCATAGATTCACTAATTAAAGTCCTATCTTGGTTTGAAGAATCCTCAATTGATGTACAGTCAAAACTTAAATGGTAACCTAGGGTATAAATGTTGCTAAGTGATGACAAATTCTAGCATCATTCGCATATATGTCAATGTGTTGCATATAGAGTGGAAAATTATTCCAATAATGAGAACTTTTCATATCAGGGAGATTACTGAACTAAACAACCAATCTCATTGCTAGAATATGTAACACGATGAACCAAACAACCAATCGCACTGCTAGAATATGCAACATGATGAACCAAACAACCGATCACACTGCTAGAATATACCACACCACGGTATTAGTATGACACCAATGTATCATTTTTATTTGCTGTTTAAGGACAGACAATAACTATGCAGCCCAGCAACATGAAGATAAAGGCTTTAACTGGACTCTTCATCCTCACAGAATTGCTTCATGAAGACAGAGGACAATCTATGACATAAAAAAACAATCTGAAAGGGGCATAAAAGGAATGTTGTGTGTGAAAAAGCACTATATTTAGATGGACATATTTTTAACCATCACTAAGTTGCTCTAAAATCAAGTGGAATCTATGTGTGTGGCAACGTAACCTTTAGACAATTTCTGAGTCAGATTCCTCAAAACAAATGGACAGGATATAAGTATTTGATGAAACATACATATGAGAGAAATAAATGGTAATGACTTATTAAAAGTCAACCACCCTCCCTCCTTCATTACCTCACCTGTTGAGAGAAGTCACTGTTGCTCAGTGGTCAGCATCCCTGACTCACAACTGCAAGGATTCGAATCCTACCTTCAGATCAGCCTGGTTCATCTATCATCAGACTCACAAGGATTCAAATCCTACCTTCAGATCAGCCTGGGTCATCTACCATGGTGTATCCTTGAGCAAGTCACATTATTCCAATTGCTGCAGCACTAAATAACCTATTTGAGTTACTGTGTGAAACACCAAACCAAACCAATGGATGGATAAAGAAGCTGAACCCAACTGATGACAATGACTAGCTATTTGACTTTCTGGCCAGTAGATCATTAGCTCAACTACACTCAGGCATGATGGGAACAGCACTTTCATCCTCAGGCCTTAGAGAATGGGATTAGCAGTTGCTTCTCAGTGCATTATGAATTGTGATCTGGATAATAAGAGCCAAGAAGGCAGTCATGCTGAGTCTTCTAAACTATGAAGCCAGGAGAAAACTATCAATGGTGGCATTGACATAAAAGGAAAAATTGCAGACTGACCAGCAGTGTTGAGAGTTGATCAGAAATATTAGAAATGAGGGATATCAACTTGACCCCTTTCCTCTGACCAGTCCTCAAGATCTGAATGCTGTTCCTCATTGGGACTCAAATAATGCATACAAAAAGTGGTGGATAATAAACCAATACTTTCTTCATGTAATGTGGGGGCTTTAAATCACTGATCACTGGTTCCTGGTCTAGGTTTATTAATGCTCTGTATATGGTGGTTAGTGTTAAGTCACCAGGTCTTAGTGTTCCATTATCAGTGGTCTGAAACTGAAAATGGAATATTAGCACTGTACATAAAGCCCAATGATAGATGCCCATTCCACAAAAGATCTGTGCCTGGTGTCCAGTAATCACCACCTGGTACTATGTGATTGATGCTCTGTGCTCAGTAGTCACTGCAGAGTGACAGAAAATCAGTATTGTCAACTGTGACATTGTCTGGTGACTCGTGTTCACAGTCCAGTGCATGAAACCTACTATTTGGTGATTAGGGTAAGACCTTTTGTAACTATGACCAGTTGCAAGATGTCGACCTTATTGGTGACTAGTCTATGACAAATGAGATTCTGCTTTAATCAGAAAGAAAAATAGCACAAAATGATTGCATTTCCCTTGCATCAGAGAGCAATGGTTCACTATTTGTATCTGACAATTTTCCTACACTGGAAAGTGCCAATCCACCACTTATTGATCTCTCCTTAATGGAATTGGGCAATTTCCAAATCCAGACACCTCTCACACTGAATCAGGTGGCTTCTATTACACCAGGAAGCAATATAGCCATACATGACTTCCATACACTGGGAAGTGCCATTGAAACCTAAACCTCTCTTATTTAATCAGGTGACTACCACATACTGGGAAGTGCCATCATTGAATTAGGTGGCTTCTGTACACCAAGAAGCACCATAGCCACAGATGACTTGACATACTTGGAAGTGACAGCCATACAATGGGAAGTGCCATAACTGCAGGACTTCAATAAATAAGGAAATGCTAAGGCACCATTGTGTGAACAGAGAGAGTAATTTTCAGAAGTGGAAGAGGCATGTGCTTTCTTCCTTTCCCAATAGGTCAAGGAAATTTCCATCTAGTCACAATCGCATTTGACCACTACCAATAATTGAGGCATTATCTCTGCATACACATGCCAGCATGTAAAACCACGTTGCAAGTGTCCCACATTACTGTATTGATACTTACATATGTCAATACCTTGAGCATCATTAAATACTGAAAGAAAATATATAATTACAACATAAAACCAGAACAACAAATGGGTAGGAAATATATAATTACAACATTAAGCAAGAATAACAAATGGGTAGAAATTATTTAGCACTACACTGGCTGCCATTAAATAATAAACAAAAGAAACACTGCTTCATAAGCAATGTTGTCTCAACCATCAAAATTAATTATATTGGATACATAAAAATATAGCAATGACCAGAATGATAAAACAAAAAGAACACAACTGAAAAAAGAAATGCCAAAAGATAAAGGGCTGAGTGCCAAGGAGACGTGTATAAATGCAGGCCATCAAAGGGATAAAGGAAGATATTCTGAATTTCAGAAAAATAAACTAAGGTACCAGACTGTTGGTGACTAGGTGAAGCATATAGTAATGTCCTGATTTTGCAGGCTATTGCCTGGAAAAAGGTATAGCAATGCAAAACAATTGCAGGTAATGAATATCTGCTGTTCAAATGTTGTCCAGTGCTACTAGGTGAAAGAGATAAAGATGTAAAATGTAAACAAAATCCTTAAAGTAATTGGCGAAAGATGCAGAACAAGAAAACATCTGCTAACAAAGACAATGTTGCAATGTCTGAAAAAAGACAGACAATGAAAAGGGAAGAAGGTTAGCATATCAAACACAATCAAAGCATTGCTGAAGAAATTTTAACAAAAATATTAGCAAACTGATGGTGCTGATGACACCACCAACATAACCTAAACATAATTAATAAAATGAGCTTGACAATAAATTTGTATACCTGTTACCTCTATCCCAGTCTATTTCTGAAAGTCCTAAAGAAATATGCATACCTGTAACCTCTGTCCCAGTCTATTTCTGAAAGCCCTATCCAGACTGCATAGGAGGAGACATTGGACAGCTGAAAATACAAAATAACAAGAGGCCCAAGTGGGCTTGAGATTTCCCACCTGCCTGACATCTGTCTTATCAGGGTCATTATGATGCTTTCTGATGAAATGTCTTCTGATGTTGTTGTCTGTGCATGTTATGAAAAGAATTGTTTTTCTGACTTTTCTATTTTTAGCCATAAATGATGGCACATCAGCACCATTTTTCCATACTGAAATGCACTTACACCAGGACATTTTGCATCAAAGACAGCTTGGTGAAATTCAAATCTGTAGTTCTTGTCTTTTTAAAGAAATATACATTTATGTAAATGTTTCTCATCTTTTAATAGTGAAATGCAATGACTTGTATCGAGTCATTAAGAAATTAATGGTAAAGTCAGTATTGGGTACTATCAAATCATTAAGATGCATAGGGTGAAGGCAGTATTAGGTACTATCAAGTCATCAAAAGTAAAGGCTGAATCAGTATTGGGAAATATCAAGTCATTAAGAAGTGAAGGGTGAAGGCAGTATTGGGTACTATCAAGTCATTAAGAAGTGAAGGGTAAAGTCAGTATTGAGTACTATCAAGTCATTAGGAAGTGAAGGGAGAAGTCAGTATTGGGTAATATCAAGTTATTAAGAAGTGAAGGGTGAAGTCAGTATTGGGTAATATCAAGTCATTAAGATGTGAAGGGTGAAGGCAGTATTAGGTACTATCAAGTCATTAAAAGTAAAGGCTGAATCAGTATTGGGTAATATCAAGTCATTAAGAACTGAAGGGTGAAGGCAGTATTGGGTACTATCAAGTCAGTAAGAAGTGAAGGGTGAAGTAAGTATTAGGTACTATCAAGTCATTAAGAAGTGAAGGGAGAAGTCAGTATTGGGTACTATCAAGTCATTAAGAAGTGAAGGGTGAAGTCAGTATTGGGTACTATCAAGTCATTAAGATGTGAAGGGTGAAGTCAGTATTAGGTACTATCAAGTCATTAAAAGTAAAGGCTGAATCAGTATTGGGTAATATCAAGTCATTAAGAAGTGAAGGGTGAAGGCAGTATTGGGTACTATCAAGACATTAAGAAGTGAAGGGTGAAGGCAGTATTGGGTATTATCAAGTCATTAAGAAGTGAAGGGTGAAGTCAGTATTGGGTACTATCAAGTCATTAAGAAGTGAAGAGTGAAGTCAGTATTGGGTACTATCAAGTCATTAAGAAGTGATGGGTGAAGGCAGTATTGGGTACTATCAAATCATTAAGAAGTGAATGGTTAAGTCAGTATTGGGTACTATCAAGTCATTAAGAAGTGAAGGGTGAAGGCAGTATTGGGTTCTATCAAGTCATTAAGAAGTGAAGGGTGAAGGCAGTATTAGGTACTATCAAGTCATTAAAAGTAAAGGCAGAATCAGTCTTGGGTAATATCAAGTCATTAAGTAGTGAAGGGTGAAGGCAGTATTGGGTACTATCAAGTCATTACGAAGTGAAGGGTGAAGTCAGTATTGGGTACAATCAAGTCATTAAGAAGTGAAGGGTGAAGTCAGTTTTGGGTACTATCAAGTCATTAAAAAATGAAGAGTGAAGTCAGTATTGGGTAATATCAAGTAATTAAGAAGTAAAGGGTGAAGTCAGTATTGGGTACCTTCAAGTCATTAAGATCTGAAAGGTGAAGTCAGTATTGGGTAATATCAAGTCATTAAGAAGTGAAGGGTGAAAGCAGTATTTGGTACTATCAAGTCAATAAAAAGTGAATGGTGAAGTCTGTATTGGGTACTATCAAGTCATTATGAAGTGAAGGGTGAAGGCAGTATTGGGTACTATCAAGTCATTAAGAACTGAAGGGTGAAGTTAGTATTGGGTACTATCAAATCATTAAAAAGTGAATGGTAAAGTCAGTATTGGGTACTATCAAATCATTAAAAAGTAAAGGGTGAAGTCAGTATTGGGTACTATCAAGTCATTAAGATGTGAAGGGTGAAGGTAGTATTGGGTACTATCAAGTTATTAAAAAGTGAAGGGTGAAGTCAGTATTGGGTACTATCAAGTCATTAAGAAGTGAAGGGTGAAGTCAGTATTGGGTACTATCAAGTCATTAAGATGTGAAGGGTGGAGGCAGTATTGGGTACTATCAAGTCATTAAGAAGTGAAGGGTGAAGGCAGTATTGGGTACTATCAAGTTATTAAAAAGTGAAGGGTGAAGTCAGTATTGGGTACTATCAAGTCATTGAGATGTGAAGGGTGAAGTCAGTATTGGGTACTATCAAGTCATTAAGAGGTGAAGGGTGAAAGTAGTATTGGGTCCTATTAAGTCATTAAAAAGTGAAGTCAGTATTGGGTACTATCAAGTCATTAAGATGTGAAGGGTGAAGGCAGTATTGGGTATTATCAAGTTATTAAGAAGTGAAGGGTGAAGTCAGTATTGGGTACTATCAAGTCATTAAGAAGTGAAGGGTGAAGTCAGTATTGGGTACTATCAAGTCATTAAGAAATGAAGGGTGAAGGCAGTATTGGGTACTATCAAGTCATTAAGAAATGAAGGATGAAGGCAGTATTGGGTACTATCAAGTCATTAAGAAGTGAAGGGTGAAGGCAGTATTGGGTACTATCAAGTCATTAAGAAATGAAGGGTGAAGGCAGTATTGGGTACTATCAAGTCATTGAGAAATGAAGGGTGAAGGCAGTATTGGGTACTATCAAGTCATTAAAAAGTGAAGGGTGAAGTCAGTATTGATTATATCAAAACATTAAGAAGTGAAGGGTAAAGTCAGTATTGGGTACTATCAAGTCATTAAAAAGTGAAGGGTGATGGCAGTATTGGGTACTATCAAGTCATTAAGAAGTGAAGGGTGAAGTCAGTATTGGGTACTATCAAGTCATTAAAAAGTGAAGGGTGAAGTCAGTATTGGGTACTATCAAGTCATTAAGAAATGAAGGGTGAAGGCAGTATTGGGTACTATCAAGTCATTAAAAAGTGAAGGGTGAAGGCAGTATTGGGTACTATCAAGTCATTAAGAAGTGATGGGGAAAGGCAGTAATGAGTACTATCAAGTCATTAAGAAGTGAAGGGTGAAAGCAGTATTGGGTACTATCAAAACATTAAGAAGTGAAGGGTGAAGGCAATATTGGGTACTATCAAGCCATTAAGAAATGAAGGGTGAAGGCAGTATTGGGTACTCTCAAGTCATTAAAAAGTGAAGGGTGAAGTCAGTATTGGTTACTATCAAAACATTAAGAAGTGAAGGGTAAAGTCAATATTGGGTACTATCAAGTCATTAAAAAGTGAAGGGTGATGGCAGTATTGGGTACTATCAAAGTTATTAAAAAATATAGGGACACTTCTTACACATTATACTTCTGATCAGCCTTCACCCCATATTCAATATAATAATAATAATAATAATAATAATAATAATAATAATAATAATAATAATAATAATAATAATAATAATAATAATAATGAGGACTTTATATAGCACCTAATCTCTAGAAACTCTAAGAATTTATAACATTTGACAACACTGAAAATCTATTAAATAAAACTGATGATATGATTACAAAAATAAAAACACACCACAAAAATTAGAAACAGAAAAACAAGCTGTAAATTATTAAGGTAAGGATACATTATAAGGATACAAAATTAGGTCCTTATGACTTCATCTTGCAGTTAATTAACATAATTGCCTTGCACTTTCCTGTCTAGAAAATTTTACAAGCAGACAAGTAAAATTTGCTCATATTATCATTCTGAATATTATTTACAAAAACAAATGAACCCATTCCACCCTCATTTTTAAAATCCCTTTATTTTTTAGAAATTGAGACTGTTGCCATTTTCCCCCTATTGGGACAACTGCAAAACAAATAGGTGTTCATGTTTGTGATATAAACCCCTTTATGAAGTGGATGTTCTGGTGTGAGACAGATGGTTACTATATGTAGTGGATGTTCTTGTGTGGACAAATGGTTACTTAATGACATTGATGTTCCTATGTTGGACAGATTGTTACTTTATGAAGTGAATGTTCCTGTGTTGGACAGATGGTTACTTTATCAAGTGGATGTTCCTGTGTTGGACATATGGTTACTTTATGAAGTGGATGTTTATGTGATGGTTACTTTATGAAGTCTAAGAATTCAACCTGGTACAGCCACCAGAATAGTGGATTAATTAACTTAAATAAAAATTAAACTAAATTAATTTACAACAATTACTGTTCAATGTCAGAACTGACTGCTGTAAATAATACTCATGGTCATACAACACTGGTGTTCACTGTTGTTGGTTTGCCCATTATGTTGTAGATGTTGGCAGCTATGTCACATTCAAAGATATTAAGCCTCGGCCTACAACTATGCTGCAATAGACGTCATTTATGTCTAACTTATTAAACACAATGTAATAACATTGTAATATGTCAATTATGTGTAAATTATTAAATTTCAAACAGACATCAAACATTTATAATATAACAATTATGCATGCATTAATAATATATAGACTGTAATATTTTAATATATATCAATTGCGTGTACATTATTAATTATTAAACAGATTATAATATTGTAATATGTCAATTATGTGTAATTTAATTAATAAATAGTAAATTCAAATATAATTTATTCAATACATATTCATTAAGAAAGGAAATTCTTGATTAATTGTTAAGAGGTTTCCAGTTTATCTCACTTTTTGATGTAAAAGTTTAGAATTTAAGTTAAGCTGTCTCTATGATGAACAAAGTGGTGTCATGTTCAAAATTGTTTATGACAAGAAAGCTGATTGGTCAATTTCTAATTCTGTTTCTGAAGAAGGCCTAATAGATTATTTGAATCTTATTTCATATTTTTGAGAAGTAATAAATATGGTACCCACCAATCTGTAGTATATAAACCACTGTTCTTGGATGTCATGAATGGAGGCCAAATTTCCCCCTGCTATCTGACACACTTGTCTGGCCTCACGCCATGTCTTTCCATCATCGCCTGCTCCATCCAGGGCATTGTAGCAGAATCCATTATAGTAGGAATATTCGTAATATGGAGCACATTGATTGGCTGGGGAAAAAAATAAGATTCAATAATAATGTTAAAAGAACAACAAAGTTAATACAAAAATTACAAATAAATTTTTTTTTTAAATAGTTTGTTAAAAGTACAACATATATAATACAGAAATTATCATAAACATGATTGATATTTTATAACACTTAGTTCTAAACTAAAGGACATTATAACTTGATGTTGGTTGGACATATAGAAAATAAATTACTTTCTAAAAGTGGAATTTCTGTAAAAAAAAACAAACAACAAACTTCCTAGTAAAATGTGTTTCTTCAAAAATACTTTCCCAATCATAATAACCTTAGGAGAACTACCACTACCTCACAAATCCACCCATCCCAGATACTACTTTTAGCTAAAGGGAGCTAAAAGTTGTCTGCCAACCTATTTGGTGCTCAGCCAGAGAGATCCCCTATTAAATATAAGACTTGGTGGCACAATCTAAAAATATGCCATTTATTACAGGGCATGCTCCCTATGGATATAACTGCAGGGAGGCTCGGAAAATGTATTTGTATTATGACTGGGTAAATATTTTCTAAGTAACATATTTTACTAGGAGATATTGATATCTTCTTGGAATACATTACCCAATCAAAATCCCTTAGAAGAATAGGTAAGAGGTACATCTTCTTACCCTGTCCCCTAAGGTACTAAGACAGCTTCTTGTAAACAGACTAGAGCCGAGATTCCATCTGTCTGGGTGCAGCTTTTAAAATTGAAAAAAGACTCGTCACAAATCAAACAGAAATTGTCAAGCTGTCTTAAGAGCTTTCATTGAATCTGGAAAGGGAGACCTGTTGAACTGAGGATGGGATGATAGAGCTCGGAGATAAATGCTTGACAATGTGGACTCCAATCCCCATCCCATAACTTGACTATTGTTGGTTAGCTACCTATATGGACATGATGTTCTGTTCCAGTCAATACTCATGTCCATTTATGAAACGTAGAGAGAGGTATGATCGGCCTCAATGAAATGGTTCTCTTCATATTAACTAATCACCTGAAAACCCATACTGTGTCTTGTAGGTCCATTGTTGATGTGTCCATGAGATAGATGGTTCATGCCTAAGTTTAGCTACCTACTAAAAAGCAACAATTCTCAGCAATAAAAGAGGATGCCATAATAACACTGACCTGTCTTATCAGTTATTGCATATAAATCAGGTCTGATGATAGGGAATGTTTTTGAAAATTCTGCTTTCAGTTACTAATGTCATTAGGAAGCAGCTTTTGTATGAAAAGTTGCATCAGAGATGCCAGTGAAAATGGTTCAGAAGGTGTCCTATCCAGTCAGGCTATGACACAAACTAGGTTCCACTCTGAGCCTAGGATCAGCATTTCTGGCTGTATATACACAAAGTTAGTGAGAGGGTCAGATAAGTCCTGGGTTTGTCCGATATGCTCTCTCTGATGATGGCAAACAGTGTTAGTAATCATGAAGCATTAACCTTGGACTATCCTATGTGTTAACTTGCTCTTTTCAAAGAGCCTGATGAGGAAGTTAGCTATCTGTGGTTTTGATGCCTGGATATGTTTGTTTGTGCAATACTGGTTGAAACTGTGCCAATGACTTCATATGGAGTGGAGTGCAATACTGGTTGAAACTGTGCTACTGACTTCATATGGAGTGGAGTACAATACTGGTTGAAACTGTGCTACTGACTTCATATGGAGTGGAGTGCAATACTGGTTGAAACTGTGCCACTGACTTCATATGGAGTGGAGTACAATACTGGTTGAAACTGTGCTACTGACTTCATATGGAGTGGAGTACAATACTGGTTGAAACTGTGCTACTGACTTCATATGGAGTGGAGTACAATACTGGTTGAAACTGTGCTACTGACTTCATATGGAGTGGAGTACAATAATGGTTGAAACTGTGCCACTGACTTCATATGCTTTGGAGTGGAGGGTCATCATGCCTAAGCAAATCTCTCTTTGACTGGTTGAGAAAATGTCTGATTATGAAGACCTGTTTCATATGCAGGTTCAGGGCTACAGACAAGAATGAAAAAACTGCCATTATGGTTATATGAGAAGATTAAGGATAACCAAATTTCTGTGGTGCTCCCCATGCAAGTATAATGAACTAGTCAATCAACAAATCCTCCTGATGAAGTGGTGCAATGAGGATGAGGCATCAGGCTGATCCCCTTACTATCTGTATCAATTGAAATCAGAGGTGTTGAAGGTTGGTGTATGAGTTCAGGTTGGTCCAATTCAACAATGGGGTGTCCACTGCCCAAGCTGTTGGGTTCAGGGCAGGAGAGACAAAGGTGAAGTTATAGCATTCCCAGTTATTGAAATCAGGCCCACCAACAGTCAGTCCAATTAGGTACAGATGTGAGCAAGAACTGAGGGATGGAGAGACCATTTCTTTGGCACTGGTTGATTTTTCCATGATGAAGGGTCAGTCATTGCATTGAGGAGTCCTGGATATGGCAAACCTGTATGGGTTTTTGATGACAACACCACTTCAAAAAGTCCCACATGATGATGTAAAGGTCTGGGAACTGGGGTCCTCCTTGTTGAAGATATATCACCATTGAAGGATCAAGTTCCTCATTGTTACTTGAGATAAGTCCCACTCCATGATGCAACAGTGTGTGGACTGAAGTCCTCCTTGTTGCTAGTGATAAATTACCATTGTAGGATTGGGTTCCTCCTTGTTGTTTGAGATAAGTCTCATTCCATGATGCAACAGTCTTAGGACTGAAGTCCTCCTTGTTGCTAGTGATTCATCACCATTGTAGGATTGAGATAATCCTTGTTGTTGAGAGCAATTCCATGAAGATAAAATTAACCAAAAGTACAGAGCTAAAATGGGTCATTTCAAAGCCTGATTCTTACACATTGCTACCAAGTCTTATATGTATGGGGAGATCACTCTACCCAACAGACAAATAGGTCAGGTGGCGCTCACCAGTTATTATGTACTTTTGAGAGAGTGATATATGTAAGGTGAAGTTGTTTGCATTTTAAACATGCACAGTGGAGAGAATGTTGGCATACCTATATACTACTTTCATGTAATGTGGATGACATTTCTTTGGATATTGTACTTTTGGAAATTTTAAATGATCTTGGGACACTGTTAACTAAAATGACTGCTCCCTTGTGCTCCAAAAATCAACCTAAATTTGTCTAAAGTACACTATTCTTGGCAGCTATTAAAATATGGAAAATGAATTTTGCCAAACTAGATAATACCAGCTTCTAAAAGTGCAATGACTGAATTACCAAATACATAAAATGTAAAAAAAAGTTATCGGCTCTTTTTTTTACAATTTACCTCTGAAGTTCGAGAAGTGAAAATGAGCAAGTAGAGCTAGCACGTTTTTGAAAGGTGCACATCTGGAGTAAGGCCAAGCTGTATATTCTCTAACCCATATTACACCCATCAATCATACATCAAAATAAAGGGAATTAAAGGTTCTTTGAACAACACCTAAGATATACAAAGTCTCTTTTAAATAACCAGTATAACTAGTGAGGCAACCCAGCGAAACTCTTTTTCTTTAAAATTTTAACCCTATGCTAAATACGAAACTGTAGAGCGCCACCTTAAAAACAAATATAAACATTTATGAAATTATTTTTCTTATTTTCATATTATTATGTATGATGTTCTGAGTAAAATGGTACATTAACAATGATTTTATTCATGAAAAAAGCTAATTATCCTTATTTTTGCTCTAGCATACATAATTTGATATGAGGCATGTTTGGATGTGTAGTGACCTTCATTATGGGGAAATTAGAAGTCTTAGAATATAGGAATAAAGTCAACTTAAATTGAAAAATGTTACATTAAGTAAAAGAAATCCATAGTGAAAATGTTTTATTTCATTTATTTGCAATGAAATGCAAAAATAAATGATAACAAAGCAAATTTGCTTTCTTCCATATCAAAGAATTAGTTAATATTTACACTTTGACCTTTGACCTTTATGAACCTCACCTGTTATATCCATTTTATAACTGTAGAATTTATTGGTGACATCTCAGGAATAAATATGGCTAGTTTCATGTTCCTATCTATCAGCATAACACTGGTTGCTATGTTGACAAAATGCAATGCGCATTTTTAAAATAGTTCACTTTTTATCATAAGGAGGGGCTGTACCGGTTTAAGACTCTGACTCTAATAAATGCTGTTCTGAGGGGGGAAATACATGACAATTATTACAAAGGACTGTTTTGATGCTTGCGACTTAAATATTTCAGTCGTACAATCAAAATTAAATCATACAATAATAATACCTATATTCTCTTTATGGTGGCGCTCACCAGTTATTATGTACTTTTGAGAGAGTGATGTATGTAAGGTGAAGTTGTTTGCATTTTAAACATGCACAGTGGAGAGAATGTTGGCATACCTATATACTACTTTCATGTAATGTGGATGACATTTCTTTGGATATTGTACTTTTGGAAATTTTAAATGATCTTGGGACACTGTTAACTAAAATGACTGCTCCCTTGTGCTCCAAAAATCAACCTAAATTTGTCTAAAGTACACTATTCTTGGCAGCTATTAAAATATGGAAAATGAATTTTGCCAAACTAGATAATACCAGCTTCTAAAAGTGCAATGACTGAATTACCAAATACATAAAATGTAAAAAAAAGTTATCGGCTCTTTTTTTTACAATTTACCTCTGAAGTTCGAGAAGTAAAAATGAGCAAGTAGAGCTAGCACGTTTTTGAAAGGTGCACATCTGGAGTAAGGCCAAGCTGTATATTCTCTAACCCATATTACACCCATCAATCATACATCAAAATAAAGGGAATTAAAGGTTCTTTGAACAACACCTAAGATATACAAAGTCTCTTTTAAATAACCAGTATAACTAGTGAGGCAACCCGGCGAAACTCTTTTTCTTTAAAATTTTAACCCTATGCTAAATACGAAACTGTAGAGCGCCACCTCAGCAGACAACTTTAAGCCCCATTTAGCTAGACGTAGTATCTGGGAGGGATGGATCTGCAAGGTAGTGGTAGTTCTCCTAAGGTATTATGAGTGGACAATGTTTACAAGAAAGTGTGAATAAAGTAAAATATAGCTGATAATATATGTTGCATGTAATACACCATCAGCTCATTTATTTATTATCTTTAAATAATAATAATAATAATAATAATAATAATAATAATAATAATAATAATAATAATAATAATAATAATAACAATAATAATAATAATAATAATAATAAAAACAATACAACTGGATGACCAAGAAAATATCATCAATGTCAAAAGCCCAGAAAATTATGTATATTTACACAAATAAAATAAGACTTTAAAACATAGTCTAAAACATTCCTCTGTCACAGATAACAAAGAGTCTATGACATTCTCAATCATACAAAAAAAGTCTATGACATTCCTCTATCACAGATAACAGAGTCTAGGGCATTCCTCTGTCACAAGTGACAGAGCTGATGACATTCCTTTGTCACAAATAACAGTCAATGACATTTACAATCACACAGAAACAAAGAGTCTATGACATTCCTGTCACAGATAACAAAGAGACTATGACATTCCTGTCACAGATAACAAAGCCTTTGACATTCTCAATCACACAGATAACAAAGGGTCTATGACATTCCTTCGTCCTAGATAACAGTCTATGACATTCTCAATCACACATAAACAGAGTCTATGACATTCCTTTCACACAGATAACAAAGAGTCTATGACATTCTCAATTACACAGATAACAGTCTATGACATTCCTGTCACACAGATAAAAAAGTCTATGACATTTTCAATCACACAGATAACAGTCTATGACATTCCTCTGTCACACAGATAATAAAGAGTCTAAGACATTCTCAATTACACAGATAATAAAGAGTTATGACATTCTTAATCACACAGAAACAAAGAGTCTACAACATTCCTGTCACAAAGAATCTATAGCATTCATACTCACACAAATTACAAAAAGCCTATAATACTCTCAATCACACAGAAACAAAGAGTCTACAACATTCCTGTCACAAATAAGAAAGAATCTATAGCATTCATACTCACACAAATTACAAAAAGCCTATAATACTCTCAATCACACAGAAACAAAGAGTTTATGACATTCCTCTATCACACAGGTAACAAGAGTCTCTAATATTCTCAATTACACTGATAACACAGAGTCTATGATATTCTTAATCACACAGAAACAAAGAGTCTACAACATTCCTGTCACAAATAAGAAAGAATCTATAGCATTCATACTCACACAAATTACAAAAAGCCTATAATACTCTCAATCAAACAAAGAGTTTATTACATTCCTCTATCACACAGGTAACAAGAGTCTCTAACATTCCTCTATCACACAGGTAACAAGAGTCTCTAACATTCTCAATTACACTGATAACACAGTCTATGATACTCTTAATCACACAGAAACAAAGAGTCTATGACATTCCTCTATCACACTGATAACAAAAGTCTATGACATTCCTCTATCACACAGATAACAAAGAGTCTATGACATTCCTCTATCACACAGATAACAAAATGTCTATGACATTCCTCTATCACACAGATAACAAAGAGTCTATGACATTCCTCTATCACACAGATAACAAAAAGTCTATGATATTCCTCTATCACACAGATTACAAAGGGTCAGTGACATTCCTCTATCACACAGGTAACAAACATTCTTACAGTCTCCAGCTGTAGGAGCCATTACTGTTGTCCTTGGCTGATAAGCTTGCCCTGAAACAAATAAAATACAGCATTCAGTTAAGTGTTGAATCTGCCAATGATTAGCACATACTTTGAATTTTGAAGTTCAATATAATTTGGTACAATTAATGATACATGATCCACAGTAATTAATTGTACACTATCAAATCAGTCATTTCCCTACCACAGACTCCTTGAAAAAAGAACTTTCTATGAAATTTTCACTTTACATGTAATATTTCAACACGTCTCAGACAATTAATTTTCAAAAGATTTATTTCTGATCCGCCTTCATAGACATACAACAAGTAGTTTGATGATGACTCCTATGCTTAATATGACTCCCACACCTCATATGACTCCCACATTTAATATCACTCCCATACTTATTATCATTCCAATAATTAATTACTCCCTAACTTAATAAGACTCTCTTATTTAAAATCATTTCCATGCTAATTACCACATTCCAAATACAATGACTCCATTACTAAATATGACTCCCACACTTCATGTCACTCCCATATTTAATGACTCACATACATAAGAGCTTTAATGACTATTACACTCAAATATTCACATTCTTAATATGACTCCCATTCTTATCATAACTCCCATACTTGTTGACTCCCGCACATGATTACTCCCTTACTAAATATGACACAATGACTTCTACACATAATGACTTTCATACTTCATGTAATTCCTGTATTTAATATGACTTCAACACTTAATGGCTTTCATACTTCATGTAATTCCTGTATTTAATATGACTTCTACACTTAATGACTTTCATACTTCATGTAATTCCTGTATTTAATATGACTTCTACACTTAATGACTTTCATACTTTATGTAATTCCTGTACTTAATATGACTTCTACACTTAATGACTTTCATACTTCATGTAATTCCTATACTTAATACGACTTCTACACTTAATGACTTTCATACTTCATGTAATTCCTGTATTTAATATGACTTCTACACTTAATGACTTTCATACTTTATGTAATTCCTGTACTTAATATGACTTCTACACTTAATGACTTTCATACTTCATGTAATTCCTATACTTAATACGACTTCTACACTTAATGACTTTCATACTTCATGTAATTCCTGTACTTAATATGACTTCAACACTTAATGGCTTTCATACTTCATGTAATTCCTGTATTTAATATGACTTCTACACTTAATGACTTTCATACTTCATGTAATTCCTGTATTTAATATGACTTCAACACTTAATGACTTTCATACTTCATGTAATTCCTGTATTTAATATGACTTCAACACTTAATGACTTTCATACTTCATGTAATTACTGTACTTAATATGACTTCTACACTTAATGACTTTCATACTTCATGTAATTCCTGTACTTAATATGACTTCTACACTTAATGACTTTCATACTTCATGTAATTCCTATACTTAATATGACTTCTACACTTAATGACTTTCATACTTCATGTAATTCCTGTACTTAATATGACTTCAACACCTAATGACTTTCATACTTCATGTAATTCCTGTACTTAATATGACTTCAACACTTAATGACTTTCATACTTTATGTAATTCCTGTACCTAATATGACTTCTACACTTAATGACTTTCATACTTCATGTAATTCCTGTACTTAATATAACTTCTACACTAAATGGCTTGCATTTCGAATATGACTTCCATATTTAATGTAACCAATCTAACAAGACTCCTATACATAAAATGATCCATGTTATTACATTAAAGTTTGATAATACAGAAACAATCTTTTTACTTGTCAAATATAATTCACAGATTTCAATGAACCAAGATTTTTCATCCCAGTAGCACACTGGACCCTTCCATAATTTTTTATTTTAAGTTAAAATGACTTTGGACCAGTCCATGATATTTTGATTCAAGTAAAAATGAGTTTAGACCAGTCTATAATTTTCGCTTAAGCTAAAATGGCTTTGAACCAGTCCATAATAATTTGATTCAAGTAAAAATGGGTTTAGAACAGTCCATAATTTTTATTGAATTTAAAATGGGTTTAGACCAGTCCATAATTTTTATTCAAGTAAAAATTACCTGTAAAATATCCTTACCTTTTCTTATCATGCAGATCCAGTTACGAGCCCAATAGCAGTTTTGGTCATTCATTTTTCCATTAGATGGCCAGATCTCCACACAGTCCTCGGTACCCTGGAAGTTGTTGGGTTCTCCAATATTCCAATTTGTGAACTGCACTGGTGAGCCATCACTCCATACATAACCTGAGTTTTAGAGTAATAACTTACTGGGAGCCCTTACTCAATACATACCATGAGTTATTGAACTATAACTGTACTGAGGAGTCATCACTCCATATTAAACTGAGTTATAGTCATAAGTGCTCTTACTAGAGTATTAAATATTATTTGCCAGTAACCAGCCTACATTTATTGATTCTGTATTACAATATTCAATGTTGGTAACTTACTAACATTTATTTGTTTTGAATTACAAAAAGACATTTAGTCAACAATATTGGTTGGAACAAAAACATAGAGAAGATGAACCATTTATAGAATTAATCATTGCTCTGTCTTTAAGTAAGGCATCATTAACTTGCTGTCTTTCCGTAGATTACCTTTTCACTTGCATTAAACTAAAAACACTTTCTTATTACAAAATGTACAATACTGATGCAGCTGACCCTTAGAAAGAGAAAACAATTGATAAAAGTGGCAAAAAGCCTAAGTATAATAATTGTAGTCTAAATATTATATGCCATGACTGTAATCTATATATTACATGCCATAATTGTAATCTGTATATTATATGCCATGACTGTAATCTATATATTACATAATTGTAATCTATATATTACATACCATAATTGTAATCTATATATTACATACCATAATTGTAATCTATATATTACATACCATAATTGTAATCTGTATATTACATGCCATGGCTGTAATCTATATCTTACATACCATAATTGTAATCTGTATATTACATACCATGGCTGTAATCTATATCTTACATGCCATAATTGTAATCTGTATATTACATGCCATGGCTGTCATCTATATATTACATACCATGGCTGTAATCTATATATTACATACCATAATTGTAATCTGTATATTACATGCCATGGCTGTAATCTATATCTTACATACCATAATTGTAATCTGTATATTACATACCATGGCTGTAATCTATATCTTACATGCCATAATTGTAATCTGTATATTATATGCCATGACTGTAATCTATATATTACATAATTGTAATCTATATATTACATACCATAATTGTAATCTATATATTACATACCATAATTGTAATCTATATCTTACATACCATAATTGTAATCTATATATTACATACCATAATTGTAATCTATATATTACATACCATAATTGTAATCTGTATATTAAATGCAATGGCTGTAATCTATATCTTACATGCCATAATTGTAATCTGTATATTACATGCCAAGGCTGTAATCTATATATTACATACCATAATTGTAATCTGTATATTACATGCCAAGGCTGTAATCTATATGTTACAATCCATTTAATTTAAAGTTTTATGTACATCAACATTTAGCACTCTAATGATAACAATAACAAGCTCCTACCCATCCACTCATGTGATTTTTTTATCAAAAATGACAAGCCACATATTAAAATTGACCATAAGAAGTCAAAACTATGAAACTGCATAGACCTGCCTGCAATGCAACAGGAACACCTTTTAACAAAGAAGGTATATGGTAGGCTTTAGAAGCCAATCTTTCAAAATTATTGCATTTCACCTTGACAACATTTTACATCAGCAGTTATTAAATGTCAGTGTCAATTCAACAAAGGGAGCTCACTAAAAATGGACATGTATTTGCTTTTGAAAGATCAAAGTGCATAGAAATTGACGACATTGCTATAACAACACATGCCACACACAAGTGTAATTTTCAAAAGAAAGGGAATATAGCTTGTTTAACCACAACAACCATTTTTTTATATATTTATATAATGATCATAACAATATATCACTAGTATGACCCACCATGACATTTTAACCAGTATCACATTGTCAAGAATCAATGAATCTTGTCTAGCAAATATACGGCTATGTAATATATCACAGTTAAGAGGCTAATGAAAGAAAACTTAAAAGTACATAAAAGTGAATGTTTTGTTGATTAAATCTGCTGATCTGATGTTAGAAAGGAAGTAAATTAGAATTATAAGGATTAAATGATCATTGTTGGGTATTTATCGATGTGTAAATTTTACCTAATCACTCACAAAGTTAACATAAAGTCCTTCAGACTTTATTTACTTTTTGAGTGATTAGGTAAAATTTACACATTAATAAATACTTAACCATGATCATTTAATTCTATACTAACTCACTTACCATTTTCAACAGCTCTGTCATTCAAACCTATCCAAAAGTTAAAGGAAAATCCACTGAAAAACAAAAACAGGAAGTAAAATAAAATGATGACTTTCCAACTTTCTATAGCTGGTTAGGCATTCATTGTAAAAATAACCCTCGGGTGAAGTTACAAAATGAAACAATAAAGAAAGTCCTATAAATGGAGTTCATATTTATCTGTGATAAAATATTTTATGAAAATCTAGGAACAGCAGTAGCAGCACCTTGAATATATGAAAATATCAATGATACTATGAATTCTTGAATTATAAAGTTCATGTCAGCAAAAGAAAATTTTAAAATTTGCTGAAAAATTACTTTTAAGTAAAGCTTTAGGACTCAAAACTATTAAAGGATAAGAAGAGATGAAGTAACTATAAGAACAGTGGTAAGGAAATCAGATTCTTAATTAATCCTGAAATTATAAATTTTAGTGAGCAACATTCATTATTAAATACAAGAATTAGAACTTACATTAAAGCATTCCTCCATATGTAGTCCATATCAGATGCACTATGGAAGCTGGCAAGTTGTGCACCCTGCTGGTTACAGTCAGTTTGTGCATCAATCCAGTTTAGCTGATGACCAACGGGCTGGGAATTGATCTGTGGAAATGCAGCAAAGCATCTTAATTTGGCAAATTTGGCAGGTAGAATGAGAAAAAAATCCTATTCATGTCAAAAAAAGAATGATGAATCTGATGCAATAATATTTGAGTTTATATCTTTCCTAAATCCACTTCCTTGCTAATCCATTCCTACTAAATCCACTACCTTGCTAATCCATTCCTACTAAATCCACTTTCTTGCTAATCCATTCCTACTAAATCCACTTTCCTGCTAATCCATTCCTACTAAATCCACTTTCTTGCTAATCCATTCCTACTAAATCCACTTTCTTGCTAATCCATTCCTACTAAATCCACTACCTTGCTAATCCATTCCTACTAAATCCACTTTCTTGCTAATCCATTCCTACTAAATCCACTACCTTGCTAACCATCCCCTCCCATGCTATGAAGTATAATCACCATGTCCTTTAACATGCTTTGGCAAAAATAGTGCTAAAAGGGTAATCTGCTTGCCAAGACTTAATCTACCTGAATTATCTCCCCTTGTATAGAGGGATTAGAATAAAATCCCATCAGCTGTGCTTAGGTGGCACTCTACAATTTCATAGGTAGCATAGGGTTAGAATTTCAAAGAAAAAGATTTTCCCTGGGTTTTCTCACTAGTTATACTGGCTATTTAAAAAAGACTTTGTATATCTTAGGCATTGTTCAAAGAACCTTTAATTCCCTTTATTTTGATGTATGATTGATGGGTGTAATATGGGTTAGAGAGCATACAGCTTGGCCTTACTTCAGATGTGCACCTTTGAAAAAAGTGCTAGATCCACTTGCTCATTTTCACTTCCCAAACTTCAGGAGTAAATTGTGACAAAAAAGAGCTGATAACTTTTTTACATTTTGTATATTTGGTAATTCATTCATTGCACTTTCAGAAGCTCAGGTATTGTCTAGTTTGGCAAAGTTCACTTTCCCTATTTTAACAGCTAATTAGGATAATTAGACAAATTCAGGTTGATTCTTGGAGCACAAGGTTGCAGTCATTTTAGTTAGCTGTGTGCCAAGATCATTTACATTTTCCAAAAGTACAATATCCAAAGAAATATCAGCCACATTACATGAAAATAGCATAAAGGTATGTCAACCTTCTCTCCACTGTGCATGTTTTAAATGCAAACAACTTCACCTTACATACATCACTCTCTCAAAAGTACATAATAATTAGTAAGCGCCACCTTATAAGTTTAGGTGCATGCTGTTCCAGGAAGGTAACTGCAAGTAGGGCTTGGGAGTTTGTAGCAGGTATTATCCATTAATGTGACATGGTTTAATAAATGTTAGCAAGGAACAGCTGCTATGTTAACTGTCCTAACTCATGAAATTATATGCATAAGAAAGTCAGATTAGTTTATTCCATGCTGGCAAGAAAACCTAGCAGATCCAGGAGGACAAAAGGAAAAAAAAAATACAAGCTCTCTAGAGATTTAGGTGCCACATCAAGGGCATAATGAGATCCTGCAGATGCAGATGAGAAGAAGGGTTCCTAGAATAGCTGTTTCAAGACAATTGACTGATTCCCAGTTTCTGTTCTTGGCATTGAAAGTCAGGACTGTTACAAGTCAAATGGAACCATCATAGTAGAAATACATATACTCTTGGTCAGTCTTCAACTGATACCCTCTATCCAAGAGAGACAATTTTCATATGACTCAGAGATGCTGCCAGACATTTTCTTATGAGGGGTGATCCCCCACACCTACCCCTAGACAGAGTCATCATGTGAAGAAGAGGGAGAGGGGAAACAATGTTAAAGGACAGTTGATAGGTAACAAAGAGGGGAAACAATGTTAAAGGACAGATGATAGGTAACAAAAATGAGAAACAATGTTAAAGGACAGATGATAGGTAACAAAGAGGGGAAACAATGTTAAAAGACAGATGATAGGTAACAAAGAGGGGAAACAATGTTAAAGGACAGATGATAGGTAACAAAGAGGGGAAACAATGTTAAAGGACAGGTGATAGGTAACAAAGAGGGGAAACAATGTGAAAGGACAGATGATAGGTAACAAAGAGGGGAAACAATGTTAAAGGACAGTTGATAGGTAACAAATTATTTATATATTATAAAGTATGTGCAAATCTTTTCATTTAGTACCTTGTTTCACTTATTTACCAATAAACATATAAATGTATCTACATATCTTATTTAGTTTTCTCTGCTGCTAAATATTCTTCTCTTTTTCTTACCACTCCATTTCTTCATATCTATTTAGTCATCAGTTTATGTACATCTCACATGATGTTTGGAAACCCCACACTTTAGGTGCAGTACTTAATCCCCTTTTACCCCGAGGTCAAGGGTTAAATAAATACAAATTCAAGGCATGCAGATGGCAACTCCACTGTGGAGAGGCTGGTCAATAATACTGATTGACATTTCAACAGCCAATGAATAAAGACCAACAGTGAAAAGACTGAGACATCAAGAGTGATTTGAAAGCAGATAACATTTCAAGAATCAGTCATCTTTTTTTCCATCTTATATATTAACTTTGCATAATACAAAAGTAATTTCAAAAGTCTTGTATATTCAGTATATGTAAATTTATACAAGGTGGATTAAATTCTTTAGCAATAATTTTACACTTTTACTTTACTGTTAAAATTCTTTGCATTGACCTGTTGAAAGGCACACCTCACTGAGCTGAATGGTATACATTTATGCTACTAAAACAATCCTCTAAAATAATGAAAATAAATTTAGAAACAGACAACTAATTCTCTTTAAAAAAAAAACAAACAAACAGAAATGTTAAAACTGAATTTACATTAGAAACTTTCATGGCATGAACATCTTTCTGACTTGTTGTACCTGATGAGGTCATTAATTGAGGAATAATTGGCAATCAGCCATTGCTGTTACCTATACATGTACCATGGCAATCAGCCATTGCTGTTACCGATACATGTACCAAAAAACAAGTGTCTATTACGTCCAGCTGATTATGATAACTTACACATTCCATAATTTATGATGAGAGAGAGGAAAATTTACTAACAAAATAGTCAGTGATCTAATAATGATTTGGAACAGGTTCATCACATTTTTTTGCATTATGCAAAGTACGCATTCAGAACACAAACAGAAAAAAAAAAGTTAAACATTAATTTCATTCTGAAGCTCAAGCTTACTTGGTGATATAAATAAATGATGTACAGCATTTACCAATGGGGACAAGTTTATTCCAGTTCAAGTTTGTTTGGAGATTTTGTATAGCTGAGTGACTTATAATTTCTGTTGGTCAACTGTAAAAGGCAGGAATCAATTTCATACAGATTAGTCCTATAAAAAGGGAGTCAATTGAGTGCTGTAGGTCTCACTGTTAATAATAAAAGGTCAAAGGTTACGTCTGTGTGATTAGTCTGAAACAAGACCACTGTCCATTTTAAATAACTAATATGTGACATAAGGAATGGAAAACAATAAACAGATAAATGCAACATCATTATACTAGCTATACTAACTGATTAGTTCACAAGTTTTTGTTCCTATCACTCATTTTTCTTTCAAGAAAATCAAACAATGGCGTAGTATAGGGTTATTCAGGGTTACTTATGATCAAGTATATTGTTTATTGTCAACATAATAGCAATGAAAACAAACCTTCAGAAGAAATGCTGTTGTGTTTTTAGGTTCTCACATGAAATTAACATGGCAGTAGCAAAGAAAGCAAACTGTTTCTGGCTTCTGTGCTAGATTAAGTGTGTGCGTGAGCATTTATCTTCAAAAAGTGTATCAACCTACATGTATCTAAGATGACTTTTTGTGACCATTTGTAATAAAATGGTCAAAACACACAACTTTATTAATATAAAATAGTACAGTTTCAGACTAAAATAAGGATAAGAAATCTTGATAATGCTTTTTAAGCAATAATCTGATGCTTTTGATGTTGATGCAGCAACTGCCAGAACTAGGCTTTCATAAGACTCAATTAAAATGATGTGATTTGATGTTTGAAGAAATAATACTTAATGATAAAGAGAACTGCATTGGGTAAACATTGAACTTAGATGGTTTTGCTTCACTTAACTCAGGTATGAATGTTATTTTGTTATTTCTTTGTCTGTCATTCCTTTCATTGCTACTCATAAAGCATCACAGACTTTCATTTGATCATTAAAATTATGTATAATGTGCAACAGAAATAAGGACACAGATCCATTGTAGATTTTGTTAACACAGCATTTAAAAAAAAACAATAGTCATTGTGCAAAATGCAGTATGCACTGTGATTAAATTAATATTATCTATCTTGATATGACACTATGTATTATAACTTATCTTCATCCAAACAAGGAAATATAATAAACTGAATTAACAAAATATTTTCAGAATAAAAAAGGAAGTAAATTGCTAGCAAAAGAAATATAAATTTAGATGCCTCTTTCTCTGTAAGAATCTAATTAACAAAATATTTTCAGAATAAAAAAGGAAGCAAAATAGTAGATGCCTCTTTCTCTCTAAGAATCTAATTGACAACATGTTTTCAGAATCAAAAAGGAAGCAAACTGCTAGCAAAAGAGATATCAATGTAGATGCCTCTTTCTAAGAATATCATTGAAGCATGCTAGCAGGAGTCAGGCCCATATTATTAAAACCATGTCCACTCTATGGTGGTCACTGGATGCAACTTGGCAAGAAAGCTTGAAGTGCAGGGCTATTCTATGCACAATACTGTGTCAACTTCATTAGGATGAAAAAAGAGATAGTAGAGATTCTTCTTTTAATCCTCTCCACTCTGTCTCCATCCCCAAGGCAACATGTGGGTTTTTAAAAAAATGCAAGAGTATACTGTTCAAGTTGGGAGCCTTTTTCTCACATTAGTGTAAATCCTACTTTGAGAACTGAATCTCCTCTCACATTCATTTTATTTTCACTTTTTATTTTATAAAAGCAGAACCACTGGAATTTTAACCAGCCTGGACAAATTCATTAACTGTTAGCTTGCCTATCCAAACATAATTATCCCTAATTCAAGCATGTTGTTCCATATTTCTTCAAGGATCACTTTTCACAAGGAATAAATGACAAGGCATAATCTTTTTATGAATCCTCCATTATTTTACTATGTTCAGTTGGTCTCAAACCATCAGACCTTCCCTCTCCTTAGTTTTGTCCTTGGCAGATGATCTTTACATCTCTCAACTTAAGTAAAGAAATCAGCTATTATTTTTTTTTTGCATGACTCACCGAGTACTTTACAATTTTCTCCAATGTTAGACTAATAAATCAATTTTCTACACCCTTCAAGGAAACAATTCAGACAGAACCATTGATAGTTTATGTAATACATCAGCAGATCTCTGTTATAAAGATCCTTGTATTTAAACAATAATTTCCATAAGTATGAGACCAACTAAGATCATGGACAACAACAAATATACAATGATTTGATCAACCTTTATATTCTTTTTAACTGGGTAATTAATATGACAAATTACAAGAAACACAGGTCAATTGTGTGATCTTTCCCCCACTGTGTTTTAAAAGTTGCATTTCTCTGTCATTTTAGCAGGAAACCTGCAATCCCATAGCCTGGCAGCATCTATCATTAGTTCAGTTTTCACAAGCAGATAACTATTTTGTTGCTAAAATTGCTGAAAAAAGCTCAAATACAGAGAACATCTGCATTTGAGAGTGCTGGACTTGTAAAGTAGTGGATGTACTCCTAATATATTATGATTGGGTAACATACTTCATAAAGAAATTTGTGGTGGGGGTGGGTTAAACAGCAATTTGAGGCATTGTCTATTGTGTCCCAAAAAATAATTTCACGTTTTGTGAACTCCAGACCACTTACAAAACTGATAATTCCAAATTTAAGCATATTATGCCTTGAAATTTTTTCAAATATGTATCTAAAGGCTAAAGGTTAAAACCAGACATAAAACTACATAATTTTGTTACATAAAATAATGCTGGGTGGTATATAACACATATCAAGCCACCCATCTCATGCCCAACCATCCAAAGTTTAAAAACAAAAGGCTAAGGATCTATGGCTTGCTCTGTAATTGTGACTTTCAGAAATATTGTTTCAAACTGATCTATCCAATATACGACTCAAAAAATGATCTTTTGAGTTTTGCCACATCTGAAAATAGGCAGCTCTATTTCATTTATCAACCTATATGAAGATAACATCATTCTATAAGATCACAAACAGTTAAAATCAAACAGAGATTTCACTTTTATTAGCCTAACTTAGAATAGATTCATGTGTATGGAAAATGGCATGAATGTAAATATAGAAATCATTAAAGTATTAATGATTACTACCAAACAAAAGTGAGAAAAACTGAAAATTAAAATTTGAAACACAATTTGAATGAAACCTGTCTAAAAATGATTACCCATGACAAAATGAACATATTCAAGATATATAAGTCATAAAGTCAATTCATGTCTGGTTATTTATCAACACAAGGCCATATCTATCAACACAGGTTAATAATTTACAAATGCTATTAACAAAGATACTTAGATTACTGGGAGCCATAATGGCAAGGTGGATACTTTGATTACTGAGAGTCAGTGTCAAGGTGGATATTTAGACTGCTGAGTGATAGTGGCAAAGTGGTTACTTAGATTTCTGGGAGCCACAGTGGCAAGGTAGATACTTAGACTGCTGGGAGCCACAGAGGCAAAGTGGATACTTTGATTACTGAGAGTCACAGTGGCAAGGTGGATATTTAGACTACTGGGAGCCACATTGGCAAGGTGACTAACATGCTAGACTCACAACTGAAGTGGTACTGATTCAAAACCTAGAACCAGACCAACCTGGGTCAGCTAATGTGGTGTGTCCAAGGCACTTCACTTTAATTGAATTGATACTCAATAGCCTTCTCGTGTTGCAGTGCCATGAAGCCCAAACCAAAACAAAGCCTTGAAAACTGTAATGTTATTTGGAAAAATACTTCTGGCAAAAATATTTGCTAATTATTCAACATGCAAATAACGACCTGCACACTCCTAGATAATGCTGAAAACATCCTAAATGAAATGAACAATACAAAAATGAAATAGTTTTGAGAAAGACTAAACTTATGCACAGAGTTTCAAACAATATGGTCCCATTATATCTAATGGTCCCATTATATCTTACCATACTATTTCATGATATAAAACAAGACATTGCTCCCAATTTAAGATCAATTTCAACTAACCAAAATTTCCTTCCAAATCCAAATAAAACACATTTTAAGAAAGTTTTCAATACTCATGGCCACTAATTTGGAACTAAATTACAAAGGTAATTTAGAAAGTGCAAATTTAGATGGAACCTGTCTGAATCGACAAATACATTACAACTTAATGTATAAATTCTCAAATATTTTCCTTTGTTTTCTCACTATTTCCATAATGCATACAATTTTTGTAGTACTTCTAACACTATTTATTATGTCCATATATAAATGAAATTATTAATGAGATTTTTGTATGGGGGTTGTACATGAAACTCTGTATTATATATATATATATATATATATATATATATATATATATATATATATATATATATATATATATATATATATATATATATATGTATATGTATGTAAAAAATAGAGCTCACTAGAAGGATTAATTGTATGCAACTAATTGTGTCACCCTATTTAAATCGAGCAATAATAATAATAATAATAATAATAATAATAATAATATCATTATCATCTCATCAAATAATATAGAAATAATAGAAAGAATGGTACAGCACCTGATAACACATGCCATTATAATCTATCCAGCCTGATGGACATGGTAAAATGGCAGCCGTTGTTGGGGGACGGGTGGGTGCAGTAAATCCCATCCTCAGCTTCTCACATATAGCCCCAAACCTACTGGTGCAATTTACATTGTACCACAAGCCTGAAGTGGTTCCTGTCCCCAGTGTTACACATTGAGCAGTCATGTCTGCAAAAGCATAACAAAATGGTGTTGCACAGTGACCAAACATGTAAAGGCACATTAAATACACATTAACCAAACATGTCTGTAAATGCATAGAAAACCTGACCAAACATGCTTGTAAAGCCATAACAACCTGAGTTATACTGTAAAGACATTGAAACCCAAATTACACTGATCAAATATATTTGTAAAGACATGGAAACCCAAGTTATACACTGACCAAACATTTATAAAGGCAACAGTAACTTTCAGACACCCATTCTTTTGACTATTTGTGTCTGATAATGATTAAAAGAAACATGTGCTGAATGCAAGATGAATCAAAGTGCAATCTTAGACCAATTTAGGTTTCTGACAAAAACAATTTCCATGACTATTCCAAAACTTTTCCAGCGCCATTTCATGAAAGTCAAGAACTACAATATCTTACATTATCAACTGTAATTATGTTCAAAAACAGTTCAAAATAAGTTTTTGGAATCAGTGCTTGTCACTATAAAACTAGCTGTTATCAATTTGTTTTAACTATGTTGTTAAAACCATGACTTTTCCAAAACTTTGCAAGGTCTTCGGAAATTCCAAGAATTTTGAAAGCATTTAAAATTTATATTTTAAATTCAAAAACTTTTCCAGATTTCAAGACCTACAGAAAAATATTACTTCTTATCACCATACAAAAATGGGTTCAAATTTTACTTTACACATGTAAAGTGAGAGATTCCGTTAAATTTCAGAATCATAATGATTCTGAGAACTAATCACAATTATTAACAAAGCAATTTTATGATTTAAAGTAAATTTATTCTAAATATAATATCTGACTACAAAATAGTTATTGAATAATTCTCATTTAACTGAAATCATTTATTCTAGATTGTGTTCTGAAAAAAATGATGTACCATAAATAATGAACATGTATGGTTTATGTTCATTTGAAACAACAACAAAGCAAAAAGAAAAATTATTACACTGTAATATGACCTGATATTATCATTTGCTGTATTACACTGTAATTATACCTGGTTTATTCTGTGCCCAATTTGTGTATGGAATGTAAGTGTTTCCATCTGCATATTGGTAAAGACCTGGGACAAACTGGTCAGTTACATCTGTCCAGTACTGACCCTTCTTGCTACCCAATGTACTTGACAGATATGCCTGTTCATATCTGCAATGTGACAACAAAACATTATTAACTGAAACACACATTTTAAAGGATTCACAGAATGACTTGGAATCTGACTTGAATTCCCTGAAGAAAAAACTGATATATTTTATTAGTCAGAGGATTAATAATAAGACATGGATGCAAATTACTGTGATCCATTTAGTGAGACAGGTTTGTAAATAAGACATGGATGCCAGTTAAAGTGACCTATTTAGAGACACCAGTTATTTTTTAGTAAAATAAGTTTCTTCAATATTACTTATCCAATCATAATACCTTAGGAGAACTAGTGTACTACCTCATGTATTTATAGCCTTCTCTTTTCCAGGTGGCAGTTTGACAGAGTGATCTCCCTTGACACAGATTGGCAGCAAACACTCTATATGGATGTAACTGTGGGAAGGCATGTAGGGTAATCTGTAAGATGATCAGGTCAGTATTATCAATGAAAAGTATTTTACTAGAAAAATTGGTGTCTTCTTTAAACACGATACCTGATCAAAATACCTTAGGACAATAGGTAAGCAGTGCAGAGAGATACATGTCCTTACCTGCAAACAATCCTCTTTCGTCACCTAAGGTATGTAAATCAGCTTCTAGACAACTCAACCAGAGAACAGACTCCAAATGTCTGGGAGTGGCTACATAAAGGGAAAAATTATCCCTCTAGCAGAGTTAGTGAATTAAGCTGCATCCTTATGAAGCTGTTGAATGACCTGGTAAAGTAACCTGATTCACTTTGATTAAAGATCCCAACAGATCGAGTTGAGCTCTTTTGGGATGAAAGTTCTCTTAGTTAAAAGCTGGGGAAGGTGGACTCCAATCTCCATCCCATGGCATGGATAATGTCAGAGAACAGTTTTGCTCAAAAGGTTGTGGTGATCAGTCTAAACTCATGAGCCAAAATACTTAGAAAAATTCATTTATCTGAGTCTCAACATGTAGCGAAAATAACCCACTTTATCTATGATGAAATTATCTGTGATATATCATGTTCCTTTTTGTCAGTTAAGAAGAGGCTGATCTCTCTTGACACAATGACCCAATTCTTTTTAAATTAACACTTCAGAGCTCACATTGTGTCCTGCAAGTGGCCTTGATATGAAGTGTCCTGAATATAGGCCATTTCACTGCAAAAGTCTGATTCCCACTAACAGGCCCATTCCTGGCAAATAAAAGCTGTGGTGTTTCCATTGTAAATTAAGGGGTGTGAATGAACTGATTGAGGGTACTTAGGTCACCAACAGCAACAGGAGCAGAGTGAATGAAATGATTGAGGTTACTTAGGTCAACAACAGGTGCAGAGTGATTGAAATGATTGAGGTTATTTACTCAAAAACAGTATGCAGAGTGAATGAAATGATTGAGGTTACTTAGGTCAACAACAGAGTGAATGAAATGATTGAGGTTACTTAGGTCAACAACAGAGTGAATGAAATGATTGAGGTTACTTAGGTCAACAACAGAGTGAATGAAATGATTGAGATTACTTAGGTCAATGACAGCATGCAGAGTGAATGAAATGATTGAAGGTACTTAGGTCAATGACAGCATGAAAAGTGAATGAAATGGTTGTGGTTATTTATGTCAAAAACAGTATGCAGAATGAATGAAATGATTGAGGTTACTTAGGTCAATGACAGCATGCAGAGTGAATGAAATGATTGAGGTAACTTAGGTCAACAACAGGTGCAGAGTGATTGAAATGATTGAGGTTATTTATGTCAAAAACAGTATGCAGAGTGAATGAAATGATTGAGGGTACTTAGGTCAAGAACAGCATGCAGAGTGAATAAAATAATTGAGGTTACTTAGGTCAAAGACAGCATGCAGAGTGAATGAAATGGTTGTGGGTCAACGACAGTGTGCAGAGTGCTGTTTACTTTGGTATCAAGCAGGGTTAAACTCACCAGAATAAAAATCTGAAGAATTTATATTTTGAAAAGTTTCTACTACCCTTTTCTAGAGAAAGTTGCTTATTAATGCAAAATGGTGGCTTTGAATGAGTTTGTGGGGACATTGGACTAAGGAGAAAGTGTGATGAAAGTGATGCCGAGTCTCATGGAAACCATTTGTCAGGTCCAATGATTGTCGTGACAAATATCGTTCCATTAAGCAACAAGCACTTGAAGCCTTCCTCTAACTGGCACATGTGCTAAGAACAGTGTGAAAATGATGACATTTTATTTATTTAGGGAGGCTATCATGGAGAGAAATACTGCCAAAAAATGATCACTCTCTTTTTCTCTCTCAGCCCCTTGTCAATGTGTTTTCATCAGAACTGTCAGTGGTGGTTGATGGTAGTATCTTAGATAGGACTGCTGTCCAGAGTGCTAGGAGTGTCATCTTTATGTTGATTTCCCTGAATGTCCCTGCACTGATATTGAGGTTGTGGGGCAAAGAAATTGGTCTCCTTGGTGGCATCTGTACCGATTTCATCAACATGACCATTAAAGAAAACATTAGAAAAAAGGGTTTTGTGAGCACAATATGGTGATCATTAAGAAAGGCAAATAGTTGTGAGCACACTTTCTGCCAGTTTTAAGATTTGAAGCTGCTGTTACAGCACTGGCTAGGGTATGTTGAACAGCTCTTTTCAATATACAGGCCCTTCCAGAAAAAAGACTCCCATGCAGGTCCTGTGGGATTCAAGGAGGGAGAAGATAAGCCGAATTCCGCCTGTTGGGAGATTGCCATAGATACACAAACCAACATAGAGCCCAATACCATAGCATTGCATACCAACTTCCAAGACCTGCTGAAAGACATCTATGTAAGTCTGAAAATGCAGTCAATGTTGTACTCAGATATTATTCAAGAGGAAAAAAAGACATTTGTTTGGACTGTTCAGTGAAAATAGAAAGTGCTCATTATTTGGACTATAATATTATTCTGTAGCTGTTCTGAATTATTCAAAGGAGTTCTGGATGATACTGTCCTAATAATGTCATGGTTCTTGGCTGACCAGTACATTTGTATGAAACTTTTCATTCTATTAGACTTTCAATTAATATTATAAGGATTATTTTGGATTTGCTGCATAATGCTGCATGTTCCTCTCATATTTTCATTATAACATTGATAACTAAATTATTTGTAAGTTTTACAAAAGCTGTTGGTTTTATTTCTTTCTGTTACTTAGTTTGCGACCTCAGAGTTGTAACAGCTTATAATGGTTGATTGATTGTGGTCATGACCCATTAGAATCCAATGTATATGGCACGGTCAAAATGGAATCAGGCCATCTTTGTAGGTATTATGACACTGAAGATGAGGATGAGGATTGGGTATGGGATGCTTGATCATTCAAGATTGTATTGTAGGTTTTTTGATTTGCTCAATATCTAACAAGAGTCAAAGCCTGATGCTCAATGGCCATCCCATTATAGCGGTGCATGAGGGGCCAAAACTGTGTCTGGACATGCTATTTCATGATGTTTTTCAGCTGATGCACCATTTGTAGAATTATATCCCTCTGAAAGTAATTCCTGCACAGAGGACACATTGGCATGTAAATTTATGGCATCTTCGTCTTTCAGCAGCATGTGCCTTTCACTTTGAAGCACATTAGTCCACTGACATTTAGTCAACTGAATTAACACCTGAAATAGATCACACCTGGAACAGATCACACCTGGAACACCTGGAACAGATCACACCTGGACACACTACATAAATGTGATGATAGTCAGTAGGCTGACATGCAAAAGATGCAGAGTGAGATTCATAATTACTGTCCAGGATGACATCATCTAACAATGGTTGCAATGAGAATCTTAATTACTGTCCAGGATGACATCATCTAACAATGTTTGCAATGAGAATCTTAATTACTGTCCAGGATGACATCATCTAACAATGGTTGCAATGAGAATCTTAATTACTGTCCAGGATGACATCATCTAACAATGGTTGCAATGAGAATCTTAATTACTGTCTAGGATGACATCATCTAACAATGTTTGCAATGAGAATCTTAATTACTGTCCAGGATGACATCATCTAACAATGGTTGCAATGAGAATCTTAATTACTGTCCAGGATGACATCATCTAACAATGGTTGCAATGAGAATCTTAATTACTGTCCAGGATGACATCATCTAACAATGGTTGCAATGAGAATCTTAATTACTGTATAGGATGACATCATCGAACAATGTTTGCAATGAGAATCTTAATTACTGTCTAGGATGACATCATCTAACAATGTTTGCAATGAGAATCTTAATTACTGTCCAGGATGACATCATCTAGCAATGGTTGCAATGAGAATCTTAATTACTGTCCAGGATGACATCATCTAACAATGGTTGCAATGAGAATCTTAATTACTGTCTAGGATGACATCATCTAACAATGTTTGCAATGAGAATCTTAATTACTGTCCAGGATGACATCATTTAACAATGGTTGCAATGAGAATCTTAATTACTGTCCAGGATGACATCATCTAACAATGGTTGCAATGAGAATCTTAATTACTGTCCAGGATGACATCATCTAACAATGGTTGCAATGAGAATCTTAATTACTGTCCAGGATGACATCATCTAACAATGGTTGCAATGAGAATCTTAATTACTGTATAGGATGACATCATCTAACAATGTTTGCAATGAGAATCTTAATTACTGTCTAGGATGACATCATCTAACAATGTTTGCAATGAGAATCTTAATTACTGTCCAGGATGACATCATCTAGCAATGGCTGCAATGAGAATCCTAATTACGGTCTAGGACTACATAACCTAGCAATGGTTGCAATGAGAATCCTAATTACTGTCCAGGATGACATCATCTAGCAATGGCTGCAATGAGAATCCTAATTACTGTCCAGGACAACATAACCTAGCAATGGTTGCAATGAGAATCTTAATTACTGTCCAGGACTACATAACCTAGCAATGGTTGCAATGAGAATCTTAATTACTGTCCAGGACTACATAACCTAGCAATGGTTGCAATGAGAATCCTAATTACTGTCCAGGATGACATCATCTAGCAATGGCTGCAATGAGAATCCTAATTACTGTCCAGGACTACATAACCTAGCAATGGTTGCAATGAGAATCTTAATTACTGTCCAGGACTACATAACCTAGCAATGGTTGCAATGAGAATCTTAATTACTGCCCAGGATGACATCATCTAGCAATGACTGCAATGAGAATCCTAATTACTGTCCAGGATGACATCATCTAACAATGGTTGCAATGAGAATCTTAATTACTGTATAGGATGACATCATCTAACAATGGTTGCGATGAGAATCTTAATTACTGTCCAGGATGACATCATCTAGCAATGGCTGCAATGAGAATCTTAATTACTGTCCCAGGATGACATCATCTAGCAATGGCTGCAATGAGTATCCTAATTACTGTCCAGGATGACATCATCTAGCAATGGCTGCAATGAGAATCCTAATTACTGTCCAGGATGACATCATCTAGCAATGGCTGCAATGAGAATCCTAATTACTGTCCAGGACAATTTCAATTAGCAATAGTTGCATAAGGGACTACTACAGTTGCTTAATTAAGATGCAATGTATAATGTGAGTAGATGGAAGGAATCAAAGTAGATGAACAGTAACATTAATATAAAAGTTTTCTTTTTATTACAAAATAATTGCTTTGAGATACTAGTACTACATCTTATTTGAAGGTGGAAAGACATCAAATCCCACTACATCCCACTGTCCTTCCAGTATCTTGATACACCAAGATCCAGTAACTGTATTGATAACCTGTATATATCAAATGAGAAAACCACTACTGTACTACTAGTATGTAACATATATCCTTTAAGAGTTGTCTTCTTCCTTTAAATCCTCTAGCAAGGAACGAAGGAAAAATAAGATACACAGATATGCTGCCAGACATTTTGTTAAGAAAGGGAGGTCCCACGACCGCCTACCTCTGGAGTGGGGAATGATCAGCAGTGGGAGAACTATGCCAAATGGTATCTGATGGGTTTAAACATTATTATAAGATGCAGATACACCTAATTTAAAACAAACATGTAATAATTTTGTATCACTTACTTGACAATAAATGTACAAGGTATCTGCATACCTAATCTGGCAAATATTCTTCTTTGTTTCTTATCACTTCCCTTTTGCAAAGTTAAAACAATGTACCAAAGTTTTTACTACACTGGTAATAATGGCCATATGTTAATGTCAGCTTGGCATCATATGTACAAACATAAAAATGTTTTCATGTCAAACTGGATGAAACTGATTAGTGGTTTTTGAAAAGAAGATAAAAACAGTAACTTCTGAATAATGTTGGCCCTATGACCATGTTAGAAAGAAAGGAAGGGTAAAAAGAGGAATAGGTGGAAGATAACAGAGGCATAATCAAAAACAATATCAAACCTGTCATCAATGCGGACAAGGAAAGATCCAAATGTTCTACACACCAGCCCCGCATCATTCCAAGTCCTTATCGCATCCAGAAACAGGTAGCATGACCATCGATACCCATCCCATCCCTGCAGTCAAATACATTACATGATGCACTGTATCCCACAGCATTAAACATACAATAATCTTTGAAAATTCTCATCATTATTTCATTAATGTACCCCAAACATGCTACAGTATATCATCTTTTAGATGAATTCAATAATTGATTATTCAGTCAAATTATAGGAATTTGAAACTAAATCTTGCAGATAAATATCACATTAATTTTGTGATTAATATAAAATCTTATGTTCTCTTCTAAGGACCTGACATTTCAACTTTATAGCATGTGACATGTTGTCTAATTAAAAACAATAGATCTAGTACATAGAATTATCACTGTACCTGCATTTTATGCCATGCATGTATAATTTGTTATCTATTGGTTTTAAGTAATTTAGCATCTGAAAAAGCAACTATCTAGTTATGCTGTTAAACAGAGAGAGAATAAACTTTCTTGTCATGTAATCAGATCTGACACATTGTATTAGATGCACATCTGTAGGGAACCTCACTGTCAAGGCTGACACATCTCCCTGACAATGTACAATTAGAGAACCTCACTGTCAAGGCTGACACATCTCCCTGACAATGTACATTTAGAGAACCTCACTGTCAAAGCTGACACATCTCCCTGACAATGTACAATTAGAGAACCTCACTGTCAAGGCTGACTCATCTCCCTGACAATGTACAATTAGGGAACCTCACTGTCAAGGCTGACACATCTCCCTGACAATGTACAATTAGAGAACCTCACTGTCAAGGCTGACACATCTCCCTGACAATGTACAATTAGAGAACCTTACTGTCAAGGCTGACACATCTCCCTGACAATGTACAATTAGAGAACCACACTGTCAAGGCTGACACATCTCCATGACAATGTACAATTAGAGAACCTCACTGTCAAGGCTGACAATTATCCATGACAATGTACAATTAGAGAACCTCACTGTCAAGGCTGACACATCTCCCTGACAATGTACAGATCAGAATCAAAGGAGAACAGAAAGGTTCTCAGTTTGACCCAAACCTATAATTGTTGGTTCTCCATTCAGTATTAGGTTATTAAGCTGCTAATACAGTGACCATGTACAGTCTGCAATCAGCAAACATTGCCAAAACACGAGGGAACAATTCAAGCCTTTGGATTCAATGTATCTCCCAAATTCAACAAATATTTGCACACAATACACTTTACGTGCTCATTTTTCTTACACATAAATTATCTACCAAACATATAGGAGGGTTTTCTAAACACTTCAAAACCTGCACTTATGTAGTACATGTAATTCTGATGTTTATTTACAACTCATGTTACAAATTGTCCACATCAGAGAATAACTTGTTCAGCTTCATTATGTACAAAGAATTTTTATATATTTATCACCAGTACAAGTTACTCACTTGTTCACAGCCCATTATTGTTGGTCGTCTAGTGGGTTGATCAGAAGATGTCTGATCCATCTGACAGACATACTGTCTGGGTCTGTCACAAACATCATCCTTCCAGCCTCCTGTCTGCACAAAAATAATTATGAAGCATTTCACAAAAAATTTATGAAACCTACCAAAAAAAGTAAATTTGACAATTACTTTAATATTTACTAAATATGAATGATGTTCATCCAACTGTTATGATCATTGACCAAGCCATCCTAGAATATTATTTGTAAATAAAGCAAGACCAATGCTGTTAATTAAAACAAATGCTTCAAAGAAATAGTACAGACCAAGATTTGACAGCAGGGATATAACCCTTGTTCTACAAGACCTCTGGCACAGCTCCTTGATGAAGTTCTCTATTTGACAAAGCTATATTTCACTTGCAACACTTTCCAAAATTTTGGAAAGTAATTTGATTTGCTGATGTGAGATCAACATGACTTAAAACACCACTGTGATGATGATATGGTATCTTTTTGTAAACATTGATAGCTTAACTTACTAACTGACTCATGTCTCCTGCATGTTTCTGAAATTTTGGTTCTACAAAATTGGACCAATGCAGATTCTCTTGGTAACAGTGATCAATGATGCATTTTAAAACCAGACCTTTGAATGGTATTGACATCACCTAGCCAGATGATCCTTCTTGAATGGCATTGATATCACATGAACATGTATGACTCTGGCTGAATGACATTGATATCATGGTTACATATGAATCTGGCTGAATGACATTGATATCACATGATTACACATGAATCTGGCTGATTGGCATTGATATTACATGATTACACATGAATCTAGCTGAATGGCATTGATATCACATGGTCACAAATGAATCTGGCTGAATGGCATTGATATCAAATGATTACATATGAATCTGGCTGAATGGCATCGATATCAAATGATTACACATGAATCTGGCTGAATGGCATTGATATCATGGTCACAAATGAATCTGGCTGAATGGCATTGATATTACATGGTTACATATGAATCTGGCTGAATGGCATTGATATCAAATGATTACACATGAATCTGGCTGAATGGCATTGATATCATGGTTACAAATGAATCTGGCTGAATGGCATTGATATCAAATGATTACATATGAATCTGGCTGAATGGCATTGATATCAAATGATTACACATGAATCTGGCTGAATGGCATTGATATCACATGGTTACAAATGAATCTGGCTGAATGGCATTGATATCACATGGTTACAAATGAATCTGGCTGAATGGCATTGATATCACATGGTTACAAATTAATCTGGCTGAATGGCATTGATATTATATGGTTACATATGAATCTCGCTGAATGGCATTGATATCATGGTTACAAATGAATCTGGCTGAATGGCATTGATATCACATGGTTACAAATGAATCTGGCTGAATGGCATTGATATCACATGGTTACAAATGAATCTGGCTGAATGGCATTGATATCACATGATTACACATGAATCTGGCTGAATGGCATTTATATAACATGAGTACACATGAATCTGGCTGAATGGCATTGATATCACATTGCAGCTTATAACTGGCTGAATAGATTACAACAGATCTGGAACTGTACTGTAAATTCTGTGAAGCATATCAAAAATTATAAATGACACCTAAAGTACTGTTACCTTGAGTAAAGACAAACAATGGAGTATTGAACATGGCCTCCAGTCAACAATACAAGCATAATATTTAAAATGGTTTTAGGGTCATGTTGAACTGTGATCCTGATCCCTATGACCAAATAAACACTTCATATTCTGGAGATGTTATACTTAAAGTTTCAACTAATACCAGAGTCAGAATGCAAACACAAAATTTAAAATTTCAACTAATACCAGAATCTGAATGAAAAGACAAAAAATGTTATGTTAACCTACAGAGTCTAAAGGCAAACAAATTTTTTTCAAGTTAAAGATTCAAAATGCAAATGTAAAATATGTTAAGTCTAGTTCAAACAAACATGTTTGCAGTTCATTATTACATGCACTGTATTTCATAAACCAGTCTTAAAGGGCAAGTTATTGCATTAATAAAGAAATGACCGTCACCTCTTAGACAAGGCTAAGAATACAACACAATAAAAATTATACAGTGACTAACAAGTTTTGTTTCCTGTCTTAAAATGATTTCAAAGGCAATTAGTATTCTATTGCAAAGCACATTAATATCTGAATTATAAAATCAAATTTGAAAAAGCTCATGCAACTGTTATGAACAAATCATATTTTCTGCATGTACATATGCATATAAAAATGCAAATCAGCTGTTCTAAATGTACATATACATATAAATATACAAATCATGTTCTATATGCACATATGCATATAGACATACAATCATATTCAACACTACATATGCATATAAACATGCAATTCATATTCTTCATTGTAAGTATTTTTATCAACATGTAATTCATGCTCTACATGCACATATGCATATAAACATACAATTCATGTTCAACACTACATATGCATATAAACATACAATTCATATTCAACACTACATATGCATATAAACATACAATTCATGTTCAACACTACATATGCATATAAACATACAATTCATGTTCAACACTACATATGCATATAAACATACAATTCATGTTCAACACTACATATGCATATAAACATGCAATTCATGTTCAACACTACATATGCATATAAACATACAATTCATATTCAACACTATATATGCATATAAACATACAATTCATGTTCAACACTATATATGCATATAAACATACAATTCATGTTCAACACTATATATGCATATAAACATACAATTCATGTTCAACACTACATATGCATATAAACATGCAATTCATGTTCTACATGTATTTATGTCAACATGCAATGCATTATCTACAGGTACTTATGCATATAAACATACACATCAGCTGTGCTATGTGTACACATCCATATAAACATGAAAATCAAAATTTTAAGTAGTTTCTATGAAGTTGATAAAAAAAATTAACAACAAACACATAAGTGAAAAAGATGAACATATTAAGTCCACAATCAAAGCATTGCTAAATAACCTAAATCAAAACCTTAACAAACTGTTGACAGTGATGATGATAGAAGAGGGACTCAATTGTCTCAACTGCCGCTAATGTGGAAAGACAAAATTAGAAAACAAACAAAATCAGGGAAAGTTGAAAATATAAAGATTGTGCAAGTTGAAAAAAGTAGTCCTATCAATGATCAGCATTTAATTAATTGAGTGGTCCATATGGCCTACCCATAAAATGGTAACATCTAGACAATCATATTCTGTACATAAAGGAAGTAAGCATTAGTATGTCTTTTTGTATATTTTGTAACATTATTTATATGAATAGATAGAGAGAGAGGAAGAAAGAGAAGATAAGGAAGAGACCACATAAATGGAAATAACTAATGAAAGAAACTGAAATATAAATTTTACATTAGACTGAGAGAAAAAATATGACTCTTATATTTCCTACTTTTTACATACATGTTTGGAACACAAATGGACCAAAATTATATAAATATTTCAAAGAAACATTTAATTTTTAAAAAAAGTTGTAAACATATTTCTAACTTAAATATTTTGCCAGGTCTTTCATGCCATCTTACCTGACTAGATATGAGTACACAATCAGATGAACTGGAGGTGTGTTGTGGTTGGAAGACATCCCAATTTGTGTACTTCACCTGTTTGTCTGATGACCACTCAAACAGGCTCTCATCTTTCAAGTCATTGAAGCCAATCCATGCATCACGGCCATCTACAAGAGACAAAACTAGATTTGACCAATCCATACAACATGACCATCTACAAGAGACAAACTAGACCACTAAAGCCAATCTATGAATAATGGCCATCTACAAGAGACAAACTAGACCACAAAAGCCCATCCATGACTCATGCCATCTACAAGAGACAAACTAGACCACTAAAGCCCATCTATGACTCATGCCATCTACAAGAGACAAACTAGACCACTAAACCCCATCCATGACTCATGCCATCTACAAGAGACAAACTAGACCACTAAACCCCATCCATGACTCATGCCATCTACAAGAGACAAACTAGACCACTAAAGCCAATCCATGACTCATGCCATCTATAAGAGACAAACTAGGTTACTGAAGCCAAACCATGACTCGAGAGTACCTACAACAGAGAAACAAGATCACAGAAGCCAATCTGTGACTCATGCCATCTACAAGAGACAAACTAGATTTGTTTGTGAAACAAGCAAATTTCCACTAAAAACAATAAGTCTAAATCTATCATATCTAAAAATATTTACCTACCCAACATGCCAGATTAAATTCCCATGCTTACCAGTATGCATTTCAAACCTCTTGTGTACAATCCACCATTTCTGGATCAAGACTCAGAGCATTTACATGACCTTTTCCAAAGAATGCATGCACAAAGTTTGATAAAAAAAATACCAAAAACAAATCACTGTAACTGCAGTTTTACATATTGGAACTTTCACCCTTCTCAGGAACCTCAGGTGATAGATTCCAATATCATACCCCTTTCACAGATGATCAGTACATGGGTACTCGACATAATATGTTTGGTGAACTTCCACTAAGCAGTTTATGGGATGTGGTTATAGGTATACAGACAGATGGGTGGATGCATATACAGAGAGTATCACAATATCCCTTTGCTAATGTGTGGCAATATAAATAACAAAACATGCAAATATTTATTTAAATATCCCAAAAATCTAATTAGGTCATGCACATATGCACATACTGTGAACAAAAATCAATCATGCTCATAGGACAAGGATTGCTATGTACATAGCTATATTTCATAAATTATTTTAAAAAATAGAAATGTAATAAATTTTCAAAAACAAAACTACCAGTATTTGATAAATTATTTGACCCTTTCCCTCATAGAGTGTATGGCCTTTTAGCCCTTCGATACACTTGTAGCAAAGTTATAAAGTGCAGTCTGCTACGCATAGGCCTGTTAAGCAGTGAAGTGTATGTTATGTTTAACAGCAATTTTAACCATTTTACGTTTTTGGTACACATATATTATGTATGGAAAGATTTAAGAGTAAAAAAAGGTCGTTATAGCTGTATAATTATTTTTAACAAAAGAATTTTGTATGAACTTTAAAATCTTGAGAGAACTCATTCAGTATCAAATCAGTGGAGCTGCATGATTAACAGCAGTGGAAAATTTCCATACTCAAAATTTACAAGTTCTTTGTCTGTGTCTACATCACAAAATCAGTGTAATTTGATAATTTATAAAAACTAAGGGCTTTCTACCTCAGTCTCAGAGCATTTCCCCAAGTTATTGAAGCTTTCATAGTTGTCATTTTACTGGTTCAAGTACTGAACAATATCAGAGACTGCCATTTTGTTGAATGGAGAATATGGCCCAGTTACGACCTACTTACTTTAAATAGCAGATTGCAACCAGAGCATCAACAGTGACCATGATATCTGACATATGGTTACTCTCACCAATGAATGTAGTATCTAACAGGAAGGTTTTCCCCGAAGGTGTCGCTACAAAAACCCACTCAAAATAGCTGTTTTTTTACAGCATTGCCAAAAGATGCTTAGCGTGACATCGGGTAAATTGCCAAAAGGCGCTTAGTGTGACATCGGGTAAATTGCTAAAAGGCACTTATATTAGGTAAAGGGTTAAATAAGACCATTCTGTACCTCCATACTGCAGAAGACTGTACACAAAATCTTGTTGCTGTTGATTGTTAGGTGAAGACAGATCTCCTCCCAGCATCTGGCAGTCAGCCCTTGCATCAAACCATGCCCGCTTGTCCAGCAAGAGGATATAACACTGGTCACCATAACCCTTCCAGCGGGGTGGGCAGATCTTGCTTTCAGGGGCTAGGGAATAAACAAGACTATTTACATTAGTTATAACATGATTTTTTTAAAAGTCTTTAATTTTTTTGTGTATTCAAAATGTTTTCTTCAATTATTCAGGCTTCAAATATTTAAATATTTTAATCTTCCAAACTAATAAATGGTTACCCAAATTCCTAATATTCAAATACTGGAAACAACTATCTCAATCATTCCTTTATTAACCATAGCTTCTAATGATAGTGCTTCTGTTTTATAGGACAGCATTCAAGGATATCAAATCTGAAGATCCCTGAAAAACAGCACTTTTAGTTTTTAAAATATTTTGGTGTGGAGGAGGAATTTCTAAATATTCATGTGTGAGGCAAAAGCTGATGATATATGTATTTCTCTACTAGATTCATTAATTTTTTTCTTGATTTTTTTATAATATAATTATAAAAAAATATTATAAATGTAAATGAAAAGTCTTAAGTGACAATAAGTGAATACCAAAACCAGATATCTTAAGGAATTTGTTTTTATGAAATCCCCATGTCAATATGACTTTCCATTCCAGAGAAGTAGCAATAACAAATATTACAAGAAAACAGTCATGATAGACATGTTGGATGTCAGAAGTTTATCATTTTTATTTTTATATAAAATCATTTTTATTTTTATATAAAATCATTTTTATTTTTATATAAAATATTATGTTAATATGGCAATAAATCAGGAGGTAGTTTAGCTGTTGTGAAGGCCACAACAGAGGCCAGATCAGCACCACTTTAAACACCATAATAAGACTTCCTGTGGAAACCCTACATCAATTTGACTTTCCATTCACAAGCAGCAATACAACAATGTTCAAAATGACAGATATGGTGGCCTACATCTAGTCAACATTTATTCTGTTGTGCCTGACTAGACACAAAAAGACATCTGGTGAAAACCGAATATTAATATCACTTTTCATTGGAAGAGTAGTGACAACAAGATTTTCAAGATGGCTGGTATGACAGCCATATTGGATGGCAGATCCACACTGTTCTCATTTCTGACCAACTAGACATTTCAAGAAGTTTTTTAGTGAAGGCCCCATGTTGATATGACAGTCCATTCAGGACGAGTAGCAACTGAAAGATTTTCAACATGTCAACTATCTCAATCATAGTGGATGTTCAAGTAGCACCATTTTCATTTTAAACCATCTAGACAACATAAGAGATCTTCAAATGGTGTGAGTATAATGACTGATCAATGTACACTTCTGGTAACTACTCTAGAGATTGTAAGACTCACAGCAATACTGAAATCAGCAAGTGTAGTTGCATTAACAAAATTATGTCCTATAGTGAATTCAGCTGTAAGTCAAAATGGGCAATAACTCTCATAAAATTCATGGCAACATACAATTTTTTCAATATGCATATCTATCGATGATGACTATAATATGTTCCTTGTTTCACAGCTATATGCACCATGTTTCATTGATGACTATAATGTGTACCAAATTTCAATGATAACCATAATACATACCAAGATTTACAATGATGACTGCAATATGTACCAAATTTCACAGTGATGACCATAATATGTACCAAGTTTCAGTGGTGAACATATTGTGTACCAAGTTTCACAGCAATGAATGTAATATGTACCAAATTTAAGAGTGATAACTATAATATGTACCAAGTTTCAGTGTTGACCATATGTACCATATTTCAGCAATGACCATAATGTGTATCAAGTTTCACAGTGATAATCATAATATGTACAAAATTCCAGTCCTCACCATATGTACAAGTTTCAAAATTTACTGTAATGTGTACCAAGTTTCAGTGATGACCATAATATGTATCAAGTTTCACAACGATGACTGTAATATGTACCATGTTTCACAGTGATGACCATAATATGTACCATGTTTCACAACGATGACTGTAATATGTACCATGTTTCACAGTGATGACCATAATATGTATCAAGTTTCACAATGGTGCCTATAATTACCAAGTTACACAGCAATGACCATAATTACCAAGTTACACAGCAATGACCATAATTACCAAGTTTCACAATGATGACCAAAATATGTACCAAGTTCCACACCAATCCATCAAGCAATCTGAGACCCACTTCATGAACAAGATTGCATGCTATGGAAAGACAGAGAGACACAGGGAATTCTATATATTTCTTTTACAATGGGTATTATACTTTTGACTCTAGGGTTTTACACTACATCAAATTAAGGAATGATAACCAAAATTTGTAGTATAATTAAAAATATCACTTATTTTCCTAAAATGCAAAGGAATTATAAATAAGTATGGTGAATGAATTCCTAAAATCCTTGAATTCCTAAAATCCTAGAAGTTCTATCAATTCCAATATATCCAAGTAAAATGAACAAGATTTACCTGATGTCCCTACTGGAATGATGTAACAACAGTACAGACAAAATTAGTGACATAACCCCAAAATGTCTTCAAATGAATAATGGTAATTCCAATACAGCTATTAATCCAAATCTCTTTGAATGTTTTACAGTAATTCTGTACAACTGTTATATTATGATATATCAAAATAGTTTTTAAATGAATGTTAGAACACTGCACTTCCAACAAATGATTATATTAAATAAATGAATCAATCCTCTCATATAATTCTTACAAGACCAATAGTACTACTAAGAATGTGTAATGCTGCATATATAATTCACTTGTACCAGTCTAGATAGATGATCTCAAATAAGTAATGATTTAATATTGAATTTATTAAATGAGTTGAAGTTCAGCCTTGGCAAGCAAAAGCTGGACATTATTTAACAAGTTTCATAATTTAATGTTAATTATTACCCATTTCAGATTCTTTTTATTTCATAGTTTTTTCAGTACAACTATTATTCAGATAGAAAAAAGAATGAATAATTTTGTTATTCTGAGATGTTGCACCTTTCATTTGCTGTGCATAAAAAATAGTCCAAAACAAAGTTGAAATAGTAAAGGTATATTACACATATTTTTTAACTATAAAGCAAAGAATAAGCATTTATCCAAATAAACAGAACATTTTACAAAAGATAAAACATTTGTCAACACAAAATGTCCACCAATGTTTGTGAAGTCACATTGTTTGATATGGTGCACAGTATCGGTTTGAGTTGGCCTACATCACAACCAAACATTACATTTTTGCAATATTTTTGTAAAAAGATGATTACTAGATGCAGAAATACACATATTTCCTGTAATGTATTCATGACTGGATATTTTCAGCATTTGATTTGGAACATTAGGTTGTATAAAAGATGTAAACAAATCTCTTTTTGAGTCAGACTTGCATCACACATTTACTATGTAAATATGCTTTGGTTGGATAAAGTTCTCAGTTTGGGAGAGTGGTTTACGTCTACATTCTTCTGTGAAAAAAGGTGAGTTTATTTACTTGAGTAAGTTCACATTTAAACCATCCTTGTGTATTGGGCAGATTCTATTCTACATATATACTGTCCATCCATCCCCAACACCACCTTTGTTATCATCAAAGCAATACCGGAAGTTTTAATTGCTGTTATTGTTCTTGTCTTGGGGATTTTGCTATTTTTCATGTTATGACATATTATACATGACATAACAAACCCCTGAGGGGGTAAATTAGCAATATTAAAACAACAGATAAAAACTATTTTTCCCCAATTCCCTTTTCCAAATTAAATAAAAAAATGGCAGCAAAAAAATGTTCAATGAAAACAAAAAATTTCAGAATGTGGGGTTACAAAAGTTTTCCCATTATCGCAGCCAATCAGTTAAGAAAATACTGACCAATAATTTTATGGGCTTATTTGGACCAATCAGAATCACATAAAGTCATAGTCATTCACATTTATAATATCAAAAATATTCAACTGCACACACTACAGGCAAAGTTTACCAACTATGTGATACAAAGATAGTACGCAATAGCAAAATTTGATAGTCTATGAATGATCATTCCTTGTATTTCAAAATACTCAATCAATAGATAAATCAGATGATTTAATTCTGGCTTATCACAAATTAGGTAAGGCTGGCCTTTGAGAGAGTTTATGTCCTTGACAGATTACATGGTGTGTACTTGCACTTTGACTTGACCTTTGAACTTGTAAATGAATCAATTTATTCACTTGATACATATCTCATCTTAAAGCACAATCATTGATCATAGGATTTTAGCATTAAAAATGTCATTAAATCAATGACCTTTAAAACAACTATGATTGTAGGATTTTAGCATTAAAAATGTAGTTAACTAAATGACCTTTATAAAAACTATGATTATGGGATTTTAGCATTACAAATGTCATTGCCTAAATGACCTTTATAAAAACTATGATTGTAGGATTTTAGCATTAAAATGTCATTAACTAAATGACCTTTATAAAAACTATGATAGCAGGATTTTAGCATTAAAAATGCCATTAACTAAATGACCTTTATAAAAACTATGATCATAGGATTTTAGCATTAAAAATGTCATTAACTCAATGACCCTTATAACAACTATGATCATAGGATTTTAGCATTAAAAATGTCATTAACTAAATGACCTTTATAAAAACTTTTATCATATGATTTTAGCATTAAAATATCATTAACTAAATGACCTTTATAAAAACTTTGATCATAGGATTTTAGCATTAAAATATCATTAACTAAATGACCTTTATAAAAACTTTGATCATAGGATTTTAGCATTAAAAATGCCATTAACTCAATGAACATTATTATTATGACAATTATACACATTAAATAGATATATTTAATTAATGTAGCCATTAAATCTGATGCCTATGCTATGATCAGTGTATCCACTAATGGCAATACTATGATTGATTATCCACTAAACCAAATGGCAATATGATTAGTGTATCCACTAATGGCAATACTATGATTGATTATCCACTAAACCAAATGGCAATATGATCAGTGTATCCACTAATGGCAATACTATGATTGATTATCCACTAAACCAAATGGCAATATGATTAGTGTATCCACTAAGCCTGTTGGTAATGATATGATTGATTATCCACTAAACCTGATGTCAATGGTATAATCAGTGATGGCACTTCTATAATCTGAGTATCCTATAAACCTGAGGGATGGAGATACAGAAATAACTGCATCATGGTATCAGTGTAGTGAAAAGAATTTCAACCAATCTGTACCTACTTAAGCCAGTGGTGTAGATGACACTGGATGAAGGTCCACCACAGATAAATCTGTTGTTTGGAAAACAGGGCTGGTTACAGTCCGTTGCTGGGCCATAACGTCCATAGGAATTGCCACAGAAACACTTGTACTGAGCCTGGATAATATTTTAAAGAATGTTACACCTAAAAATGCTACTTACAATTTTAAAACGTTACGACTGCAGTCTACTCTAAAAAATCTAGTTCAAACTATGGCCCTAAAAATATAAAAAAATCCAATGCTGACTGCTGGATTAAAAATATAATAACCCCATCCAGAATGTTGGATAAACTGTGTAATAACCCTACCCTGACTTGGATAAATAGTACAATAACCCTACCCTGACCTGTGGATAAACAGTACAATAACCCTACCCTGACTTGGATAAACAGTATAATAACCCTACCCTGACCTGTAGACAAACAGTATAATAACCCTGCCCTGACTTGGACAAACAGTACAATAACCTACCCTGACTTGGATAAACAGTACAATAATCCTACCCTGACTTGGATAAACAGTACAATAACCCTACCCTGACTTGGATAAACAGTACAATAATCCTACCCTGACTTGGATAAACAGTACAATAATCCTACCCTGACTTGGATAAACTGTACAATAATCCTACCCTGACTTGGATAAACAGTACAATAATCCTCCCCTGACTTGGATAAACAGTACAATAACCTACCCTGACTTGGATAAACTGTACAATAATCCTACCCTGACTTGGATAAACAGTACAATAACCTACCCTGACCTGTGGATAAACAGTATAATAACCCTACTCTGACTTGGATAAACAGTTCAATAACCTACCCTGACTTGGATAAACAGTACAATAACCTACCCTGACCTGTGGATAAACAGTATAATAACCTACCCTGACTTGGATAAACAGTACAATAACCTACCCTGACTTGGATAAACAGTACAATAACCTACCCTGACTTGGATAAACAGTACAATAACCTACCCTGACTTGGATAAACAGTACAATAACCTACCCTGACTTGGATAAACAGTACAATAACCTACCCTGACTTGGATAAGCAGTACAATAACCTACCCTGACTTGGATAAACAGTACAATAACCTACCCTGTCTTGGATAAACAGTATAATAACCCTACCCTGACCTGTGGATAAACAGTACAATAACCTACCCTGACTTGGATAAACAGTATAATAACCTACCCTGACTTGGATAAACAGTATAATAACCCTACCATGACCTGTGGATAAACAGTATAATAACCTACCCTGACTTGGATAAACAGTATAATAACCTACCCTGACTTGGATAAACAGTATAATAACCCTACCCTGACCTGTGGATAAACAGTATAATAACCTACCCTGACTTGGATAAACAGTATAATAAAACCTACCCTGACTTGGATAAACAGTATAATAACCCTACCCTGACCTGTGGATAAACAGTATAGTAACCCTACCCTGACCTGTGGATAAACAGTATAATAACAGTGAAGAAACAAAGAGACCCTAGTATCCCTTAGATCACTTATATGATTGACATCTGCCTAACAAATTCTTGAACCATGAAATCTGGTTTCTGTATAATGGTATTTGTTGACGTTTTTCAGTTCTGTTGACTCTATATGTTATAAAAAGGAATTTTTCAAGGTTTCTGTAGCTTTAAATTTTCATCCATTGCACATCAGTATCATTTGTCCAATATGTATAGCCCCCAATAACCAGGATCTGTTGTATCCAAGTGGGTCAAACTTTGTCCAATATGTATAGCCATCAATAACAATTATATGTTGTATCGAAGTGGGTCAAACTTTGTCCAATATGTATAGCCCCCAATAACCATTATATCTTGTATCAAAGTGGGTCAAACTTTGTCCAATATGTATAGCCCCCAATAACCATTATATCTTGTATCGAAGTGGGTCAAACTTTGTCCAATATGTATAGCCCCCAATAACCAGGATATGTTGTATCGAAGTGGGTCAAACTTTGTCCAATATGTATAGCCCCCAATGCCAGGATATGTTGTATCGAAGTGGGTCAAACTTTGTCCAATATGTATAGCCCCCAATAACCAGGATCTGTTGTATCAAAGTGGGTCAAACTTTGTCCAATATGTATAGCCCCCAATAACCAGGATCTGTTGTATCAAAGTGGGTCAAACTTTGTCCAATATGTATAGCCCCCAATAACCATTATATGTTGTATCCAAGTGGGTCAAACTTTGTCCAATATGTATAGCCCCCAATAACCAGGATCTGTTGTATCAAAGTGGGTCAAACTTTGTCCAATATGTATAGCCCCCAATAACCATTATATGTTGTATCCAAGTGGGTCAAACTTTGTCCAATATGTATAGCCCCCAATAACCAGGATCTGTTGTATCAAAGTGGGTCAAACTTTGTCCAATATGTATAGCCCCCAATAACCAGGATCTGTTGTATCAAAGTGGGTCAAACTTTGTCCAATATGTATAGCCCCCAATAACCAGGATCTGTTGTATCCAAGTGGGTCAAACTTTGTCCAATATGTATAGCCCCCAATAACCAGGATCTGTTGTATCAAAGTGGGTCAAACTTTGTCCAATATGTATAGCCCCCAATAACCATTATATCTTGTATCGAAGTGGGTCAAACTTTGTCCAATATGTATAGCCCCCAATAACCAGGATCTGTTGTATCCAAGTGGGTCAAACTTTGTCCAATATGTATAGCCCCCAATAACCAGGATCTGTTGTATCAAAGTGGGTCAAACTTTGTCCAATATGTATAGCCCCCAATAACCAGGATCTGTTGTATCAAAGTGGGTCAAACTTTGTCCAATATGTATAGCCCCCAATAACCAGGATCTGTTGTATCCAAGTGGGTCAAACTTTGTCCAATATGTATAGCCCCCAATAACCAGGATCTGTTGTATCAAAGTGGGTCAAACTTTGTCCAATATGTATAGCCCCCAATAACCATTATATCTTGTATCGAAGTGAGTCAAACTTTGTCCAATATGTATAGCCCCCAATAACCAGGATCTGTTGTATCCAAGTGGGTCAAACTTTGTCCAATATGTATAGCCCCCAATAACCAGGATCTGTTGTATCAAAGTGGGTCAAACTTTGTCCAATATGTATAGCCCCCAATAACCAGGATCTGTTGTATCAAAGTGGGTCAAACTTTGTCCAATATGTATAGCCCCCAATAACCAGGATCTGTTGTATCCAAGTGGGTCAAACTTTGTCCAATATGTATAGCCCCCAATAACCAGGATCTGTTGTATCAAAGTGGGTCAAACTTTGTCCAATATGTATAGCCCCCAATAACCATTATATCTTGTATCGAAGTGGGTCAAACTTTGTCCAATATGTATAGCCCCCAATAACCAGGATCTGTTGTATCCAAGTGGGTCAAACTTTGTCCAATATGTATAGCCCCCAATAACCAGGATCTGTTGTATCAAAGTGGGTCAAACTTTGTCCAATATGTATAGCCCCCAATAACCAGGATCTGTTGTATCAAAGTGGGTCAAACTTTGTCCAATATGTATAGCCCCCAATAACCAGGATCTGTTGTATCCAAGTGGGTCAAACTTTGTCCAATATGTATAGCCCCCAATAACCAGGATCTGTTGTATCAAAGTGGGTCAAACTTTGTCCAATATGTATAGCCCCCAATAACCATTATATCTTGTATCGAAGTGGGTCAAACTTTGTCCAATATGTATAGCCCCAATAACCAGGATCTGTTGTATCCAAGTGGGTCAAACTTTGTCCAATATGTATAGCCCCCAATAACCAGGATCTGTTGTATCAAAGTGGGTCAAACTTTGTCCAATATGTATAGCCCCCAATAACCAGGATCTGTTGTATCAAAGTGGGTCAAACTTTGTCCAATATGTATAGCCCCCAATAACCAGGATCTGTTGTATCAAAGTGGGTCAAACTTTGTCCAATATGTATAGCCCCCAATAACCAGGATCTGTTGTATCAAAGTGGGTCAAACTTTGTCCAATATGTATAGCCCCCAATAACCATTATATCTTGTATCGAAGTGGGTCAAACTTTGTCCAATATGTATAGCCCCCAATAACCATTATATCTTGTATCGAAGTGGGTCAAACTTTGTCCAATATGTATAGCCCCCAATAACCATTATATCTTGTATCGAAGTGGGTCAAACTTTGTCCAATATGTATAGCCCCCAATAACCATTATATCTTGTATCGAAGTGGGTCAAACTTTGTCCAATATGTATAGCCCCCAATAACCAGGATCTGTTGTATCAAAGTGGGTCAAACTTTGTCCAATATGTATAGCCCCCAATAACAATTATATGTTGTATCGAAGTGGGTCAAACTTTGTCCAATATGTATAGCCCCCAATGCCAGGATATGTTGTATCAAAGTGGGTCAAACTTGTTTAATGCCCCCAATGCCAAGATATGTTGTATCAAAGTGGGTCACACTTTGTCCAATATTTATAACCCACAATGCCAAGATAGGTTGCAATCAAAGTGGGTCAAACTTTGTCCAATATGTATAAATAACAATGCCAAGATATGTTGTATCAAAGTGGGTCAAACTTTGTCCAATATTTATAACCCACAATGCCAGGATATGTTGTACCAAAAACATTGTCCAATATTTATAGCCCCCAATGCCAGGATATGTTGTACGAAAGTGGGTCAAACTTTGTCCAATATTTATAACCCACAATGCCAGGATATGTTGTACGAAAGTGGGTCAAACTTTGTCCATTATTATAGCTACCAATGCCAGGAAAACTAACTAAGTGGGTCAAACTTTGTTGTCATTCTTTTTTAAAAATAAAGATTATAAATATTTGTAATGACATGTAGACTTAATGATGAAATGACATCTTTTTAAAAAAAAATCTGAAAGATGTTCAAGCTAGGAGATTTTTGTCATATTTGGTCCCTGAAAAAATGATTTCTTTATATTTGTTTGTAGCAGCATGCATATTTGATGATTGGAATTATCTACACTATATGAAAGGCATTCATGTCCAGTGCCATCTGTAAAAATTTCATCAAATTGATTCAGTAGTTCTGGAAAAGAAGACATTCAAAGGTTTCTATTTGTTTTAGTAAGAGGGGTTATATTTGATTGCACATTGATATCATTTATATAGATTTAAAAGGTCTTCATGACAGGATCTTTTATTAAATTATGTTCAAGCAATTTTTAGAACATGTCATTGAAAACAAATTATGTTTGGTAAAGGTAGCTGTATTTAACTGCAAATCAGTATAATTTGGATGAACAAAATAAGTCTTTTCATGCAAGGATGCTTTCTTCTCAAGATTGACCCAATTTTAAAGTATCTTTTGTATTATTTCATCATCATTCAAACAATAAAACTTTCTGTTAAATTTGATCAAATTAATTAAAGTAGTTGTTCAAGGTTCTTCTGTTTTAATAACAGTAATGAATGATGAATATTAATCATTTCTACAAACTTGAAAGGTCTTCATTCAAGGGTGCTTTCTATTAAATTTGGTCAAATCTATTTAATCATTTGGAAATCATTTGAAACTGTTTAAAGCCTCTTTCTATTTATAGTTATGGTGACCATAATGCACCAACTTCATTTGAAAAATTTCAAAGGTCTTTGTGAGGATGAAGTCAGTCAAATTTTACCAAATTCTATTCTGAAGCTTTTGAGACATCATTTAAAGTCCTTTTTATCTTTAGAAATTAAACAAAGGTATCATTTGTACAAACCTGAAAGCCCTTCACACCAATAAACTTCATTGACAGCAATTCAACATCATTATCATATAATTCTAAAGTTATTCATTCCAGGATGCTTCAATCCAATTATAAAAAAATTCTGTTCAGCAGTTAAAGAAGAAGTTATCTAAAGGCTGCATAAATTTTTAATAACTGCAGCCATATTTTCATTTGAACAACTGAAAAGGCATTTGTACCAGGGAATATGTTTTCAAGTTGGTTGATATTGGTAAGGAGGTTTGTGAGAAGTAGAAAATAGCAAATGTTGACAGACAATAGGCAGGTGTTTTTATTTTTGGTAAAATTGGCCATATTTGATGACAGACTGGTACAATTTGTAAAAGTCTGATGACAGACTGGTATAATTTGTAACAGCCTGATGACAGACTGGTATAATTTGTAACAGCCTGATGACAGACTGGTATAATTTGTAACAGCCTGATGACAGACTGGTATAATTTGTAACAGCCTGATGACAGACTGGTATAATTTGTAACAGCCTGATGACAGACTGGTATAATTTGTAACAGCCTGATGACAGACTGGTATCATTTGTAACAGCCTGATGACAGACTGGTATAATTTATTAGAGCCTGAAACTTCTTCATGCCAGGATGCTTTCTTTTAAATGTTACAAATCTATTCAGCAGTTTTGGAGAAGAAGCCATGAAAGGCTTTCTTATTTTTAGCAACAACATTCATATCTGATTGTGGAGCAGTATTATTTGTATACATCTGAAACAACTGTTCCAAGTTTGCTTACAAACTAACTCAGCGGTTTTTAGAAAAAGTTAAAAATAGCAATTATGGATGAATACTGGCTGGTCATTGGACAACACAAAATGGACAGTAAGCTACATCTATAAGGTATACATTAAATTGATGATGAAAATCATGGAAGTCATCCCAAATGGAAAATCTGAATTTAATAATAGTAAATAATGAAAAAATGTCTGCAGTTGTTATGAAGCCAGTATAAAGGGTCTTCACTGCATATATCAATATAAAAGCTATTCTAGATGCCAAAATAGAGGGACTACAGTGTGGATGCAAATATAGAGGCACTGCAGTTTAAATGCCAATATAGAGTCTTCCCTGTTGATGTCAATATAGAGGGACTGCAGTGTAGATGCCAATAAAGAGGGTCTTCTTTGTAGATTCCAATATAGTGTTCATTTGTGTTGATGTCAATAAAGAGGGACTGCAATGTGGATGCCAATAAAGAGAATCTTCTGTGTAGATGCCAGATTCCAATATAGGGGTCATCTGTGTTGATGTCAATAAAGAGGGACTGCAATGAATGTGGATGCCAATAAAGAGGGACTGCAATGTGGATGCCAATATAGAGAATCTTCTGTGTAGATGCCAGTAAAGGACTACAGTGTAGATGTCAATGTAGAGGGTTTTCAGTGTAGATGCCAATATTGATGGTCTTCTGTATAGATGTCAATAAAGAGGGACTGTATTGCAGATGTCAATACAGAGGGACTGCAGTGTTGATGTTAATATAGACGGTCTTCTGTGTTGATGCCAATATACAGGGACTGTAGTGCAGAAGCCAATATAATGGGACTGCAATGTAGATGCAAATATAGATGGAATGTAGTGCAGATCCCAATATAGAGGGTCTTCTGTGTTGATGTAAGTATAGGTCTGTGTAGATGTCAATATAGCAGGACTTCTGTGTAAATGCCAATATTGAAGGAGTGCAATGTAGATACCAATATGAGACTGTATTGTAGATGCTAATGTACTAGTGTAGATGCTAATGTACAGGGTCTTCTTCAGTGTAGATGGTCCTCTATGTTGATGCCAATAAAGAGGGACAGCTAAAAGATGCCAATATAGAGGGACTGCTAAAAGATGCCAATAAAGAAAGACTGCTAAAAGATGCCAATTTAGAGGGACGGATAAAAGATGCCAATATAGAGGAACTACAGTACAGAAGCCAATATAGAAGGACTTCTGTGCATATTTCAATAAAGAGGGTCTTATGCGTAGATGTCAATACAGAGGGTCATCTTGTAGATGCCAATTAAGAGGGATTTCAGTGTAGATGCCAATACAGATGCCAATATAGAGGGTATTCTGTCTAGGTGTCAATAAAGAGGGACTACATTGTAGATGCCAATAGAGAGGGTCTTTAATGTAGATGCCAATACAGAAATTTTCTGTTTAGATGCCAATTCAGATGGATTTCTTATAGATGCCAATACAGAGAGACTTCTGTGTAGATAACAATACAGAGTGACTTCCATTTAGATGCCAATACAGAGTGACTTCTGTTTAGATGCCAACACAGAGGGACTTCTGTGTAGATGCCAATAAAGAGGGACTTCTGTGTAGATACCAATACAGAGTGACTTCTGTGTAGATACTAATACAGAGGGACTTCTGTGTAGATGCCAATACAGAGTGACTTCTGTGTAGATGCCAATACAGAGTGACTTCTGTTTAGATGCCAACACAGAGGGACTTCTGTGTAGATGCGAATACAGAGGGACTTCTGTTTAGATGCCAATACAGAGGGACTTCTGTGTAGATACCAATACAGATGGATTTTTGTGTAGATACCAATACAGAGGGACTTCTGTGTAGATGCCAATAAAGAGGGACTTCTGTTTAGATGCCAATACAGAGGAACTTCTGTGTAGATGCCAATACAGAGGGACTTCTGTGTAGATGCCAATACAGAGGGACTTCTGTGTAGATACCAATACAGAGGGACTTCTGTGTAGATACCAATACAGAGGGACTTCTGAGTAAATACCAATACAGAGGGACTTCTGTGTAGATACCAATACAGAGGGACTTCTGTGTAGATACCAATACAGAGGGACTTCTGTGTAGATACCAATACAGAAAGACTTATGTGTAGATACCAATACAGAGGGACTTCTGTTTAGATACCAATACAGAGGGACTTCTGTGTAGATGCCAATATAGAGGGACTTCTGTGTAGATGCCAATATAAATGGTCTGGAGTCCAGATGCAAATAACCAATCACTGCATGCTGTTCATACATGGCATGACTCTAAATAAAAACAATGAAATGCATGAATTTATTTTATGTGTCAACAAGGAAAATACTGCAGAAAATCCAACAATGATGTGCTTTTTTCAGGAACCATATATGTGCTTTAATGGTGTATATAGAGTGATATATGGTGCAAACAATGAGAGATCTGAAACCTATAAAATGATTCAGTCCAAGATCATGTGACTGCAAATACCTGCACTCCAGCATAGTAGTATCCCTTGTTAAAGCAGTGGTTAATACACATTGGTGGCCACATTCCAACACTGGGGTCTGTAAAAGGCTCATATGGGAGATCTGGATCATGTGGATCATCTGCGAAACAATCAATTCTAGTCCCAGAATCAGCCCCTGAAAATCAAGTACAGATCTGTTGTCTCTTTTTTTTAAGTAAACATGTTGCCAAATGAAATGACATAAATTTGTAATGCTTCATAGAAAGTAAGAAGAAAAGTTATCAGGGGGTTTAAGCAATATATGCAAAAATGAATTTGTTTTAAACCAAAACCATAATTCAATATCTCCAATGACTGTGACCTTGTCCCCAAGGTCATAAAGCAAGACAAGTGTGTTGTAGAAATGAACTACCTTACCATTATAATGATGCCAAGCATGATGAATCTGGGGAGTTTTAAGAATATTTAAAGTACCAATAATGTTATATTTGTATTATTGAAAATAATTGTATCTTGTCTCATCAGATCATCAAGTAAATCCTATTAAAATCAGATGCACTTTGCACCATGGAGAAATCCAATTAAATCAGATGCACTTTGCACCATGGAGAAATCCTATTAAAATGCAACATGGAGAAATCCAATTAAAACCAGATGCACTTTGTACCATGGAGAAATCCTATTAAAATGCACCATGGAGAAATCCTATTAAAATCAGATGCACTTTGTACCATGGAGAAATCCTATTAAAATGCAACATGGAGAAATCCTATTAAAATCAGATGCACTTTGCACCATGGAGAAATCCAATTAAATCAGATGCACTTCGCACCATGGAGAAATCCTATTAAAATGCAACATGGAGAAATCCAATTAAAATCAGATGCACTTTGTACCATGGAGAAATCCTATTAAAATGCACCATGGAGAAATCCTATTAAAATCAGATGCACTTTGTACCTTTGAGAAATCCTATTAAAATGCAACATGGAGAAATCCTATTAAAATCAGATGCACTTTGCACCATGGAGAAATCCTATTAAAATGCAACATGGAGAATTCCTATTAAAATCAGATGCACTTTGCACCATGAGGTAATTCTGCTTGAATTCAGATAAACTTTGTATCATGACATAATCCTATTTAAAATCAGATACTCTTTTATCATAAAGTAATCCTATTTAAAATCAAATGCCCTTTGTATCATAAGTAATCCTATTTAAAATCAAATACTCTTTGCATCTAAAGGTAATCCTATTTAAAATCAGATACTCTTTGTATCATAAAGTAATCCTATTTAAAATCAAATACTCTTTGCATCATAAGGTAATCCTATTTAAAATCAGATAATCTTTGTATCATGAAGCAATTCTACTAAAATCAGACAAATTTTGTACCATGGAGTAACCCTATCAAAATCCGTTCTTACAATGATCCTATTTGAATGGCCATTGTAAAATCAAGAACTTCATTTTAAGGATCATACTTGAGTGATATTTCAGAGAACTACTTTAATCATTAGCACTTCCATGACTTTGGATGAATAGAATTATGACTATAAAGGCTTACATCCATTGTCCATGCAGGCATAAATGATTTTAAATCCATGGTCCATGCAGGCAAAAATGATTTTAGATCCATGGTCCATGCAGACATAAATGATTTTAAATCCATGGTACTTGCAGGCATAAATGATTTTAGATCCATGGCCCATGCAGGCATAAATGATTTTAAATCCATGGCCCATGCAGGCATAAATGATTTTAGATCCATGGCCCATGCAGGCATAAATGATTTTAGATCCATTGTCCATGCAGGCATAAATGATTTTAGATCTACGGTCCAAGCAGATATAAATGATTTTAGATCCTTAGTTGAGAAAGACATAAATGATTTTAGATCCATGGTCCATGCAAGCATAAATGATTTTAGATCCATGGTCCATGCAGGCATAAATGATTTTAGATCCATGGTCCAAGCAGGTATAAATTTTAGATCCTTGGTCCCTGTAGGCATAAATGAGTTTAGATCCATGGTCCATCCAAGTATAAATGATCTTAGATCAATGGTCCATGCAGGTAAAAATGATTTTAGATCCATGGTCCAGGTGGACAAAAAAATGATTTTAGATCCATGGTCCAGGCAGGCATACATGATTTTAGATCCATGGTCCAGGTGGGCAAAAACTGATTTTAGATCCATGGTCCATGCTCTTATACATGATTTCGACAAATGGGTAGGTACTATAAGGCCTCTTTTCAAAACCATTGTTTGTCTCATAATACCATGACAATAAATGTATCAACATTTTGATGAACTTAAAATTGCATGATTTTTTAAAAATTATTTGATATGATCCCATAGGCGTGTGCTTATGACATTATATTTGACATTAAAATAGCCATTTTGGGCTAAAATTTGATTTATTTGTTAGAAAATAAGGTGGTCTACATGCAGAATTCAGACAAGGACATTTTGGACTATATTATTTTGATAAATCAAAAGAATGTTAACACATCACCACAGTACAGGCCACTGGCACATTAACACTTTCAAGACCACAGGTACATCAACACATGCAATACTGAAATTTAATTGGAACACCTCTGAAATTCACTTTCAACTTCATACATTTGGACTTGTCATAGAACTTTTAGGATTTTCTGGGATTTAATTCACTTTATTTTGAGATCTTTTTAAATTTCCACTTTGTATTCTAGAGAAATAAATTATTTATTGAATTACACAAAACTTGTAGGTTTTTGCTCTTTTCTGTTACTAATTTAAAGACCATTGAGTCATAGCAAACCAATATATAATTAAATGAAAACTAAAAAGTTCATTACCTGGACAACCATAGAGTTCCCATCTCAATGCTATTTTGGTTTGGTATCCTTGTGGCCACAACCGAACATAGCGAGCAATAAATGGAATCAGAAGGAAATTTTTGCGAACTGTATTCCTATCCCAATTGGCCAGGAACATCTAAAAAGCAGAGTGATTCCAAATGTCAAAATAAAGACAAACCCATGCTGTTTTCAATGATGGGAAGGCTACTGTGGTATTTCTGGACAGGCGATATCCTTTTGAAATTTTCATTACAGTAGAAAAGCAAAATACAGATCAAAATAGTAATATATAACACTGTATTAGTAAATAGCTGTTGATTTAAGCCACAATAACTGAAACATTTTAAATTTGCAACCTAAAAATCAACATTTTTGCAGCCATTATTGAATAGTATACATTTCTGTGTCATCAAAGTAATCACTATGAGCCTGGCTTGATCACTCCAGTGCCATATCAGATTATTCACATAAAATGTACTGTGTGCCTGGCTTGATCACTCCAAACCCATACCAGATTATTCACATAAAATGTACTAAGTGCCTGGGTTGATCACTTCAATCCCATACCAGATTATTCACATAAAAAATACTATGTGCCTGGCATGATCACTCCAAACCCATATCAGATTATTCACATAAAATGTACTGTGTGCCTGGCTTGATCACTCCAAACCCATACCAGATTATTAAAAAAAATATACTATGTGCCTGGCTTGATCACTCCAAACCCATACCAGATTATTCACATAAAATATACTATGTGCTTGGCTTGATCACTCCAAACCCATACCAGATTATTCACATAAAATGTACTGTGTGCCTGGCTTGATCACTCCAAACCCATACCAGATTATTCACATAAAATGTACTAAGTGCCTGGGTTGATCACTCCAATCCCATACCAGATTATTCACATAAAAAATACTATGTGCCTGGCATGATCACTCCAAACCTATATCAGATTATTCACATAAAATGTACTATGTGCCTGGCTTGATCACTCTAAACCCATACCAGATTATTCACATAAAATGTACTATGTGCCTGGCTTGATCACTCTAAACCCATACCAGATTATTCACATAAAATGTACTAAGTGCCTGGGTTGATCACTCCAATCCCATATCAGATTATTCACGTAAAATATACTATGTGCCTGGCTTGATCACTCCAAACCTATATCAGATTATTCACATAAAATGTACTAAGTGTCTGGGTTGATCACTCCAATCCCATACCAGATTATTCACATAAAATGTACTAAGTGCCTGGCTTGATCACTCCAAACCCACATCAGATTATTCGCGTAAAAAATACTATGTGCCTGGCTTGATCACTCCAAACCCATATCATATTATTCACATAAAATGTACTTTGTGCCTGGCTTGATCACACCAAACCCATACCAGATTATTCAGATAAAATGTACTAAGTGCCTGGCTTGATCACTCCAAACCCACATCAGATTATTCACATAAAATGTACTAAGTGCCTGGCTTGATCACTCCAAACCCACATCAAATTATTCACGTAAAATATACTGTGTGACTGGCTTGATCATTCCAAACCCATACCAGATTATTCACATAAAATGTACTGTGTGACTGGCTTGATCACTCTAAACCCATACCAGATTATTCACATAAAATGTACTGTGTGCCTGGCTTGACCACTCCAATCCCATATCAGATTATTCACATAAAATATACTATGAGCCTGGCTTGATCACTCCAGTGCCATATCAGATTATTCATATAAAATGTACTATCTGCCTGGGTTGATCACTCCAATCCCATACCAGATTATTCATGTAAAAAATATTATGTGCCTGGCTTGATCACTCCAAACCCATATCAGATTATTCACATAAAATGTACTATGTACCTGGCTTGATCATACCAATCACATATCAGATTATTCACATAAAATGTACTATGTACCTGGCTTGATCACTCCAAACCCATATCCGATTATTGACATAAAATATACTATGTGCCTGGGTTGATCACTCCAAAGCCATATCAGATTATTCACATAAAATGTACTTTGTGCCTGGCTTGATCACTCCAAACCCATATCAGATTATTCACATAAAATGTACTTTGTGCCTGGCTTGATTACTCCAAACCCATACCAGATTATTCACATAAAATGTACTTTGTGCCTGGCTTGATTACTCCAAACCCATATCAGATTATTCACATAAAATGTACTTTGTGCCTGGCTTGATTACTCCAAACCCATACCAGATTATTCACATAAAATGTACTTTGTGCCTGGCTTGATCATTCCAATCCCATATCAGATTATTCACATAAAATATACTATGTGCCTGGCTTGATCACTTTAAAACCATATCAGATTATTCGCATAAAATGTACTTTGTGCCTGGCATGATCACTCCAAACCTATATCAGATTATTAACATAAACCATACTGTGTGCCTGGCTTGATCATTCCAAACCCATACCAGATTATTCACATAAAATGTACTAAGTGCCTGGCTTGATCACTCCAAACCCATACCAGATTATTCACATAAAATATACTGTGTGCCTGGGTTGATCACTCCAAACCCATATCACATTATTCACATAAAATGTACTATGTGTCTGGCTTGATCAATCCTAACCCATATCAGATTACTCATATAAAATGTACTATGTGTCTTGGTTGATCATTCCAAACCCATATCAGATTATTCACATTAAATATACTATGTGCCTGGCTTGATCACTCCAAACCCATATCAGATTATTCACATAAAATATACTGTGTGCCTGGCTTGATCACTTCAATCCCATATCAGATTATTCACATAAAATATACTATGTGCCTGGTTTGACCACTCCAAACCCATATCAGATTATTCACATAAAATATACTATGTGCCTGGGTTGATCACTACAAACCCATATCAGATTATTCACCACTTTACACAGAGTACAGTGTAATTTATTCTCAGCCACAGCAACATTTCATGAAACAATGAGGTTATGACCTGTTGTCTAAAGAAAGAAATAAAACAAGGAAGAAGAAAGCAATCCATCCAGGGTATATGCTTGCCCTTGGAGATCTGTCGAGCTCCAAGTAGGGGTACCATGTCTTCCCATCATTGGAATAGCTTAGCTGATAACTCTTGACCCAGCTTTCACTGTCAAATGCTCCTTGTGTGGCCACTGCTGTCACCTGAATCATGTAACCCAGGTCAGCCTGAAATGTACATGCAAGTTGTACACTTACTTAAATTCTAAAACAAATATACACATCATTTTCTTTTGACTATCAATACCAAAAAGCTATCCAATCCCAATATTTAATACATTGTGCAAAATAAATTTGTATCTATACCACACACCTGCCCAATCACAATATCTAATACAATGTGCAAAATAAATTAGTATCCATCCCTCAATTAAAACAAACAGTATATGTCCTGCCCTTCACTATAAAACCCTTCTATAAAAACCCAGCCCTACACTACAAAACCCTTCAGCATATCCCCATCCATTCATTATGAACACCAATCTCTCACTATAAAACCCATCAGTATATTGCCATCTTCTCACTATAAAATCTTTCCGAATATCCCCCGCTATCACTATAAAACCCTTTAGAATATTCCAACCCCTTGTTATAAAGCCTTCATTTCCCAGTCCCTCACTATAAAACCCTTCAATATATCCCCATCCCCTCATCTTAAAACCTTTCAGTATATCCCCAGCTCTTCACTATAAAACCATTCTGCATATCCTCATCCCTCACTATAAAACCCTTTAGTATCTTCCCATCCCACACTATAAAACCCTTTAGTATCTTCCCATCCCACACTATAAAACCCTTTAGTATCTTCCCATCCCTCACTATAAAACCCTTTAGTATCTTCCCATCCCACACTATAAAACCCTTCAGTATATCCACAACCCCTCACCATAAAATCCTTTAGTATATCCCCAGCCCCAACTGTAATGTTTGTATGGTTATGAATCCAATTTAATTAATTAAATCTTAATTATTATTTAATTTGATTCATATAATGTTAAGTCAAAACTAATGAAAGTCATGTAAATTATGATTCCACATTATTATTACCCTATTTTTGTGTTTTTGTGACAAAACTTTGATGGACATACTACAATGTTGGTTGCCTTGCATAAATGTGGTTATGTTGATGTCTTTATTTATTGGAATATACCTCAATGTTTTGCCTTGCATAATAATGAGGTCATTGTGATTTCTTTGTTTATTGGAACATACCTCAATGTTGGTTGCTTTGTGTATAATGGGGTCATTTTCATGTCTGTTTAAATGCTCCTTTATTTGTGGATTCCACAGGCTGTCCATTTAGTAAGAAACATTTTCTGTTGTTCTTGAAACTCCTGCTGGCATGCATGGGATATGATAAGCAAGGCATGCATGGGATATGATAAGCAAGCCATGCATGGGATATGATAAGCAAGCCATGCATGGGATATGATAAGCAAGGCATGCATGGGATATGATAAGCAAGGCATGCATGGGATATGATAAGCAAGGCATGCATGGGATATGATAAGCAAGCCATGCATGGGATATGATAAGCAAGGCATGCATGGGATATGATAAGCAAGGCATGCATGGGATATGATTACCAAACCTTTTTTCATCATTTCTTTTGTATTCAAGTAGCTATAACTGCACCTGCTGTTGGTATGGAGGACAAATCTAATTAAGACTTTAGAAAGATGGTCTTTGTCATGTCATATGTGCTACATCAGAGTTCACCCTACCCAACTCCTTTCTACTCAGGAACAGTTGTGTACATACATTTAGTATAATGTGCTTTGGACTCCAGTCAATTCAAATGGATTTTCATATTACAAACTGGCATCCGCTTGGTAGCTCTCATTTGATATTTTTAATATCAATTTCAATTTTTCACTTTCCCCAATCAGAATCTCATAAACTATATTAAGAACATAAAGGTCATGCCCATTAAATACATTCTTCATGATGCAATCAGCCAAGCTCTATTCCATGAATCTGGGATCAACCCAGAATATACTCTTATGTGGGGATCAACCTAGCATAGATTTAGTTAATCCTTTCCCTCAGACAGTATATGGTCATTTTAGCCCTTGTAGCAAAGTTACCCAGTGCAGTGCGCTGCACATAGGCCTGTTATGCAATGAAGTGTATGTTACATTAAACAGCAATTTTAACCATTTTACAATTTTTGTACACATATATTATGCATGGAAAGATTTAAGAGTAAAATAGAGTCATTATAATTATATATATATATATATATATATATATATATATATATATATATATATATATATATATATATATATATATATATATATATATATATATATATATATATATATGTATATAATTATACATAATTTTTTTCACAGGAGAATTTTGTATATGCTTTAAAATCTTGAGAGAACTTGTTCACATCAAGCCAGTGAAGGTGTGTGACCAACCGTAGCTGCCATTTCTCATACTCGAAATTTACAAGTTCTTTGTCTGCAGCTACATCAATAAATCAGCTGAATTTGATAATTTATAAAAACTAAGGGCTTCCTACATCAGTATCAGAGTCTTTACCTAAGTTATTGAAGCTTTCATAGTTATGATTCTAATCGTGAAAACTCGAGCAAGTACTGAGCAAAATTCGTGACCACCATTTTGGAGACTGGAGAATACGACAGCAGATTTCGACCAGAGCATAAACAGTGACCACGTGATTTGATGTAATGGTCATTCATACCAATAAATGTAGTATCTAATAGGTGGTTTTCCCTCAAAGATGGCGATACAAAATCCCATTTAAAATGGCTGCTGTTTACAGAGGCATCAAAAAGCACTTAAATGTGAACTGAGTTAAGGCATCAAAAGGTTCTTTTATGTGAATCAGATAGAGGCATCAAAGGCATTTGTATGAGGTAAAGGGTAAAGATGGGACCAGCCCAAAATCCATAACCTAATGTAGAGTGACTTTACTTATAATGGGGTCACTATCTGACATTGTTAGAGCTTACTGAAGTGTAAGGTGACCTCATTTTAAAAAGACCACTACTATGTCTTCATTTGTTGGAACATACCTCAGTGTCGAGTTGAAACACTTATAATGGAGTCACTATTAAGACTTCATTAAATGTGTTTTAAGGATGAAGCATGATATATGATTAATTTCATGCATTTTTAAATATTTTGGTATAATTCATTGAATGGTTCAAATTGTAAAGGTACTCTACCTGTATATATTGAAAATGATCATTGTACTTGGGGGCCCATGCACCAGCATAGATTCCTTCTGAGGCTTGGTTGAGTCGACTGCGAAATGGCCCATGTTCATTGTCCATGGATGAGGAAGCATTCAGCTTATCATCTGTCACTTTATGATCTCCATTTAACAATGGAATGCCTTTACAACCTGTATTGAGCCAGAACACATCATCTTTTTTAAAATTTGAATTGATTCAATATAACTCACATGGAAGTAATTTGACGTGATATCTATTATCAAGGCACAGACACTGATGCAGTTCTGAATACTGTATGAAAGATATTGAAACCAGTACACTTGCCCTGTTGTTTATGAAATGTTGTCCCTGGCATCCACTGAAGGCAGTTTAGAAACAATATATACCATGTACTAAAATTACTCACAATGTTCATATAAAATTGGTGCAAAATTCCAAATTGCATCAAAAGGTGACTCGACCATGCAAGTGTCTTCTCTGGGCAGAAGTAAGTTTTACTGTAACATCTTCTAGGTGAATATCTATCACCATGTAAGTAAGAGAGAAAGGACTCTATTGTCATTGGTTGAGTATATATCTCTATGTAAGTAATTTAAAAAGGACTCTATTGTCATTGGTTGAGTATCTATCCCTATGTAAGTAAGAGAGAAAGGATCCTATTGTCATTGGTTGAGTATCTATCCCTAAGTAAGTAAGAGAGAAAGGACTCTATTGTCATTGGTTGAGTATCTATCCTTAAGCACATAAGAGAGAAAGGACCCTATTGTCATTGGTTGAGTATCTATCCCTATGTAAGTAAGAGAGAAAGGATCCTATTGTCATTGGTTGAGTATCTATCCCTATGTAAGTAAGAGAGAAAGGACTCTATTGTCATTGGTTGAGTATATATCTCTATGTAAGTAATTTAAAAAGGACCCTATTGTCATTGGTTGAGTATCTATCCCTATGTAAGTAAGAGAGAAAGGACCCTATTGTCATTGGTTTATTAAATAAGAGCTGAATGATTATTTAAAAACAAATCAAATCTGATGGTCAGCATTTCTTTATTAAAATGAATAATGTTTTTCATCCAAAACAACTATCAAGTCTACAATTTGAATTAAATAATAACTATGAATTATTATTGATTGATTGATTTGAGATTAACATTTCACCATCTCAGTTCAGGCAATGCCAAACAAGAACACAGATTTTGGTTTCACATTTCATTTACATGTAGATATTAATATGGGATACAAAACCAAAACCTATACACATGCTTATCCCATACATAATTTTCTCATGAATTCTGTACAGCATTCTTCAGGAATCCATATGGAAGAGATATGGACTGAAAAACTTATGGAATCAGACAATTTATTCCATAAATACCATAAGTACTTCACAGCAAGTAAAAATTCCATATGGAATAAAGTTGCAACTTTAATCCAAAAGCACTTTTTTCCATATGGAATGCAGGCTCATTATACTCTCATACAAAATATTCTCTGAATAATTAATTTACAATCTGATTCAAATAGAAATATTGGTGGGAGTTAGAGTACATGTATATGTCAGTGTAGGTGATGTGGGGTGATAAATATATACTCATATAAATTTGAAGAAAACACATGTCAGTTTTCTTTAATTTTTTTCCACAGATGTTTAAAAACAGGCAGACATGACCAAAAAAGTAGAGAAAATGTAAACATTATCAGATAATTAATATCCGGTAGTATAAATTTGTATGCACTTAATAAACCAACAATTATATGTTGATACTTAATGTCTTAACTGAAAATGTGACTGAAATCAAATTCACTTTGAAATTTTTTCTACATTCACTCAAATGTCCTTTTTTCACTAAAATTATCGTATTTTAGGAGATTCTAACCAAGGAATCCTTGGACTATGTCCAAGGAAACCTCAGACATCTGAGTATAAAAACCTTGGACAGTTAATAAAAGTTTTTGTCTGTAAATAGTCACTGTAACCTCAGAAAGTCAGTAATCAATACTCTGAGGTTTCTCTCTGGAACATTTATCTGAGGTTTGTAGGAAACCTCGGAAACTGTAAAACCAGGAAGGTTATGATCACATCATATCAATCTGTGTTGATGTGACAAAGCAGGTACCTCTAATGTAGAGCTGAATTATGTATTAAGTCTTATAATGTACTTTTCAATATTTTTAAAAGTCTTACTTTCACTTGATGATCAATGAAAATCTCAAAATAAAATAGTATCTATTTTTCTTCTTAATTGTGAATAATTTAAATAATCTTTTGATTTAGAAGAAATTTAATTAAAGGTGCCATTAATTTATTACAATAATACAAAAGATAATACTGGACCATTTCAGTTTTACCTGTTAACATTGTCATTAAAGAAATTATTGGATTCATTATGATTATCCTGACAACATTAGTAGTGCTGATATAGTTCTTATCCAAACCTAATTTATTATCAAAGGTAGGCAGACTAAAAACTAACAAAGTCCTATTTTGAATTCCCCATGCCATACCATTAGGGCAGACCAAGATGTCCAGTCTGAGAGCTATGTTGCTGTTCCAGGACATAGGAAGAATGCGGATGAATCGGGCCTGGAAATGGGACTTAAAGTAATTGGTCACTGGTGATGTGTTGTCCGAATTTCCAGGTAGGACCTGTCACAACAAAGAATTTCTACAGTAAATATCCAGTGTATAATGCTGGGCATGTTGCTGGTGCTGTTATTGCCAGCCTAAAGCAGTACTGTGATATAACTACTTTTTTTACAATATTGTTGAAGAAGAATTGCAATGTTGATATCAAGAATTCATGTGCCTGACAAAGTGCCAAGGCCTGAACAATTCAAAGTAATTACAGTAAACAAGCTACTCTGTATCCATGCTATGTATGGCAGTGAAATAGAAATGAGTTTAAAATACTGAACACGAGGAGGGTATCTCAAATCTATAAAATATTACTGGTCTATACTTTTGCTAGCATCATCATTACAACAAATCCAATAATGATACATCATTATTGCAATATATATATATAATAGCAGCATCAGTATGATAATACAGCATAGCATCACTATGGCAATACAGCATAGCATCACTATGGTAATACAGCACAGCATCACTATGGTAATACAGCATATCATCACTAGGGCAAAACAGCCTAGCATCACTATGGCAATACAGCATAGCATCACTATGGCAATACAGCATAGCATCACTATGGTAATACAGCATAGCATCACTAGGGCAATACAGCATAGCATCACTAAGGCAATACAGCATAGCATCACTATGGCAATAGAGCATAGCATCACTATGGCAATACAGCATAGCATCACTAAGGCAATATAACATAGCATCACTAGGGCAATACAGCATAGCATCACTATGGCAATACAGCATAGCATCACAAGGGCAATACAGCATAGCATCACTATGGCAATACAGCATAGCATCACTAGGGCAATACAGCATAGCATCACTAGGGCAATACAGCATAGCATCACTATGGCATCACTATGGCAATACAGCATAGCATCACTATGGCAATACAGCATATCATCAGTATGACAATATATGGTACATCACTATGATAATATATATCATGATGGCAATATAGGACATGCCACAATATACAATATATCATAGCAGCATCACTATGGCAATACAGCATAGCATCACTAGGGCAATACAGCATAGCATCACTATGGCAATACAGCATAGCATCACTATGGCAATATATGATACATCACTATGATAATATATATCATGATGGCAATATAGGACATGCCACAATATACAATATATCATAGCAGCATCACTATGGCAATACAGCATAGCATCACTAGGGCAATACAGCATAGCATCACTAGGGCAATACAGCATAGCATCACTATGGCAATATATGATACATCACTATGATAATATATATTATGATGGCAATAAAGGACATGCCACAATGACAATATATCATACTTTATTATGGCACTATATGATAACATCACTATGTCAATATATGATATATCAATATGGCCATATATGATAATATCACTATATGCTTCTGAATAAACTTCCTGTGTTAAATACATAAAATAAATCATTATTAAGATTTAATAGTGGACATTATTAATCCATATTTATGAAGGATGTTTAAATTCTTTAAATGGGCATTAAAGAAGAATGGGTCATAATGATTATGAACAAAGTAATGAAAATTTTGTCTGCTACTTAATATGACTGTAACAATGTGAGGGTGGGGAATTCCATAAATCACTGATTAAGGAAACAAAAGTGCTCTTCAAACTTTACCTCTCCTATTTTAATATATATTTTGTTCCTAATATAATCAAATTTTGACCAATTACAATCAATGTAATCAAATTCAGATTAGTTTGTCAATATAATCAAATTTTGACTAATTAGAGTCATGTAATCAAATTCAGACTAATTACAGACAATGTAGCAAAATTCAGACAAATAACAGTTAATGTAATCATCATCATCATCATCATCATCATCACCATCATCAATTTCTTAACCTGGCACAAATCTGAATGCAATCAATCTCAGACTAATTATGGTGACTATAATCAAATTCAGACTAATTAGACTAATGTAATAAACTTTAAAGCAATCAATTGTTGTTGTTGTTGTAGGGTTCAATGGAATTTTTTAGCACAAGATAGGCTATACATGGTGGCCAGTATTAATGGTGGAGGAAGAATCTTGGAAAACCCTGGGCAGAACCACCAACCCACAAGAAGCTACTGGCAGGCTTTCTCACTTACTCATGTTAGCAGAGTCTGGTCTTAAACTCACGCAGACAGATGTGAGATAGCAGTGATCTGTAACAGTCAGCTTTTAGACCACTAGGCCACTCAGGGCCCTTAGAGCAATCAGTCAATATAATCAGATTCAAACTAATTAGTCAATACAATCCAATTCAGACTAATTATGGTCCATCTTATCCAATTCAGACTAATTACAGTCAATGTAATCAAATTCAGCTAATTATAGTCAATGTAATCAAATTCAGACTAATTACAGTCAGTGTAATCAAAATCAGACTAATTAGTCAGTGTAATCAAAATCAGACTAACTACAGTCAATGTAATCAAATTTATACTAATTACAGTCAATGTAATCAAATTCAGACTAATTACAGTCAGTGTAATCAAAATCAGACTAATTACAGTCAGTGTAATCAAAATCAGACTAATTACAGTCAATGTAATCAAATTTATACTAATTACAGTCAATGTAATCAAATTCAGACTAATTACAGTCAGTGTAATCAAAATCAGACTAATTACAGTCAGTGTAATCAAAATCAGACTAATTACAGTCAATGTAATCAAAATCAGACTAATTACAGTCAATGTAATCAAATTTATACTAATTACAGTCAATGTAATCAAAATCAGACTAATTATAGTCAGTGTAATCAAATTCAGGCTAATTACAGTCAATGTAATCAAATTCAGACTAATTACAGTCAGTGTAATCAAAATCAGACTAATTACAGTCAGTGTAATTAAAATCAGGCTAATTACAGTCAGTGTAATCAAATTTATACTACTTACAGTCAGTGTAATCAAAATCAGACTAATTACAGTCAATGTAATCAAAATCAGACTAATTACAGTCAGTGTAATCAAAATCAGACTAATTACAGTCAATGTAATCAAAATCAGACTAATTACAGTCAATGTAATCGAATTTATACTAATTACAGTCAATGTAATTAAAAACAGACTAATTATAGTCAGTGTAATCAAAATCAGACTAATTACAGTCAATGTAATCAAATTTATACTAATTACAGTCAATGTAATCAAATTCAGACTAATTACAGTCAGTGTAATCAAAATCAGACTAATTACAGTCAGTGTAATCAAAATCAGACTAATTACAGTCAATGTAATCAAAATCAGACTAATTACAGTCAGTGTAATCAAAATCAGACTAATTACAGTCAATGTAATCAAAATCAGACTAATTACAGTCAATGTAATCGAATTTATACTAATTACAGTCAATGTAATTAAAAACAGACTAATTATAGTCAGTGTAATCAAATTCAGGCTAATTACAGTCAATGTAATCAAATTCAGACTAATTACAGTCAATGTAATCAAATTCAGGCTAATTACAGTCAATGTAATCAAAATCAGACTAATTACAGTCAATGTAATCAAATTCAGACTAATTACAGTCAGTGTAATCAAAATCAGACTAATTACAGTCAGTGTAATCAAAATCAGACTAATTACAGTCAATGTAATCAAAATCAGACTAATTATAGTCAGTGTAATCAAATTCAGGCTAATTACAGTCAATGTAATCAAATTCAGACTAATTACAGTCAGTGTAATCAAAATCAGACTAATTACAGTCAGTGTAATCAAAATCAGGCTAATTACAGTCAGTGTAATCAAAATCAGGCTAATTACAGTCAATGTAATTAAATTCGACCTAATTATAGTCAATGTAATCAAATTCAGACTAATTACAGTCAATGTAATCAAATTCAGGCTAATTACAGTCAATGTAATCAAATTCAGACTAATTACAGTCAGTGTAATCAAAATCAGACTAATTACAGTCAATGTAATTAAATTCAGGCTAATTACAGTCAGTGTAATTAAATTCAGGCTAATTACAGTCAATGTAATCAATTTCAGGCTAATTACAGTCAGTGTAATCAAATTCAGGCTAATTACAGTAAATGTAATCAAATTCAGGCTAATTACAGTCAGTGTAACCAAATTCAGGCTAATTACAGTCAGTGTAATCAAATTCAGGCTAATTACAGTAAATGTAATCAAATTCAGGCTAATTACAGTCAATGTAATCAAATTCAGGCTAATTACAGTCAATGTAATCAAATTTATACTAATTATAATTACAGTCAACATAATCAAATTCAGGCTAATTACAGTCAATGTAATCAAATTCAGGCTAATTACAGTCAATGTAATCAAATTCAGGCTAATTACAGTCAATGTAATCAAATTTATACTAATTACACTCAGTGTAATCAAATTCAGGCTAATTACAGTCCAAAAGGTAAGTAATACCAAGCAACACCTTTAAGCATTGCATAAAAATGTCTTCCTTTTGACAAATTTTCTATCTTTCAATTCAGAGAGAGACATGTTCTCTCTTGTAATTCCAATACAGTTCCCACAACCAATCTCTTAAGGAAGCATTGATAACAACTTACCTTCATTACCCCATAAGGCTCATTGTAGTACAAAAAGGGCTGGGATGGGCCATACACATTGTACTGGACTTTATATGACATTACATACTCCAGTACATCAGGGTTCCCCATCGTGGTCACTCCCCGAATAATCATTACAGATCCGATGTCCACCTGAATCCACTGATTGACATCATTCTGTTGAGGTTGCCAACAGGATGGAACAGCACTGGATAAAATTGGGTGGAGTCTTGCTGAAGATGCACTGTGGTGTGAGTCAGCAATACTGCTTGCCATTAGGCCAGAATCCACAACAATAAGAGGGCCACTAACTGCATAATCAGCTACACAATCCTCTGTAACCATAACAACCAATTCAGTTAGAATTTTGTCTCCTTGATCAAAAATTAAAAGCCTTGCATTTAAGAGACAGTAGGAAAAAACTGTGGTTTAGAAATTCAAATACTAAGGCATGTAAAATTTTGATCACATTATGATATCTCTTATTAGATATATCCACAACCTACACACCTATCAGTCTGGTTCTATGCATGCCTCTTGACCTATAGTTAGATTTAAAGGAGAGGCTTAACCTTGTGAACTAAATAAAGCTGTACAAATTTAAACATCTAACACAAATATACTATTGAAATAATTTCATATTTTTGTTTCCTTTATATCAAAAGGTTGCTTAAATGTAAATAAATCACACTACATATATCCCATATACTTGTCCCTGGAGGTAACTAAACAATATTTCCTCTTGTGTGTTATCTTCAAGGAGAATATGTCCTTGATATGGATGTGGCAACATGACATCATCCAACTATTTTATGACATCATACAGTTTACATGAAAAGTTTATTAGCATTATGAATAAAACCAATTTTTCAGTTAGATATGTATCTACAATTAATACTTGTCAAATAAATATGTATCTACAATTAATACTTGCCCAATAAATATGAATCTACAATTAATACTTGCCCAATAAATATGAATCTACAATTAATACTTGCCCAATAAATATGTATCTATAATTAATACTTGCCCAATAAATATGCAATTGTAATAAGGTTAGAGTATATACACTACCTTTAAGTCACCTAATTGCCAAGACAACAGGAATAATGGTACCAATTGTAGAACCTCAAGTGGGTGGAGCTTAAGGTGAAAGGAACATTCGAACTAGCTGTGATTGGTGCATTATCAACTGTGCTGAATTGCAAATTCCTGAAAATGTATCAGTTATATTCCCAACAATAGTCCCTGGCCCAATTACTCTACAGCCATTCGGGAAAACGTGAAACTTTTAGATCTGGCTATTTTTTACTTGTAATAGCAGTTTGGTCAAGATTTATTATTAAGGATGATTTTAAGAAAACATATGAACATTTATTTTTCACATTTTATGAATTCCTGGCCACACAGTCTCTACTCAACATTAAAAGGATGTTCTGTACTCAACAGTACAGCAACCTGATTAATCAAAACATTAGTGGGTAAGGTCAAAAGTAAATTGGTCAAAACATTACTGGGTAAGGCCAAAAGTAAATTGGTCAAAACATTAGTGGGTAAGGCTAACAGTAAATTGGTCAAAACATTAGTGGGTAAGGCCAAAATAAAATTGGTCAAAACATTACTGGGTAAAGCCAAAAGTCAAAAAAATTTGATGAATTCATCAGGCCCAAGTCATATTACCTACCAAAATGCCACATGAATCATGTTTTAATAATTACCTTCAAAACAGCCAAGGATTTCCCATTTTAGGGAGATCCCTTGCTGCCAAGTTACAGGGATTAATTTGACTGTCTGAGCCTCAAAAGGGAAATTAAGCATGTTTGTCACTGGATTTGTACTATCTATGTTAGCTGCAAATATCTGAAAATAATAATAATAATAATAATAATAATAATAATAATAATAATAATAATAATAATAATAACAACAATCACAAGTATAAGCAGGATATTTGACAATTTTTATTATTTTTATATATACTAAAAAGTCGCACATATATCCACTTAATGGCTACACTTCATTATACATATACTGTATGGCGTAACTCCACTGTGACTTCATTATACATATACTGTATGGCATAACACCACTGCGACTTCATTATACATATACTGTATGGCATAACACTACTGTGACTTCATTATACATATACTGTATGGCATAACACCACTGTGACTTCATTATAGATATACTATATGGCATAACACCACTGTGACTTCATTATACATATACTGTATGGCGTAACACCACTGTGACTTCATTATACATATACTGTATGGCATAACACCACTGTGACTTCATTATACACATACTGTATGGCATAACACCACTGTGACTTCATTATATATATACTATATGGTGTAACACCACTGTGATTTCATTATACATATACTGTATGGCATAACACCACTGTGACTTCATTATACATATACTGTATGGCATAACACCACTGTGACTTCATTATACATATTTACTGTATGGCGTAACACCACTGTGACTTCATTATACATATACTGTATGGCATAACACCACTGTGACTTCATTATACATATTTACTGTATGGCGTAACACCACTGTGACTTCATTATACATATACTGCATGGCGTAACATCATTGTGTATTTAAACTTGTACATTTATCAATACAGATAATCATTTTTTACTCTCATCATTATTGTCATATTCTGAAAGGTTTTTTTAAATATGAGAAAAATTACTCTTTATTCTGTTCATCTGTATCATTGTCTGTCTGTCTGTCTGTCTAGTTCCCTATCTCGAAGTAAATTGCTGGGTAGAATTGTTCCAGATTTTGTATTACTTACACAATGTCAGTATGAAAAGCCAGTGCAATTCATAAATTTTGATACCCTTTTAGAGAGTAAGTCAATACATCAAAAGCATAATATTTTTAATTAGAATGCTGTCTGCATGCTAACCCAACAAATGCTGAGAAAAAAACAATTCAAGAATAAACTTTTGACAATGACAACAATGATTCTGATAGAAAGTTAATACTATGTTTTAATTACCAATAACATAGACTCAACAAAAAGTAATAGCTGCATGTTCACTTTGTTTCTTTATAGTTACAAACTGACCCAATTATCAATGTCATGTTATGTCAAAACAAGGTTAAAAATTAAATGTGTGGAATTTCCAATGACATTTTACCTTGTCCGTTCCGGGTGGATCCTGATACATCAGAAATTCAGAGTAGTAATTATCTTGGTACTGAAGCTTATAGCTTTTTACCCACTCGTCTATGTCAGATCGGCCCATGGTGATAACTCCTTTCACTATGACGGTGTTGTAAAAAGACACAGTGATGTAATCAGAATTGTTGTTGGACTTTGCTGACCAGCCACCTTGAAAATACAAGGAGGAATGGAGGCAAAAATTCATTTCATAATTTCTTTTATGTTTCATGAAATAAAATGAAAAGTATTCATGAGGGATTAGATATGCAGGCTTTTTGTCTAGGTAACTAATATTGAAGACCTTCATGTCAGATTATGCATCAACTGGGGCCATATTATTTGACACCATGAAGTTTTATCTCCCACAGACCATACATCAACAACCATTAAATTGTAACCCCATCAACATTATTAATTTTACCTAAAATTAAGCATTGAGAATATCATTCAAAAAAAAAAAATGCAAACAAACGGTCTTGAAACACTATCTCAGCACATAAGTACTTAAAAATGTCAAACATATATATATATATATATATATATATATATATATATGATAATCCCAGTAATGAAGACAATGTTGTGCCATGCAAAATCAATTAAGTAAATTTTAATTTTAATTTACTGTACAGCATTATTGATTTACAAAATAGTTAACAGCAAACAAAATGCAGACTGTTAAAAGAAATTCCTTCCAAGGCTTGATGTTGAGGAACATGGATAATATCATTGTAAATCACATTTCTGAGAGCTTAATTATTATTTACATAAATACATTACATACAACCTTTTCACGTGCCAATAAAGTAAAACATATCTTGAAAAATCACTACTTTGAAAAACCACCTGTCTTGAGAAACCAACTTTTCAATTTATGGATATCCTGATTAAATAGTGCTATGGCCTGTCATGAGACCACCTGTTTCGAAAGAAAACATGATTTTTTGAGAGGAGGGATGGTCTTTCAAGACAGGTTATGTTGAGTATGAAGTTTAAATTGAAGGATAAAAAAAAATTGAAGGCATTTTTATTAAGAAACACCTATGACATTTAAAAATGCTTTCAAATTCCTTGTAATTTTATATTAAGATTTCTTCTTATGATTATTTAATACTGAAAAAGTTTTCTAGTCATTAGACTGTCTTCATTACAATGTACTTGCAGAATCTGGTTCTCTTTACTGCTGCAGTGAGGGAAACAAAATTGGTAAATTTTTTAATGTTGTAATTTTTGTGGTTCTAGATTAACAAACAATTAAGGAATGGTTACTTTTGAAGTAATAACAATCAAATAAATGGTACTTGGTTCATAATATCAAGTTATATATCTTAATACCAAAACCCTGAATATGTCTTACTAACTATGAGATGTATATATCTCAGTGAATATTTTGTATGACTATCTAATTTACCTACCTCCAGGACCTCCTGGGTACCTGGAATTGCTTGGTACATGACTACTGTCTCGGGATGAGGAGGCTCCAAATGCTTGAGGGTCTGCCAGGCTGTAATTCCCTGATATCATGGCCTCTGCAACACAGCTACCTGGATAACACAAAATTAGGTCAGTAGACTGCTGTATCCCTGTGTAACAAAGTTACACCACAAGGGGTATGAACTGAATCAATAACCAATGTTGCAAAACTGAAAATATGAACTTAAGTCCAGTCAGTGTGTACATTGTATAAGGCATGGACCTTTACCAAGAAATAAGCCAAGACAAGGCTACACTCCAGTAGCCAGTTTTAGATACTCAGCACATTTAAAGACATGTCCACACTACGGTAAGCCTGTGTTGGATACATAAGTATATCTAAAGAGAAGTCCCCATTTCAGAAGCCCGTGTTGGATTCGCAAGTTCATTAAAGGTCAGGATATGTGTTGGACACAAGTGTATCTAAACAAAATTCCCCATTTCAGAAGCCTGTCCTGGATACACAAGTTCATTACAAGTCAAGTCCCCACTCAGGATGCCTATATTAGATGCATAAATGCATCTAAAGACAATTTCCCACTCCAGAAGCCTGTGTTGGATGCACATGTGCACTTAAACACAAGTCCCCACTCCAGATGCCTCTGTTGGATACATAAGTGCATCTAAAGAAGCACGTGTTACACAAGTTTATTAAAAGTCATGTCCCTACTCTAGAAACATGTGTTGGATGCATGAGTGCATCTAAAAACAAGTCCCCACTCCAGATGCCTGTGTTGGATACAGAAGTGCATCTAAAGACAAGTTGTTGCTATAGAAGGCTATGTTGGATACATAAGTGTATCCAAGGACAAATCTCCACTCCAGAAGCCTGTGTTCAATACACAAGTGCATTTAAAGACAAGTCCCCACTCTACAAGCCTGTGCTGGATACAGAAGTACATTGCCATAGAAGGATGTGTTAAATACATAAGGGCATCTAAAAATAAATTCCCACTCCAGAAGCCTGTGCTCAGTACTTGAAGTGCATTTAAAGAAAAATCCCCACTCCAGAAGCATGTGTTGGATACCAAAGTTCATCTAAAGACAAGTCCTCACTAAAGAAGGTTATGTTGGATACATCTAAAGACACATCACCACTCCAGAAGCCTATGTTTGATACACAAGAGCATTTAAAGACAAGTCCCCACTCAAGAAGCCTGTGTTCTATACAGAAGTACATCTAACGACAAGTCCTTACTATAGAAGGCTGTGTTAGATACATAAGTGCATCAAAAGACAAATCCCCACTCCAGAAGCCTGTGTTAGATACAAAAGTGCATATAAAGACAAGTCCTTGCTCCAAATGCCAGATTAGGTACACAAGTGCATTTAAAGATAGGTCCCCACTCCAGAAGCATGTGTTGGACACACACATGCATTTATCTCTTCAAGTCCATTAAATGTATATTTTGGTATGGGGTTAGGATGTTAGCAGTTTCCATATATATTTGGGTATCAGGTGCATATATTAGTGATTTCCATCTACATTTGGGCATGGGGTGAGGATGTAAGCAGTTTCCATGTATATTTTGACCTGGGGTGAGGAATATGTTAGCAGTTTCCAAGTTATGACCCAAGGAACATGTGCCCTACCACTGGGGTATAATACAAGATTGTATTGGCTAATTATATCTTTTTTATCTTGTAACTGCCCATTATATTTAGCATCAAACAAAACAAACTAATGACAAACAACATCAATGGCAGCAGTGCAGAAATAAAGGTCAGTGGACAAAAGTTGGAAAGTCTGTCACCAAGCTTCAAGTACTTGGACCAATTATCAAAGGTGAGGGCTCCAAATCAGAACTACTGTGCATGATTGACAAGACAATAGCAGCAGTAACAATGTTGAGACTAAGATAGAAAGATATCAACGGTGCTTTGGTTCCAGAATAAAGCTGATGTGCTCTATTATCATATCCATCTTACTGTATGCCTGTCAAACATGGATGCTCACATCAGATCTACAAAAAAGGATTCAAACCTTTGAAATGAAATGCTACTGCAAAATGTTGGGCTTCTTTACATTGATCATGTCACCAACGAGGAAGTCCACAACAAGTTCTAATGAGTCATTGGATCCTATGAAGACCTCTTGACCACTGTAAAAAAATGCAAACTGAAGTGGCCTGGTCATGTCTCATCTGCACTGGCAAGAAACAATTTTGCAAGGCACAGTGCAAGGGTGGCATACTCCTGGGTCAATATTGAACATATGTTTGATTTCATGTCCTCATGTTCTTGATGTGATTACAGGAAGCGAAACTCAACAGTCTCCAAGTTTTTATTGATCTATGTGCAACAGTCTACCAACCCTGAGACAAGACCTAAAGGGTCATTCATAAAACTGTTAATTATGTTACAGCCCAAGCCTTAATGATGCACCAGCTTTCACATCTACAACTATATTTTTTATAAATTGGCTGAGATTTTTAAAAGCTCTCTATGAAAGCCCACTACAATGATATCATTTGTTTTTAATCACATGTACAGACAACTCAGTCATATCGCAAAAGCCTTTATTTTCAACCATGTATGAGAGATATACTGTTATTAACAGATTGACAAGTTCTACTGAGCATTAGTCAGCATAATCCTCCATCAGTTTTTTAAAAAAAAAGCACAGATGTAGTTATTAAGAAAACAACTGTCATTTATCAAGTCCTTTTACTCTATAAAATGGGTAGAATCCATTAAATACCAACTCAAATTCTCTATATAAACTGGAACCTGTATAAACTGTACTCTCCAAAATATAAAACCTTATATGACAATAAACCAAATGTAACATCTACCTTTGGCATTAGAATATCACCATTCCTTGAAAGCACCCAAATTGATCTTTCAAAATTCTGGAACCAACCATCTTCAAAACACCTCCATGGCAACTTCAGCAACCTAGGGTAATTTGCACATTACATGATGGAAAAAAGTCGGAAACAAACCCTTCCATTTTTCACAACTCTTACCATAAACTCCTTGCCCATTTTGAAAATTATACAAAAATATATACCGATGGATCAAAAGATGAGGATAAGGCTGCTGCAGCCTTTGTAAGTGGAAAACACAACCAAAGTTCGCCTGCCAAATGGTACATCAATTTTTTCAGCTGAATCAGAACAAAAGACCTTGCTTTGCAATATATTGAAAGCAAGTGTACTTTAAACAGCATGATCTTCTCTGATTCACTATCAGTACTTCAGTTACTACATAATAGAAAACTGGAGAATCTATTATTAGCTAATATTCTCCTTAAATATACTGAGCTGATTTTCAGCTGAAATCAGAACAAAAGACCTTGCTTTGCAATACATTGAAAGCAAGTGTACTTTAAACAGCATGATCTTCTCTGATTCACTATCAGTACTTCAGTTACTACATAATAGAAAACTGGAGAATCTATTATTAGCTAATATTCTCCTTAAATATACTGAGCTGATTACCACTCACAATATAGTATACGGTTGGTTACCCAGCCATGTTGGAATTAAAGATAATGATAAAACTGCTAAAATAGCCCTATCATTAGAACCATCTGATTTTAATGCACCATATACTGGTTTTAAATGTAGTATCGGAGACTCTTTACATAAGAAATGGCAGGCATCATGGAATGCCGTGAATAACAAACTTCATTCCATCAAGCCAACCCTTCCTAAAGAGCCATCCATAGGGAGGAGGTTGTCATTGCAAGAATTTGTATCAGCCATACTAATTTAACCCACTCCTACATATTAAAAGGAGAAGACCCACCAGAGTACATATCTTGCAATGAACCATTCACTGTTAAGCACTTTATGTTGGAGTGTTTCGACCTCCAACCTATTCATAATCAATATTACCATGTGCAAGATATGAGGAAGCTTTTTGATACAGTTAGCATTTCTTATATTATAGACTTCCTTAAGGAAGTAAACATTTATCATAAGTTATAGCTTTTATGTTATCATCTTGAACATTTTTATGTGCTATATATGTATGGTATCATTCATCTCTTTTCATTGTCATATGTTATTTACACTCCCCATTGATCGGAAAACTTCATTTATTTATCACTGTTACCATTTTTATCGTTTTACCTGTAACTATTTAGTTTCATATTACTGGTTGATACAAAACCTTTTACCACTTGTAAATAATGAAAGATATAACCTTTTGTATGGCGCTAAATAGCCTCATTGTGCTGGTGCGCCGTTAAAATTCAACTAATCGATCAACCAAACTGTACTCTGTGAAAACATTCAAGACATTTTCTTCTCAATTGTAAACAAGTTGTCTCCCTTAGCCACCTTTTCTGATCCTGTGACATACAGGTCAGGCACACAAGGTCTATTCAAGATCATGATACATGTAAGGCAAACTGATAAGGGGATGTGAGATCATGAAGGGAATGTGAGATTATTGAGGAGTAATGTGAGATCATGAAGCTGAAAATCAGATTTATTTTTTTGCAATTTAATTTATCTGCAGCGCTGTCAACTTTCAGATATCCCACTTTCATACATAAAAATCAGGACAATTTGTTTTTCTCTTACAACCTAAGTCTTTAAATGCATTTTTAAAACAACAGATACAGTTTTTTTTTTTCTAGCACAGCCATGCATCTTTGTAATGCACCATCATGATTGGCACAGAATAAGGCATATTGTGTTCAATAAGGAATGGCCTAAACAACCATTCCACATTCATTCATTCCATTAAACAACCATTCCACATTCATTGTGGTCTATAAAACAACTAAAATCTAGTTTTTAGTGTTTTCTATGCAATGTACATTATCCTTTTGGTTTTTTTTGTATACATGTGTTCTATTATGTAACTCTTCCCACCATGAAAGATAATGAAATCACACCAATATATGATACAAAATGCATAGAAAATAGATTTCCCCACACCGGATAATGCTAAAAAATGCATAGAAAATAGCTTTATCCACACTGGTATATGCTAAAAATACATAGAAAATAGCTTTCCCCACACTGGTATATGCTACAAAATGCCTATAAAATAGCTTTCCCCACACCAGTATATGCTACAAAATGCATAGAAAATAGCTTTCCTCACTCTAACATATGCTACAAAATGCATAGGAAATAGCTTCTCTCACACTGGTATGTGCTACAAAATCCATAGGTAATATGTTTCCCCACACTGGTATATGCTACAAAATACATAGAAAATAGCTTTTCCCACACTACTATATGCTACAAAATGCATAGAAAATAACTTTCCTCACATTGACATATGCTACAAAATTCATAGAAAATAGCTTTCCTCACACTGGCATATGCTACAAAATGCATAGGAAATAGCTTTTCTCTATTCCATTATATACAGGGACTATAGTGCATACCTATTTGAAAACTGCCTCATATCTTTCTGACAATTTGCTGGATGTTATTTTTTAAAATATAACAACACGATTGATGTTGAACAAAGAATACAGTACATGTCATATAATCAAGTATTCACTTCAGTCAGAGAGTTTAGAAAAAGATACAGATATGTAAACATGGACTGGAATGCAAATTTACTCTTGTACCACAATTATGAATAATCATGAGAAGTAATACTCCAATAACCAGTGGTCTTTAAATTCATAAATTGGAGAGAGGTTCTATTGTCTTCAATGAAGGTTCACTAGCAACCTTGTAATCCACACAAATTGATACCCCTTCCTCTCACCCCCACATCAAATGGTAAATTCAGTGCATTTATTGTTTAATGGTGGCATCACAATGTATGCTATTGAATGGTATCCCCCTTCCCCAATCAAATGATAAATTTACAGTGTACATTGCTAAATGGTGGTCCACCAAATGCATCAGATGATGAATTCAAAAGCATGTTGCTGAATGGAAAGCCCTCCAATCACATGATGAATTCAAAAGCATGTTGCTGAATGGAAAGCCCTCCAATCACATGATGAATTCAAAAGCATGTTGCTGAATGGAAAGCCCTCCAATCACATGATGAATTCAAAAGCATGTTGCTGAATGGAAAGCCCACCAATCACATGATGAATTCAAAAGCATGTTGCTGAATGGAAAGCCCTCCAATCACATGATGAATTCAAAAGCATGTTGCTGAATGGAAAGCCCACCAATCACATGATGAATTCAAAAGCATGTTCCTGAATGGAAAGCCCTCCAATCACATGGTAAATTCAAAAGCATGTTGCTGAATGGAAAGCCCTCCAATCACATGATGAATTCAAAAGCATGTTGCTGAATGGAAAGCCTTCCAATCACATGGTGAATTCAAAAGCATGTTGCTGAATGGAAAGCCCTCCAATCACATGGTGAATTCAAAAGCATGTTGCTGAATGGAAAGCCCTCCAATCACATGGTGAATTCAAAAGCATGTTGCTGAATGGAAAGCCCTCCAATCACATGGTGAATTCATTGTTTATTGCTGTATTATATATTGTTACAAATCTCAGCTTGTTCAAAGTAACAAAAATAATTTATTTCCCTACAAAACACAGTAAAATTATAAAATGGACTTTAAGTTTGTGAATATAATCTAAAATTAATACCAGAATTAAATCACACAAATCCTATCACAAAATGTCCTAAATAAATCCAAGGTCGAATCCCCGTGAAATTCAAAGATGGTGGATGATGTTTATATTGCAGAATGATATATAAAAGGCTAATTCAATGTATTTTGGAAAACACTACCTTTATCAGGCCTCAATGTTGGTGCAACTGTGTTTGTCTGTGTTACTTGAGCTGAAAGAAGACAATGATTCAAAAGTTATCCAAGTACAAGGTTTCCCTGCAATAAAGTTTATTCAATATTTCTATACAATATACAAAGTATAAAGTTTCCTATCTGTCGATATTAGCTATCTGTGGGAAACGTCTTTCAAAAATTAGGAATGATTGAAATCAAAATCCTGAATATTTGTTAATAAATTTTCATCTACACTACTGGTGTGATACTTAGGTATTTAACAACCATGACTATGGATTATCAACCAAATTTATCTGTTGTGTATTGTACAATTCTATTTAAGTAAGTTTATCAAGTGGGCCAATATTCCAAGTTTCTGAAATAAAAATCTTGACAAAATCAAAACTAATTGCACCAACTACAATGGACTCTCCTCTGCAAATCAACACATACATTTTACTATATGTTGCAATCCCCTTCCCATTCTCCCCACCCCATTTCTATGACAAGACCCTACACACAAAAAAACCTCGAGTCAAATGCAAATCCTGATACATATATGTACTTCTTCTTACAATAATTGCATATAAGAAGTATTATCAGAAAATATTCAAAATGTCAGTATAATTTCAATCTGTGTACATTTAACCATTGACAAGTCAGGATAACTGTCAAAAAAGCTTCTGTCTCCATGTCAGGCTATGTAAATTTTATGCAGATAACTGCAAAATGAATATAAACAAATAAATGAAAATTGAACAATCTCATGCAGCAAAGACCCTCAATCTACATCACCTCTAGGTGTATTTGCATACCATTTGACCTTAAATTATGTACTATCTGGTACATACATGAAGAAAAAATATGTCTATATCTGCTAAATGTACTGCTTATTCAAAATACAAATTCCAGTTGAACTTGGTATCTCACCTGCACCTGTGCAATGATTTATCTTCAATATCGCATCTAAATGAAAAACCTTGAATACAAAGCATTTTATACTTCCACCACTGCCATCAGAAACGTGCTACCAATGTCTCACCTTACTTATTTAATCAACATTATTACCTATAATTATTTGTTCACATGCAAAAGAAATTAATGAAATAAATGCATAAAAGGTTATGGCACAATACAGTACATCTAACATTTGCTTTCATAGCTTATCTGCTTGTTTTGCTCTGTGAATAACCTGCTGGATTTGTAACAATGCTTTGTAGATTACCCATTGGCTTTAAGCCAAGATGAAGTAAATTACCAGCTGCTTTTATACCATTACTGTGTGAATTACCTGCTGGTTTTGTATCAAGGCCCTGTGAATTACCTGCCATCTTTTTATCAATACTCTGTAGATTACCTGATAGATTTGATCTCAGATTATTTAAATTACCTGCTGAATTTTGATTTAAGATTATGTAGATTACCTGCTGAATTTCAAGACAAGGTAGATTACCTCCTGGATCTGTAAAAAGACTAGGTAGATTACCTCCTGGATTTGTAAAAAGACTAGGTAGATTACCTCCTGGATTTGTACCAAGACTAGGTAGATTACCTCCTGGATTTGTAATAAGACTAGGTAGATTACCTCCTGGATTTGTACCAAGACTAGGTAGATTACCTCCTGGATTTGTAATAAGACTAGGTAGGTTATCTCTTGGATTTGTACCAAGACTAGGTAGATTACCTCCTGGATTTGTAATAAGACTAGGTAGATTACCTCCTGGATTTGTACCAAGATTATGTAGATTACCTGCTGGATTTCAAGACTAGGTAGATTACCTCCTGGATTTTTAATAAGACTAGGTAGATTACCTCCAGGATTTGTACCAAGACTAGGTAGATTACCTCCTGGATTTGTAATAAGACTAGGTAGATTACCTCCTGGATTTGTACCAAGATTATGTAGATTACCTGCTGGATTTCAAGACTAGGTAGATTACCTCCTGGATTTGTACCAAGACTAGGTAGATTACCTCCTGGATTTATACCAAGACTAGGTAGATTACCTCCTGGATTTGTAATAAGACTAGGTAGATTACCTCCTGGATTTGTACCAAGACTAGGTAGATTACCTCCTGGATTTGTAACAAAACTAGGTAGATTACCTGCTGGATTTGTACCAAGACTATGTAGTTTACCTGCTGGATTTGATCCAAGATTATGTAGTTTACCTGCTTGATTTGCATTAAAGCTCAGTGGTTCACATTCTAATTATTTACTGGATTTTTCTGTGTACCTGCTGGTTTTTTACAGATATACTGCTGTTCCTTGTTACATTTCTTGTCATTCCACTGGAAATTCCAGGTTGGGACCATCTCTCCACAGTCTTCTGGTTGACTGGAAAGTATCCTGTTGTTTGGTTCTCCTAAACATTTAAAATAAAAGCTTCACACTGTTTTATTTGTTACACACAACTGCCTAAAATGCCCTAGTTAGCAACTATGGGCTTTTAATCATGGCATACAGCCAATCAAGACAACAGGGATTCAAATGTAATGATCAACAAATTTATGACATGCAAATTAAGTATGCAATAGGCTAGTTGAGACCTCTGGCTCCTGAACTTTTTCATAAGTGATAATTTTTTTTATTGAAGTACAGCAAATCATTAGTAAACATGTTAGAGTAAATTCAGCAAAATACATCATGTGGACAATTCTAAAGTGTAAAATAAAGCATATATCATGTGATATGATGTTTATCAGGTCTGAGCAGCACCATTTTCATTTAGGACCAATTCGATCTTAGATGAACATGTGAATGTTTCATGGCAATCCTCAATTAGTTTTGGAGGAGAAATTATCACATATTTGAGCTAACAAACTGATGAATTTTTGACAATGGACAACAGACAACCGGCCATCCCATACACTCTTCGTGCTTTTGACCAAAAGATCTGAAAACTTCAGAACTAGTTCAATTTACAAAATTGTGTGCCAGATAGAAGAATAGTGTAATAAATAGAGAAATGAGCATAGGGATTCCTTACATCACGGTATACTGAATGGTTCTTGAACCATGCCAGTTACAGGAATCAGTATAAGATGAAATGAAGTAAACTTTCAAAGGACATAACTCTATCCAAGAAAAACAACATAAAATGCACATCTAGGTCAATGAGGTAATGAACACATCAAACTTGCACAAGAATATATTAAACTGTACCTAGGCCATGCTGGTTACAAGAATCAGCTTAAGTGGAGATTTAAAATTTATACAAAATGCACAATAACACCAATGGACCTGAAAAGACTATACCTTTACAAAAAAAATTTAAATAAAATAGGCAACTGAATTTTAAAATAGCATCCAATTACGTTTAAGGGTTGCAGGGATAACAGATGTTACAAAAGGTCTGAAGCGACGGATTGACAGAACAGGTGATTACTGTAAGGCTTTCTTAATGCAGGGCTTTAATAACAGGTTCTATAGAATGTAATCTGTCTGACCAGCAAGCTACATGGCCTTAATAATCAGTCATATAGAGCATAATCTGTCTAACCAACAGACTGCAGGGCCTTAATAATAGGTCATAGAGAGCATAATTTGTCTGACTAATGGGCTGTGGGACCTTAATAATAGGTCATACAGAGCATAATCTGTCTGACTAACGGGCTGTGGGACCTTAATAATAGGTGATAGAGAGCATAATCTGTCTAACCAACAGACTGCAGGGCCTTAATAATAGGTGATAGAGAGCATAATCTGTCTGACTAATGGGCTGTGGGACCTTAATAATAGGTCATAGAGAGCATAATCTGTCTAATGGGCTGTGGGACCTTAATAATAGGTCATAGAGAGCATAATCTGTCTGACTAATGGGCTGTGGGACCTTAATAATAGGTGATATAGAGCATAATCTGTCTGACTAATGGGCTGTGGGACCTTAATAATAGGTCATAGAGAGCATAATCTGTCTGAGTCTGACTAATGGGCTGTGGGACCTTAATAATAGGTCATACAGAGCATAATCTGTCTGACTAATGGGCTGTGTGACCTTAATAATAGGTCATACAGAGCATAATCTGTCTGACTAATGGGCTGTGTGACCTTAATAATAGGTGATATAGAGCATAATCTGTCTGAGTCTGACTAATGGGCTGTGGGACCTTAATAATAGGTCATACAGAGCATAATCTGTCTGACTAATGGGCTGTGGGACCTTAATAATAGGTCATAGAGAGCATAATCTGTCTGACTAATGGGCTGTGGGACCTTAATAATAGGTCATAGAGAGCATAATCTGTCTGACTAATGGGCTGTGGGACCTTAATAATAGGTCATAGAGAGCATAATCTGTCTGACTAATGGGCTGTGGGACCTTAATAATAGGTCATAGAGAGCATAATCTGTCTGACTAATGGGCTGTGGGACCTTAATAATAGGTGATAGAGAGCATAATCTGTCTGACCAACAGGCTGAAAATAGATTACTTAATGTATATTTCAATATATTGTTTGCTAAACTATAGCAGCTACACAGAGTGCCATAAATGAACATTAGTGTGTGGTATAATTAAAGGCTGATGCAGTTAATTCAAGACATATTTCATTTAGAGCAGTGGGATTCCTGAAAAAGAAAATTTCCTCACAACCTTTTCTGTCTGGCAGCAATTTACTTCAAACATCCTCCATTACCTATTGGTAAATCAATAAATTTGTCTACCTGCCTTTCAACATCATGTTCATGTTTTTCAATAGGAAATAAATCCTAAAGCCATTATTTGTTTTTACTACCTGGATGCCAGTTGAGATATCTAAATGGTGTACTGTCTATCCACTTCCATCCTCCTTCTCTGCTTTGGTCTGTTGCCCCAATCCAAAAGTTCATCTGTATAGATGCATAAATACCAGTTGACAGCACAGCTATAAAGTAGAACAAAAATATAAGTAATATAACTCAATTTGCACAATAAGATCATTCTAAACCTAAACAAATATAATTTATTAGTTGCATGGATGGTTGCCTATAAAATTACAAAATGACATAGATCTGCATATCGAGTTAACAATCAACATTGATGTAAACCATGTGGCCTTGACCCTGAAACAAACTGTTTTTGAATGGATTGTGATGCACCTGCCAACAATACCCCACTCACATTTCATGCTTATAAATAAATAATAAATAATCTGTTAACTTGAAGTAAGTCTGTTCTCAAGAAAAGAAGAACCTTTTAATAAATATTTGCTATTTTTAAATGAAAATACTAAATGCTTTGAAGTTATATGTAGCTTTCTTACTACATTCACATGTGTACATATACTTCTCACCATTAGAGTCCCCCTCCATGAAGACCACCCATCTTATGGTGCCACTTTCCTGGTGCAGATGGAGTAGCCATACAAAATGGTGACCACTCTATACATTTGTACCTACCCTGAACAAAATTTTGTTCTGTTGTGCCACTGATACTCAGTAGGCTGCCTCCTCTTTGTAAGCAGTCAGACTGGGATGCAGACCATGTTCTGGGCTGGTTTAGGACAACCTGGTAGCAGAAGTTTGAAACAGAGCTATATATCCAGTCTGATCCACACAAACTGGACCAGGATCCTGAAATAGTTCCAAGAGACAAAACAGCTTGTATAGCACCAACTGGTCACATTAACTAATTTTGAAAGACATGAAAATATTTAGAAGTCAAATTATGACTGACTGACAATCCAATATATAAAAAGAATGGACTGAAAAATATATACACAGAATATATCCAACTATGAACAACAATTTTGTCAGAAAATTTTGTAGCAATTTGAGTTCTTCAAAGTTAATGAGAAAAAAAATCATACCCCAGAGAATAAATTGGCTTATGCACCAGTTGTTCTCAGGCTGATTTAAACTAAGATCTGTGAACTAATGGAGACCACGACAGGCATCAATAAAAAATCATGTTCAACTTTTAGAACTTCCTGTTCACTTACATTTAGTAGCTTCTCAGATTCAGCATTGCATGTTTGGGAAAGTGAAATGTTAAAAATTAGCATGTTCTGAATTATATTTTTATCCCTAAGAAAGTTGTGCTTTGATTGTGTGAGGAAAATGGTGGTTCTTCCAGGGAGATTCTTGTACTGTCGAATCTGCTGAAAACTTCAAGTCAGTGCCTGTCAGATCAACTTATTAATTAGATTACATTTCTTCTATGATCTGTTTTAAAGATTTGAAAGCCAAAATACTTGGACTGAAAACTAAAGATATTTAGTGGCAAATTTTTATCTATATTTATATCTACCTACCAACAGCTGGTGTTGTGGTCTGAGCTGCGGCACCAGAATCTGTGTGAGATATAGAGTAATATTCAACACAATAAAGTAATATTCTACACAATAAAGTAATATTCTACACAATAAAGTAATATTCTACACAATAAAGTAATATTCAACACAATAAAGTAATATTCAACACAATAAAGTAATATTCTACACAATAAAGTAATATTCAACACAATAAAGTAATATTCTACAGAATAAAGTAATATTCAACACAATAAAGTAATATTCAACACAATAAAGTAATATTCTACACAATAAAGTAATATTCTACACAATAAAGTAATATTCAACACAATAAAGTAATATTCTACACAATAAAGTAATATTTAACACAAAAAGTAATATTCAACACAATAAAGTAATATTCTACACAATAAAGTAATATTCTACAAAATAAAGTAATATTTAACACAATAAAGTAATATTCAACACAAGAAAGTAATATTCTACACAATAAAGTAATATTCAACACAATAAAGTCATATTCAACACAATAAAGTAATATTCAACACAATAAAGTAATATTCAACACAATAAAGTAATATTCTACACAAAAAAGTAATATTCAACACAATAAAGTAATATTTAACACAAAAAAGTAATATTCAACACAATAAAGTAATATTCTACACAATAAAGTAATATTCTACACAATAAAGTAATATTTAACACAATAAAGTAATATTCAACACAATAAAGTAATATTCTACACAATAAAGTTATATTCAACACAATAAAGTCATATTCAACACAATAAAGTAATATTCAACACAATAAAGTCATATTCAACACAATAGTCATGGACTGCATGCCATTCAAAGCAGTGATGTACAATATATGACCTTGACACCAAAGTAAATGGGATAGAGTATGTTGCAGAAAAAAATATCTTGTGTTCCGAATAAATCATCCAGTGTATGAAAAAAAAATGAATGTGTAATTTTTTTAAACTAAATCTTATTTAAATTCCTACAGCTTTTAGCTTGACCACATGATTAATCATACACATCATGGAACAAATTATTTTAGCTTCATGTTTGAAGAAAATCTATCAAGGGGTTTAGGAAAAACTTTAAACAAATTTTCTATTACTGTCACCTTGAACCCAAGGTTAGAGGGGTAAGCAAGCATGTAACCAAATGAACTAATTTAGCACAATAATGATTCACACCAAGAATCTATTAAAAGGTTATCACACAGAGAATCTACTAAAATGTTATCACTCCAAGAATCTATTTAAAAGTTATCACACCAAAAATCTATTAGGTTATCACACCAAGAATCTATTAAAAGGTTATCACACCAAGAATCTATTAAAAGGTTATCATACCAAGAATCTATTAAAAGGTTATCACACCAAGAATCTATTAAAAGCTTATGACACCGAGAATCTATTAAAAGGTTATGACACCAAGAATCTATTAAAAGGTTATGACACCAAGAATCTATTAAAAGGTTATGACACCAAGAATCTATTAAAAGGTTATCACACCAAGAATATATTAAAAGGTTATGACACCAAGAATCTATTAAAAGGTTATGACACCAAGAATCTATTAAAAGGTTATCACACCAAGAATCTATTAAAAGGTTATCACACCAAGAATCTATTAAAAGGTTATCACACCAAGAATCTATTAAAAGGTTATCACACCAAGAATCTATTAAAAGGTTATGACACCAAGAATCTATTAAAAGGTTATCACACCAAGAATCTATTAAAAGGTTATCACACCAAGAATCTATTAAAAGGTTATCACACCAAGAATCTATTAAAAGGTTATGACACCAAGAATCTATTAAAAGGTTATGACACCAAGAATCTATTAAAAGGTTATCACACCAAGAATCTATTAAAAGGTTATCACACCAAGAATCTATTAAAAGGTTATCATACCAAGAATCTATTAAAAGGTTATCACACCAAGAATCTATTAAAAGGTAATGACAATATACATTCAAATAAAAAATTTCAACCAACACATTAAGCTGTTGTATCTGATGTTGATGCCACTGTCAGAAAAGTGACTTATGTTTTCTTCCCAATGAAGTGGGACTGACAAAAAGAAAACCAGCTGCAAAACTGATTTGAAATTAATATAGTAATCACATTCTAAATAACTAAAAATACCATTTCAGTGAAGTACCATTTATATGCAGCCTCTAAGATATAGCATTAAAAGGTCAGATAAATATCTCAGGTGAAGAATTAAAAGCTGCTAAAATAATATTTCCAAATGTTATCAAAGTGAACACTGGAGAATATATCAATTTATTTCTGTTACACTGAAAGGTATTATTAAGTTAAATTAAAGTCCAAATTCTGGCTAAAAATATCACTTCCAAGCTAGATCAAACACTTGTAGTAGGGGGCATGTAAACAGAACAATAAATTTCCACTACACTCTGATAATGGGAGGCATCTACTGAAATTTCTGACAACAAATATGAAGTCTTAATTTGGTTAACCTTACATGCATTTTTCTTGCATATAAATCCTTGCTGAAGGGAACAGTTGCCATCATCCCATGCCCCTGTAAAGTCTCTCCTGCCACCCACGATCTGTATGCACCACTGGCCATCATCTAGATCATCTGGTTCCCCTGGATAGAAGTTGGTATTGTTCGTCTGGAATCAGATTTATTTGTATGACAATATATTCTTTCAAATCTTTTCTGTGCATGATCCTTCTTTCTGAGCCATAAGTAAAAAACATGATGTGTCAGTTGGACCATGGACAGAGAATCACAGTGCATGAAAACTGACCTAAATGCAAACCCTAACCAAAATGTGACAGACAGGCAACTTCACACTTGATGCCCCTGTAACTATTATCATGGGGTTCACATTTCTTTACCTTTAACTCATTACCATTTATGAAAAATGTGCCTTTCTTCCTCCATAATGATGTCTGATTGAGAACTTCACATCCCTAATGATGACATTTAACAAGTTTAAAAAAAGGTTAAAGTTATGGGGGAGATTTTAACAATAAAGGCACAGAGTTTTTATTTTCAGCCAATCGGTTTACTAGAAAAAAGTGTACTCATTTTATTCCTTGAGAAATTAGAAACATATGGGAATTTTAAAAGCTATAAATAGTATATTACAACTTGTAAACCAAAGTATGTCCACCTTGTTTACACAAAATGGCAGACTATGTTTCTGATTTAGATAGCAACAGGAACAGAGAAAGACTGTTGGAAATTATCAATGAAAGCTCCAATCTGAGTTTTCTGGCTGATGATATGCCTAACAATTCTGACATATCTTACCACAAATCAGAGTCAAATTTTACTCATGTGAAAGTAGAAAGTGAGGATGCACAAATAGTTGTTGTCACAAAGTTCCCAAGTATCATCCTGAGTGTCTCTCCATGTCTGTCTTACCAGATTTCTGGTTTACATAAGAATTATTAAAGTCAAGATGGTTTATGAACACAATTACAAAAAAATAGGTATGAAAAAAGCCAGTCAGTATTTTCTTAATAATCCACACACCCCACATGTGCAAAGAAATGAGCCCAAACATCATCTTTTAACATGGTGAAACCTCTTCAAGGCATGATGTTTCACAAATTAAAATATAAAGCATTCCATTGAGATACAATTAATATGGCAATGAAGGGTTACAAGGGATGTTCAAAACTTATACATTACATGCCTGCCAAACCAGACAAATTATAGTTATTTACAACAATACTGATGATGATGATGATGATGATGATGATGATGATGATGATGATATAATGTGTGATAGACAGTTGGGCAGAGAAAAGATCAATGTTACCCAGTCAAAGGCTATCCATTTGTACAGTAATGATATGAATGGAGAAGATATTCATGACCGGTAGAGAAAGCAATATGCTGCTGGATGACCAAGCAAAAAATACGGCCATTACAGTATTTGGTTCGTTATTGACTGTTGTCGAGTTATTACATACCTGATCTACAAAAAGGATTCAACCAGACAGGTAAGCAGTGCCAATACATACATGTTTATCTGATCTACAAATAAAGGTATCAACCAGGCAGGTGAGCAGTGCCTGATACATATATGTTTATCTGGTCTACAAAAAAATGTATCAAACAGGCAGGTGAGCAGTGCCTGATACAGACATGCTTATCTGATCTACAAAAAATGTATCAACCAGGCAGGTGAGCAGTGCCTGATACATACATGCTTATCTGATCTACAAAAAATGTATCAACCAGGCAGGTGAGCAGTGCCTGATACATACATGTATATCTGATCTACAAAAAAAGGTATCAACCAGGCAGGTGAGCAGTGCCTGATATATATGTTTATCTGATCTATAAAAAATGTATCAACCAGGCAGGTAAGCAGTGCCTGATATATACATGCTTATCTGATCTACAAACTGTATCAACCAGGCAGGTGAGCAGTGCCTGAGACATACATGTCTATCTGATCTACAAAAATGTATCAACCAGGCAGGTGAGCAGTGCCTGATATATACATGCTTGTCTGATATAAAAAAAATGTATCAACCAGGCAGGTAAGCAGTGCCTGATACATACATGTTTATCTTATCTACAAAAATGTATCAGCCAGTCAGGTGAGCAGTGCCTAATATATACATGTTTATCTGATCTACAAAAAAGTTATCAACCAGGCAGGTAAGCAGTGCCTGATACATACATGCTTATCTGATCTACAAAAAATGTATCAACCAGGCAGGTGAGCAGTGCCTGATACATACATGTTTATCTGATCTACAAAAAATGTATCAGCCAGGCAGGTAAGCAGTGCCTGATGCACACATGCTAACTGTATCCTGTAACTTGGAAAAATTCTGATTGGCAACTTTTTTGGAAGAAAACATTTGTGTGAGGGCAAAGGTGGTACCATAGAGGTTCTTGTACTGACTAATTAGCAACAGCATACATATACAAACTTAACTGGCCTAAAGAAGAGGTGTAAACCTTGTCTTCAGAGAAATGTTTCCCATGTAACTGTTTATGGTTGCTGAGTGTGCAATATCCATATGTGCCTCTTTTAAGTACATCATCAGGAATGAACCAATTGTGCTTCAAACAGACTATACAATTTAGTTTTCTGTTTGCATCTAAAGCAGAAAACTTTGGTTCATCTGGTTTCTTTTACCTATTTTTCACATTTGTTTAGTGATGCTGCAAATGTTTATTATCAGAAAAAACTATGTCTTAACTTGAACAATAATTTCTTGTTATTTGCTTTGATGGATAATATATATGATATATTGACTTGGTAATCAAAGGAGAAACAATAAAATAAATCAGCATTATATTCCAGTTTTTAGTTAAAATCCTTCAGTGGGTACCATGGCTAACAGTATGCAGTATTAAATAATGGCATCAAAAGTCATCATACAGGCAGTACACCAATAAAGAGCAATTGTGCAATCATTGTCTGGCTCATGAGCTTCATTCTTCATCAGCAGGTACATACCAACATAAGGTACTAGTATTCAAAACTAAATATTTCAACATACTTGTTGGAGACTTGTTATGGTAACTAATACCAACTTATGGTATTTAATATCAGGCTATGGTAGTTAATATCAAGTTATGGTAGTTAATATCAGGCTATGGTATTTAATATCAGGCTATGGTATTTAATATCAGGCTATGGTAGTTAATATCAAGTTATGGTAGTTAATATCAGGCTATGGTATTTAATATCAGGTTATGGTATTTAATATCAGGTTATGGTAGTTAATATCAAGTTATGGTAGTTAATATCAGGCTATGGTATTTAATATCAGGCTATGGTATTTAATATCAGGCTATGGTAGTTAATATCAAGTTATGGTAGTTAATATCAGGCTATGGTATTTAATATCAGGTTATGGTATTTAATATCAGGTTATGGTAGTTAATATCAGGTTATGGTAGTTAATATCAGGTTATGGTATTTAATATCAGGTTATTGTAATTAATATCAGGCTATGGTAGTTAATATCAGGTTATGGTAGTTAATATCAGGTTATGGTAGTTAATATCAGGTTATTGTAATTAATATCAGGCTATGGTAGTTAATATCAGGTTATGGTAGTTAATATCAGGTTATGGTAATTAATATCAGGCTATGGTAGTTAATATCATAATATCAAGATACATTCCATATCCAGAATATTATGCAGCAATGCATTATAGTCTCCAAGCTTTTAACTACGTCTTGCCCACCTCACATAAGTGCTGATATATATATATATATATATATATATATATATATATATATATATATATATATATATATATATATATATATATATGCAACATCTCATGTAAGTGTATATGTCAGGATGTACAGGTAAACATAATACCCACCTTTACTATATATTTAGGTGTGAAATACAAAAATGTATTGGCAAGATAATATTCATATTTTTCTCATTTCTCTGTACATGTATTTACAGGTGAAAATTATGTCCTTATATTTTTACATTTCCTATCATGCCATGTGATGTTGATTGTGTGTGTCTACAAAAAGTTGTACCTGCAACAGCAAAAGCAAATTCTTTGTAAGATAATACAAACAAATAAAAACTGCCTTAAATTTCAGACATGGACTCATTGATAAAGAAATATGACCAAATTTGATCAATTGGCATTCACAAGTCTCTAAAGTCATTTTCCCTTATGAGAAACTCAATCTGATGCAACACTGAATTAAACTTGCTTGGAACAAAAAGTTTTCAAAATGACAAAATGTAATTTACTGCAACAAATTAGGCCACCTCACCCTACCACATTAATAAGTCACATTTCTAAAGTCATCACATCCTACCACATTTCTAAAGTCATCACATCCTTCCACATTTCTAAAGTCATCACATCCTACCACATTTCTAAAGTAATCACATCCTACTACATTTCTAAAGTCATCACATCCTGCCACATATCTAAAGTCATCACATCCTACCACATATCTAAAATCATCACATTCTACCACATTTCTAAAGTCATCACATCCTACCACATTTCTAAAGTCATCACATCCTACCACATTTCCAAAGTCATCACATCCTACCACATTTCTAAAGTCATCACATCCTACCACATTTCTAAAGTCATCACACCCTACCACATTTCTAAAGTCATCACACCCTACCACATCTCTAAAGTCATTTATATGATCAGGCTATGGAAGCAAGGTGAATTTAGGAAAAGGAGTGAGAACATCTTGTGCCAAAGAGTGAGTTTAATCTCCTGAACGTCGATTCTGCAACAAGTTTGGTAATAAATAGAAAATTTTATTTTCCTATATTTCATCTTGTGGTACCAAAAACTATATATTTAAACTCCTGTCTTTGGTACCACACAATAAAGTATATTCAGTATTAACATATGATAAGAAAATATCCTCTATTTCTCATGATGCCTAATATATTTTTTTGATTCAAATTTTGAATCTGGTGTTAATAAATTAGAACATATCTTCTGGTCTTTCTCTCTTGATTATGAAGAATAATGCAACCCTGTGACCTTGACATCTGACCCAATGAACTCACCTCAACCTGTTCAAGATCAGTGATGAAGGTTATTACCAAGTGTGATCAGACAAGTACCAGTTGGAGATGTCATCTCAGTGATGAATAAAGATAATGAAACAGGTTAAAAAACTGACTGACTGAAAGCAGGATGGAGTGACAGATGAATAAATGAATAGAAGCATGACCTTACCCACATAACTTTACCCATCATGAAATTTAAGACAAAACACATTTCTGCTAAACTCAGTACATGTATCTAACCTGCATGCATACAATAGTTATCTCCCCTGTATTCAAATTATTAAAAAAAACTTCAACATAAAACATGAACTCAAAACTTAAATGTGAACAACTTTGTTGCCATTGCTACTACTGCTGTCAAGGAATATATACGTGTGTCTCTTCATGCTACAGTCAAGACTAAAGATGAATATTTGACATTTATTTCATCGTACTTACACAGCCAAAAATATAGGTGAATACTTGACATGTATTTCATCATACATACACAGCCAAGAATATAGGTGAATATTTGACATGTATTTCATCATACTTACACAGCCAAGAATATAGGTGAATACTTGACATGTATTTCATCATACTTACACAGACAAGAATATAGGTGACTTGACATGTATTTCATCATACTTACACAGCCAAGAATATAGGTGAATACTTGAAACATACCCATTGTGCTCCTGGCTGTGTACCATCCACCCACAACAGTTGTCGTTTTCTTTCATCATACCGAAGACCAATCCAGGATGTAACAGTTTCAGTCTGCGTAACTGCAATAAAAGTGCACAAATTTATTTATTGTTGATGTGGGTTTAAGGCCATTTTTCAGCACACAACAGGCTGTACATGGCAGTCAGTATGCGAAAATGGTATAGGAACCGGATACAAGCTTTCTCTCATGCCCATACTGGCTGAGCCTGAGACTCCAACCCATATAGATGGCACTGATAAGTAAAGGAAAGCATTTAATTGCACTCATCCACCTTGGGCCCCAATTTATTAAGTAATAAACCAATGCATATTATCAGAAAATCAAATATCATAAATTTACTAACAATCAAATCAATGCAATTGTTTCATTATCAGCAAATCAAATTTAGAAACTTTAAATGTTGATGATACAGCCCAAACATTTTGTTTATCATGATCTTGTCTCTCCAACAAATTTCAATCCATTCAAAATGAATCACTCATTAATACTCTAGTGTAAAAAATGCCTCTAAAATTTGAATATCAACTTTATTAAATATCAACTTGAAAGTTTCAAACATAAAGAGCTTAGTATGATCAACATCTATGATTTCATGAAATTAAATTAGCATAAAAAGAATGTACAACCAGTTTAAGAACCAAAGGTAGGATCCATGCAAAAAATAATGGTTCTAATTGAAATTTTCCTGTATTTATAAAAAAACTTAAGAGTGATACTATTAGATTTTATTTTGCTTTTTGCCTCTGTCTCATTGTTTTTATTTTATTGATCAAAAACACCACATGTATAAAGAGCTTTTTAAATGACATCACATTGTAAAGCAACAATTAATTCTTGTATCACATCAACAACCTTCTTTAACATATGCTTACTTTTTTACCTATGGACTACAAGCTGTAGTTGGGGGGGGGCAGGGGGATATACTGTCAAGGCCCAGGACTGTGGTCTAACAGGTGTAGAATATATAGTAACCCAAACATTTGATAACTCTGAAAGTATTCATTGAATTCAGTCAGATTTATAAGTTTCCTTATTTATATTTAAAGCAAATGTCTGTAAAATTTTACAATTCTGTGCAGCTAGCAAAGATTGTTCTATGCAAATGAGGTGTATAGGGTTTACAGCAGTTAGAGGAACTGTTAACTGTTTAATAACATGTCATCATCTCTATTATGCCACTCTTTCATTAATCTAAATTAAGATAACTCACACATCTGCTTGTAAGGTGTTGAGATCAATAAATCTCATTTATTTTTCTTTAACAGTTGGCAAAAAATAAAAAATGATAATACACAAAACAGACTGCTATGTACAAGTCTAATCATGCTGGACATCTAATATTCATAAAAATAGTAATGTTATAAAAAAAACTTAGGTTTGATTGATCATCCATTTAAAGTGGAGTAGCAATAGTAAGATTTTTCAGATGGTGGCCATGTTTGATGTCAGACTGGCATTCATTTCAGACCACCTACATGTAATAAGAAGTGTTTTCATGAAAAACCCCAAGTCCATTTATTTTGAAAGAGTACTTAAAACAAGATTTTCAAAACAGCTTCTAGGGTGGCCATGTCAAGTTGGCACCATTTTCATTTCAAAACATCTGCAAATCATAAGATTTCTCCATGTTGACATGACAATCAACTTTTGTAAAAGTAGTGATAACAACACTTTCCAGATGGCACCATGGTAGCCATGTTGGATTTTTAATAAGCTTCATTTTCTTAACTGAATCATCTGCAGATCATAAAAATTCTTGTAGTGAAAATCCAATGATGATATGACCTTGAATAATTTGCAAATCAAAACAATTCTTGTACAGAAAATACAATTATGATATGAATAATCTGCAAATCTAAACAATTGTTATGTTGAAAATCCAATGATGATATGACCATGAAACATCTGCAAATCATAACAATTCTTGTAGTGAAAATCCAATGATGATATGACCCTGAACCATCTGCAAATCCTAACAATTCTTGTAGTGAAAATCCAATGATGGTATAACCTCGGATCATCTGCAGGTGTGTATTAATCTAGCAAATAAACTCCTTACATCCCTGAGTGTGTCTGTTACAAAATGTAGTTCTATGCCTTTTGTGGCTATTCACAATCACTTTTGCATATTATTAAGTTGATTGTTTCCTCTTTTTAGTTTTTATATTTCTTCACATTGATTAAATCAATATATTACACAGCTATGATTTAAAAATGAAAGATGGTTTTAATAATACATTAGTAGATCACTACATTGACTAAGTTAGCTACACTATTCAAATGAATGCTAAGCCATTCACCTACTGGCTCATGGAAATTACTGTGGAATAGAAACTAAGTGAAATGATGAACCAACAAAAGGTAATTAAAATATTCAAATATATTTAAAGTTGATCTAAGTCATTATTCTGCTTTAGTAATAGTAACTCTCTCTCTCTCTCTCTCTCTCTCTCTCTCTCTCTCTCTCTCTCTCTCTCTCTCTCTCTCTCTTGTCAACTTGACTTATAACACTCTCTCTTTCCTCTCTCTGTCTCTCTCTCCGTCTCTCTGTCTGTCTGTCTCTCTCTCTTTTATCCCTTGGTCAGTATGACTTAACTTTTTACATCATTCATAAGTCCAAGGATATTGTGGCATGACACAAATGAAAATCCTCTATGTTTGTTATTTCATATATTTTAGCCCACATCTTGCTACAATGGTCAACAAAGAGACAGACAGACAGACAGACAGACAGAGAGAGACAGAGAGAGAAGGGAAAGGGCCTATGGAAATTTTCATATTTAATTAATAATAATCAATTTTAGAACATTATAGTATGTTTAAGAAACAACAACAAAACAGTAAACCATGCAACCAAGGAATTTACTGTATAATGTTGACATGGTTTTCAACATTTTATCATTGATAAACACTATATAAATTCTAAGGAAAGTGCACACATGTTGTTACAATGAACCATATTCTTGCAAGTTACTTGGTGTAATTTCTATTTCAAGGTTTTAATCCAGCCCAAATTGCTTTTTCTCTCTGCACCATGGGCAGATCACAGTTTGATATACCAATAGTATTGGTTATCAAATTGCTTTATAACAACACTTTAAAAGCCATATTATTTTTAATGTATGTGAATTGTATGTGTGTGTGTATGTGTGTGTGTGTATATATGTATGTATGTATGTATGTATGTATGTATGTATGTATGTATGTATGTATGTATGTATGTATGTATGTATGTATGTATGTATGTATGTATGTATGTATGTATGTATGTATGTATGTATGTATGTATGTATGTATGTATGTATGTATTATAATCACCATGATTAAATTAGAAGCAGAAATGAAAAATATACACATTGCACTTTATGTTCCTCAAAAGAGCTGAGAATAAATATTTATTATTAAACAGTGTTACATGTCTTACAAGTCGACACTAAGGAAAAAAGGTAGGATATAAAACAAGGAAAAAGCATTTGTCACATGCACAGCAACTTGTGACTGCAGACTGAACTATTAAAATGATGTCATAGGCATCACAAGTGACAACAACAAAATATGGCATCCTTTATTTGCAAATCAAATGCTGGTGCTTACATACATGTACTGTAGAACATGGTTTCTTTGAAGTGTATCAGAGGGACTGCTTATATACATGTACTGTAGAACATGGTCACTTTGAAGTGTATCAGAGGGACTGCTTACATACATGTACTGAAGAACATGGTTTCTTTGAAGTGTGTCAGAGGTACTGCTTACATACATGTACTGTAGAACATGGTCTCTTTGAATTGTATCAGAAGGACTGCTTACATATATGTACTGTAGAACATGGTCTCTTTGAAGTGTATCAGAGGGACTGCTTACATACATGTACTGTAGAACATGGTTTCTTTGAGGTATATCAGAGGGACTGCTTACATACATGTACTGTAGAACATGCTTGTTTTTTTTAAGTTTATCAGAGGGACTGCTTACATACATGTACTGTAGAACATGGTTTCTTTGAAGTGTATCAGAGGGACTGCTTACATACATGTACTGTAGAACATGGTTTCTTTGAGGTGTATCAGAGGGACTGCTTACATACTTGTATTGTATATACCATGGTTTCTATGAAGTGCATCAGAGGGGCAGTCCTTTTCACAAGACTAATGCATTGATAAGGATTAACTGTTAATTAGTCAGACTGGCTTTATTACTTGTGTACATAAGTCTATCATTCTGCTGCCCATTGTATAAAATGGGGGTACATCCTGGAAAAAATAAGGCACTTAACATGGAGAATGATGCATCCCGAACCCAACCCTCAAAAGTTTCAGTGGGCACCCTTGGCACCTGCCAACTCCTTTGAGAATTTCATGCATATAGGACCTGGACAATCAGGCAATATTTATTAAAACCAGCACATAAAATGTCTGCAACAAACGTCCTAATTTTATGTCTTAATCTTGCTCTTTTCTATTCACTCTCCTTACTTGGATTTTGAACATTGACAGGTTTGCTTCTTATCCCCACAACGGTAAAACAAAATTTTAGTCTTGTTTTCTCACTTCATCTGTCATGCTGAAATCTATGTTAATGAACCTAATTACCTACAAATTATCAAGGAAAAGGTGCATTACCTTACATTTGGGAAAATTTTTACACAAATTCTGCCCCAATGAATTATCTCATTTAATATATACATTAATCACTTCACTTTAAATTTGTTAAATGAAGTATTTAACACACGGCTTAATTATCAATATATGATAAACTATTTTTTTGTTTGCAAAGGTTCTTCTCTGTGCTTTAAATAACAAAATGATACTGCAACTCATATTGAAATACCTTTCATAAAGAAAAGTACAAACTGAAACACTATCAGAAAAGGTGAATGAAGACAAGTTACTAACCTGTAATAAAGGACATTTCATATGGATCTGTAATTATCACCATGTTTCCACCTGTCGCAACACAGAAATCGTATGAATCGGGCCAGTCCTTGAGACTCTGATTCTGTGTCGGTCCAAAATAGTAACAGTGATCCCTGAACAGAAGCCAGTTAGGGTCACAGTGGAAATTAACTAAAAATTAAATAAACATTTACCTAATTTTAACATGACAAAATTAAATAATACTTACAAAAATTAAAAGTTACAAATTAAACAAACATTTAACTAATTTTATAATTTCAAAAGGCCACAGCAGGCATGATGCTATTCAACTGCTCAACAAATATTCCTCATCTTTTCTTCATCTTCTTGGAAAGTGGATAGAGTACAACTAATTGAAAACAAAACAAACAAGATGAAAGAGACATATTCATTCATATAACCCACTTTGCCAAAGTGTTTGTTTAGAAACAGAGATGGAATCAGACTAAATCATGTAAATACCCTTCCAGTCAATGTCAAAATGTTAACCTTTATGTTAGACAATAAGGTGTGATGATTAAAAAGGGATTCCCCCCACCCATTTACTGACTCAACTTTAATTTGCTTTTAGAGAGCATTAGTCAACAAATCTGATAAAACAGAGATTTGATAAATTTGTGTCCACTTTATAGCCTGCAAAATATGAAGGTTAGAAATAGATCCCCAAGTCAAGATTTTATTACTGTATTTGAATGGATGGTATTATCACAATTCTTCCAAACAATTATCGCCATATAAACTTTTTATTTCTATCTATTGCTGGCCATCATGACTATAGGTACAGTATGTCACTTCTATCTGTTGATAGCCATCATGACTGTAGGTACAACATGTCATTTATAACTATTGATGAACATTTTGACTAAAGGTACAGCATGTCAATTCTTTCTATTGATGGCCTTACTGACTGTAGGTACAGCACACTTTTATCCATTTGATGGCCTTACATACTGTAGGTACAGCACACTTTTATCCATTTGATGGCCTTACATACTGTAGATACAGCACACTTTTATCCATTTGATGGCCTTACCTACTGTAGATACAGCACACTTTTATCCATTTGATGGCCTTACTGACTGTAGATACAGCACACTTTTATCTATTGATGGCCTTACTGACTGTAGATACAGCACACTTTTATCTATTGATGGCCTTACTGACTGCAAGTACAGTGTAACTCAATAATATCTATTGATGGCCTTACTGACTGTAAGTAGAGTGTAAGTCCATTCTATCTATTGATGGCCTTACTGACTTTAGATACAGCACACTTTTATCTATTGATGGCCTTACTGACTGCAATTACAGTGTAAGTTAATTCCATCTATTGATGGCCTTACTGACTGCAAGTACAGTGTAAGTTAATTCTATCTATTGATGGCCTTACTTACTGTAGGTAAAGCACACTTTTATCTATTGATGGCCTTACTGACTGTAAGTAGAGTGTAAGTCCATTCTATCTATTGATGGCCTTACTGACTTTAGATACAGCACACTTTTATCTATTGATGGCCTTACTGACTGCAATTACAGTGTAAGTTAATTCCATCTATTGATGGCCTTACTGACTGCAATTACAGTGTAAGTTAATTCCATCTATTGATGGCCTTACTGACTGCAAGTACAGTGTAAGTTAATTCTATCTATTGATGGCCTTACTGACTGTAGGTACAGCACACTTTTATCTATTGATGGCCTTACTGATTGCAAGTACAGTGTAACTCAATTATATTTATTGATGGCCATACTAATGGTAAGTATGACTCAAGTCATTTCTATCTTCTGATTGCAATATTGGCTCTAGGTATAGAAAAAAATCATTTCTATCAATTGGTGGCAATTTTTACTGCAGATGTAGCACAAGTTATTTTTATCTATTGATGGCCTTACTGACTGTATGAATCAAGTCATTTCTATACTTTGATTGCAACAGTGGCTCTAGGTATAGAATAAATCTGAAATGACTTGAGTTATACTTACAATTAGTATGGCCTTATTGATTGCAAGTACAGTGTAAGTATTTCTATCTATTGATGGACTTACTGACTGTAAGTATAGCACACTTTTATCTATTGATGGCCTGACTGACTGTAGGTACAGCACACTTTTATCTATTGATGGCCTTACTGACTGTATGAATCAAGTCATTTCTATACTTTGATTGCAACAGTGGCTCTAGGTATAGAATAAATCTGAAATGACTTGAGTTATACTTACAATTAGTATGGCCTTATTGACTGCAAGTACAGTGTAAGTATTTCTATCTATTGATGGCCTTACTGACTGTAAGTACAGCACACTTTTATCTATTGATGGCCTGACTGACTGTAGGTACAGCACACTTTTATCTATTGATGGCCTTATTGACTGTAAGTACAGCACACTTTTATTTATTGATGGCCTGACTGACTGTAGGTATAACACATTATTTATTGATGGCCTTACTTACTGTAGGTACAGATAGAGCACACTTTTATCTATTGATGGCCTGACTGACTGTAGGTATAACACATTATTTATTGATGGCCTTACTGACTGTAGGTACAGATAGAGCACACTTTTATCTATAGATGGCCTTACTGACTGTAGGTACAGATACAGCACACTTTTATCTATTGATGGCCTGACTGACTGTAGGTATAACACATTATGTATTGATGGCCTTACTGACTGTAGGTACAGATAGAGCACACTTTTATCTATTGATGGCCTGACTGACTGTAGGTACAGATACAGCACACTTTTATCTATTGATGGCCTTACTGACTGTAGGTACATATAGAGCACACTTTTATCTATTGATGGCTTTACTGACTGTAGGTACAGATACAGCACACTTTTATCTATTGATGGCCTTACTGACTGTAGGTACAGGTACAGCACACTTTTATCTATTGATGGCTTTACTGACTGTAGGTACAGATACAGCACACTTTTATCTATTGATGGCCTTACTGACTGTAGGTACAGGTACAGCACACTTTTATCTATTGATGGCTTTACTGACTGTAGGTACAGATACAGCACATTTTATCTATTGATGGCCTTACTGACTGTAGGTACAGATACAGCACACTTTTATCTATTGATGGCCTGACTGACTAGTTATAACACATTATTTATTGATGGCCTTACTGACTGTAGGTACAGGTACAGCACACTTTTATCTATTGATGGCATTACTGACTGTCAGTACAGTGTAAGTCAATTTTATCTATTGATGGCCATACTAACTGTAAGTATGACTCAAGTCATTTATATATATCATCATCAATAATTGCTCCCTATTAATTGCTACAATAAGCACATTTTTATCTATTGATGGCTATGTAATAATAGGTTCAGTGCTGATAATTCCTCTCCATTGATGATGGTCATATTTATGACATAAATCTTGGTCTATTGATGGTCATTCTGACTAAGTATAGCACAAAGTCATATCAACTTATGACAGACATAATGACTGTAGGCAGAACATGTCATTTCAATTTTTCAAATTTTCACTAATTACTGTTAATTTCCTAACCTACTCTTTGATCTCAACAGTAGCCAAATTCATTCCTTTAGTGGTATGTAATATATATATATATATATATATATATATATATATATATATATATATATATATATATATATATATATATATATATATAAAGAATACAAATCATTTTGCGAATAACAACCCTTTCAAGCGTACTGGATCCACCAAGGGATCACGTGTGTCAGGGATTAATTAAAATAGATGCAATAAACTGACGACAAACAGCACGAAACTAGTAACTAACTAGCTTAAGCGCTTTTGACTCTTAATGAGTCTTTTTCAAAGGCAAATACAAAATATATATACGACAAACAAATAAACACAAAAACGGAAACTCACAACTAGTCTATACAAGCTGGTTGTATTTATAGTTTTAGCACATGGGAAGACAGCCATGTAGAGGTTTACAAACACAACGTTTTTGTGTTTATTTGTTTGTCATATATATATTTTGTATTTGCCTTTGAAAAAGACTCATTAAGAGTCGAAAGCGCTTAGGCTAGTTAGTTGCTAGTTTTGTACTGTTCGTCGTCAGTTTATTGCATCTATATATATATATATATATATATATATATATATATATATATATATATATATATATATATATATACATATATATATATACATATATATATATATATATATATATATATATTACATGAGCTTTTGTGATTGTCAAATTTTAAAATGCAATAAACCAAGGCTTTGAAAATTTATACAAACAATAAATATTGGGAATTTAGTGTATTCCATATTTGAACCTAATACCAAACATAATTTATTGGATATTAATGCTGTACATAATTTACCTCAAGAAAGGGTTGGGATACAAGGCTGTATATAATTTAATTGAACAGGGGTTTGTGTTATGAAGCTGTATACAAAAATATGAAGCTGTGTACAAAGCTGTATACCTGACTGTATATCATCTGATTGGATAGAATTTACCTGAAGAAGATTGAGTTATAAGGGTGTATATCATTTACCTGAGCAAGATTGAGTTACAAGGTGTATATAATTTTCCTGAAGAAGATTGAGTTATAAGGGTGTATATAATTTACCTGGAGCAGGGGTCGGGTTATAAGGCTGGTCAGTGACCTGCATCTCACAAATAAAACTGTTGGAATTGAAACAGTATGCATTTGACCACTTGGCATCATGGACACCTGGCAATAAAAACTATGCTGGACTAAATGGATCAAATGTCAATTATTTGTTAGATAAGAAACCTGAAGAATAAAAAGATATTGCAGCAATATCATTACAATGAAAACAGAAAAGAGAGATCAAAGCAGAAGACTACTGAATACCATAGTACTTAATGCTGCTTGTTTATTAGTTTCACAACCATTACTAAAAATTTAATCACTTTACTTAGAATTAAGTTCCTGGTATATTAAAGAATACAAAATATAAATGAAATTATTGTAAACTGTCTGTATTACAAATTTAGTAAAGGTAAAATGTATAGGATATCCACTGGAATAGCAGAAAATGGTTATCCATAGCACTTAAAGAAAACAACAAGAGTTTTAACATATAATATCTACTATTACCTAATGTCTAAAAGGATGTCTTGAAATAAAATCTTGATAGATATAAAATACCAGGGAAAATAAAAAGGTTGATAAAAACATCATTTCATGAATTTCCAAATTGAAATAAAAGGTTGACAGTTGGAAAACATCCTAACTTTACATGATTTACCTGTGGTTATCAGACCACAATCAAACCTCTTGTCATCAGTCTGAGGATAATTGGTGTCCCAGTTTTCATAACCTCCACCAACCACAGCCCGACCATCTATCCACTGTAGAACTTCTGATTGGTTGACATCTGGAGTGAAGGACAGGGTGAACATCAGAGCAGGTCATTATTTATGTAGCTGAATGACAGCATTATATCCATATTCAATATCAATCAGTCTGGATAACAAACTCTATAATATATGTTTGATATCAATCAGTCTGGATAACAATCTCTATAATATATATTTAATATCAATCAGTCTGGATAATAATATCTTTAATATATATTTAATATCAATTAGTTTGGATAACATTTTATATAATATATATTTAATATTAATCAGTTTGGATAACAATCTATATAATATATATTTCACATAAATCAGTCTAGATAACAATCCCTAAAATATATATTTAATATCAATCAGTCTGGATAACAATATAATATATATTCCACATCAATCAGTCTGGATAACAATATATATATATATATATATATATGTAATATCAATAGTCTGGATAACAATATAATATATATTCCACATCAATATCAATTATCTGAGATAACATCTTTATATCCCTATGCATAGTTTAATATCAATTAATCTAAATATGTTTTAATCTCTATAATTTAATTCAATATTAATCAGTCTGGCTAACAACTTTACATCAATAATAATAATAATAATAATAATAATAATAATAATAATAATAATAATAATAATAATAATAATAATAATAATAATAATATTAATATTAATGCTTTATTTATAGAGGGTGACTCATTAGTCAGGGACTATTCTCCCTTGAGGCCCTTTTAAGGAGAGTATAACAATGCAGATTATAATGAAGATAGCTATAATTACTGTTTACTTTAAAATGTTAAGTATTAAAATACTAAATTCCATTATCTATTAGAAACAAACAAATGCTCATGATATCTCTTCTTAAATACTGTGATATTGTTAGCAGATTTTACATGTAGTGGAAGCTTGTTCCACAGAACTGTACAAAAGTATTGGAAGCTCTTTAAATTGCTCTGTACTTGTTTTTTTTTAGTGCTAGAAGGTTTCCAAGTGATATTGATCTCAACTGGTATCATGTTGAATAAGTTTTGAAGATATTCTTGTGCAGTTCCATGTAAACATTTATATAAAAGAACTGCCTTGTGAAAATTATCCTTTCATATATTGTGAACCATTTGAGTTCTGTAAACAATGCTTTTGAGGAACACTCAATAGATGCATCTAAAATTATGCATGCTGCTCATTTCTGAGGTAACAACTCCAGTGACCTAGTAGTTGAGCATCTGCCTCCGATGTGAGAGGTTGTGGGTTCAAACCCTGGGCGAGTCATACCAAAGACTTTAAAACATTATACTAATTGCTGCCTCACTTAGCGCTCAGCATTAAGAGGTTAGTGTTAGGACTGGTTGACCTGGTAACAAGATAATGCCACTGGGTAGGACATCATGCTACAGGTCTGCAGCATGATGCCCCAGTAATAAACATCACTATAAATAGCCACACTGCAGATATCATAGTTATATGACACACATGCATGTTTCTGAAGTTTATAAATTCTGTCAAACCCAGCTTTAGAACAGGTTCTCCATACATCTTAACAATAACCCAGTGCTGGAAGAATACATGACTTGTATTTTAGATTGTATGTTCCATAGGTAAATATTTCTTGATTCTACTGAGATGGGCAATTTTGGAAGACAGTTTTTTACAAAGTTTGTCAGTATGGTTATCCCATAATAAATTATTATCTATGGCCACATCTACAAGTTTTCATGTTGACATTTTCTATTGAATGATTATTTAATGCAAGATATACTTCTGGGTTCCCTGACTTATGTAGATTTTGTGATGTCCCCAAAATCATACAGTTTGTTTACCTTCATTAATTACTATCCTATCTTGTTGTATCCAGTTTTGGACTCTAATAAGGTCCAAGTTTAATCTCATTTGGATAACTTCAGTATCAGAACTAGATGTATACATCATCTGCAAACAAATCTGTATTTGTGGATTCATTATTTAATGGTAGATTATTGATATAGATAAGGAAGAGGAGAGGGAATAAAACTGAGCCTTGAGTGACCCTCAATGAAGAGTGTGAGTTTGAGTGTTAATAATGCCAATGCTTACTTATTGAGACTTTTGGTTTAGGTATGATCTAAACCAGTTTAAAGCAGGATTGTTGAACCTGCAGCAGTTCATCTTTTGCAGCAGAATTTCATTATCAACAAGATCAAAGGCTTCCTTGAAGTCAAGAAAACAATCTAAATCATATGTCCATTACCCATTTCCATCAGCCAAAAAATCAGTTTGGTAAGTTCTGTTTGGCATGAGTGGTACTTTCTAAATCCTGATTGTGCTTTATATAATAGACAGTTAGTTTCAAAATATTTATAGTCTAAAAGACAAGCTTTTCAAATAATTTTTACAATACAGGAATATTTTTGATATTGGTCTGTGAGTTCCTGGATCCTCCTTTTCTCCTTTTTAAAAGATAGTGTAACCTTTGCACATTTCAATGTTTCTGGAAAGTTATCATTCATTATACTTAAGTTTATGATCTGCATTAATAACTTTGCAATTACTGGCACAGCAAGTTTAAGACCTATGCCATCCAATCTAGAGGATTTATTAATATTCACCTTAATTAACATGCCAAAAACATCAGTTTTACTAACATTGCTGAAAAATAATTATTATAAGGAATTTTAGCTCTTATAAATAAAAGAAGAGCATCAAAATCAAATGGGATGTTATTCTGGTTCTGAATACTGTTACTTGAGATGCTTGTGAAGAAATTGTTGAACATTTCCACAATGTCTTGTGCAGATGTTGCTATATCCTCAGTTTGCTTAAGTCTAGGGGAAAAACAAATGTTCTTCAGTGGGTTCAGCTCTTTCAGATGCTTTCACAATGTCCTGGTACTTTTACTTTCATGAATAGTGTCTCTTTATAGTAGTTCTCTTTTACCTTATTTATCAACTAAGCTTTATTTCTCCACCTTCTATAGCTGTTCATGTCTTTTTTCTTGTGGAAATTATCTCTTAGGTACCTGGACTCATTGATCTCAGGAGTAATCCAGTTGGGTATAATTGGATGTTTAACCCTTTTTGTTTTAATTGGGGCATGCTTGTCTAAGGCTGCAATGAACCTCTGATACCATTTGTCTAAGGTAGTGATGCATGGATCAATAAGTTTGGAAAACAATCACTATAATGTAATTCATTATCAATCAATTTGGACAACAATCTTTATAATGTAATTCAATATCAATCATTCTGGATAACAATCTCTACAAAAAAAAAATTCAATATCAATCAGTCTGGATAACAATCTCTATAATGTAATTCAAGATCAAACAGCTTTTCATCTCTATAATATAATTCAATAAAATCTGACTAAAATTTTAAATTACAAGCCGACATTAGCTTGACTCACTTGTGTATTGGGTCCATGAGATTTTAATCTTACTTGCAAAGTGTGGGGGGTAGAGGTGGTGTTTAACAAAGCTTTAAAACAAATTGATTCCTATCTCTACAATGTATGCAGTGTGGCAGTTTAGAGTAATGTCTAGCACTGGGGCATCACGATACAGACATGTAGTTACATGTTGCACTTAGTCACATTATCCTGACATCAGGCCGACCAGTTTCAACCAGTCTCAAATACTAATCTCTTCATTCTGAACACCAATGGCCACAGCTGCTAATACCATTTTTGCAAGCTTTTGGTAACACTCAGCTGGATTAGAACCCATAACCTACTGCATCTGAGGTGGGCACTCTAACAAATTAGGCCAACAGAGATGTTAGTTTAGAAATAGCTAGGCATAATATTATCATTAACATAACTGAGGAGAGGGCAAGTGTTATGCAAATTTCAAGACACTACAGTGAGGGTATGATGTTCTATTTAGTACACTGGGGAGAGGATATTATGTTACAGATTGTCTTTAGTACACTGGGGAGAGGGTATAATGTTGCAGATTATCTTTAACACACTGAGGAATTGGTATGATGCCACAGATTATATTTAGTACGCTGTGGAGAAGGCATGATGTTACAGATTACATTTAGTACACTGAGGAATGGTTATGATGTTACAGATTATATTTAGCACACTGTGGAGGGGTATGATGTAACAGATTACATTGGATAGAGGATATAATGTTACAGGTTATATTTAGTACACTGAGGAATGGTTATGATGTTACAGATTATATTTAGTACACTGGGCAGAAGGTATAATGTTACAGGTTATATTTAGTACACTGAGGAGAGGGTATGATGTTACAGATTATATTTAGTACATTGGACAGAGGATATAATGTTACAGATTATATTTAGTACACTGAGGAATTGTTATGATGTTGCAGATTATATTTACTACACTGGGCAGAGGGAGTAATGTTACAGATTATATTTAGTACACTGGGCAGAGGGTATAATGTTACAGGTTATATTTAGTACACTGAGGAGAGGGTATGATGTTACAGATTATATTTAGTACACTGGGGAGAAGGTTTGATGTTACAGATTATACTTAGTACACAGGGGAGAGGGTATGATGATACAGATCATATTTAGTACACTGACTGCAATATAGTAACATTACTACATTATGTTTCTTATGTCAGTAATGTAGTAATTTTCCCTAAATCAAAACTGAGTAACATCATATTAAATCTAATATGAATAAGTGTACTAGAATAACACATCACTACCTTTACTTAACTACACTTTTTGGTTAAGAATATACCAATATAGTTAATGTTACTAAATCATAATTCAAAATCATAACTTTGTATTCCAATTATTAATTTAAATAAGTAATAATTATAAATGATCACAACAAACAAAAATGATTCCACCATGGACTGATCATATGATATGTTGAATAATTTTGATTATAAGAACATTATGTAATAACCAAACACACAATAAGACAATCAGGAAGTGAAATATAAGTTTGCTTCTAGAACTAAGGTCAAAAAGTTATGTCAACACACAATGCACAGTCATGTACAACAGTTAGGTATCTAAACATCTGTTCACTGATAACCATTAAGTTTAAACTTCAATCTACAATCATGGATAAAAGTTAAGCACACAATATAAATAGGCATAACAAAATGCTGACCTACATTTGATATGACAATGTAGTTACCCCTCAGGTTTTATGTACATTTTTATTTTTTATCACTGTACAAACATCCAAGAAATCTTTAACTAAACATAAAAAGGTGTACATTATCAATAATGCACAAAAGAGAGGTCACAGTGACCTCTCAGAATGTACACACATATTAAATTTCATGACTGTGCAATGAATAATGTCTGATAAACATTCCCATGCAAAAAACAACCAGCCTATATGTAATCTACATGCCTGGTTACAGTTTTGAAAGGGCAATCTAACCAACACCTAAAACAAAACATGTACCAAGAGCCAAAAATGGTTACAAATGGTTCCAATGCTGAAAATGGATCCAAATGTACAAATGGTTACAAATGGTTCCAAATGTAATAATGGTTACAAATGCCAAAAATGGGCATAAAGGTTTCAACAATGCCATTCTTCATCAACACAAATGCTAATCTTGTACACTGCTCTCACATTAGTAGTTGTAAATGGAACAATCAGTTTAGTCTGACAACATACAGTAGCTGTTTTAAAAATGGTACCATCAATTTAGTCTTCATCAACATAAAGTAGCTGTAAACATTTGATCAATTTGTCTCTTTTTTGAAAAGCAAGAAAGGTATATGGGTATCAGTAAGATTAATGTAATGAGAATACACTTACCTGAAAATGCCAACCAAGCTCTAGTCATGTGCAAATCTTTAAGTGTTTTCAATATAAAAGTCTGCTCATCTGCACTGAAGTGATAAAATTTACATGAATTAAATGTGTAGTAAAAACAAACAATTCTTTCAACAAAATAAATGTCTTAACCAAATTAAGTAAACTTGTACAATCTTTTATATCATACAATAACAACTGCTCAGGACTTAAGCTTTCAGGAAACAATTTTCAGCAAAACCCATGTATCACTGTAGTAATAAGTAGATTGCCAAGAATACCTGAACTATCATGTGACGGGTTGCTAATGCAATTTCAATCAAGGTCATTGCTGATTCACCAAGGTATAACAATAACAATGATTAATAAAAGCAGCTAAGCCCATGAATCAAAATCAAAATATTGTAACGATCACAACAAATTATCTCACATGTCTTGAGATGAACAATGAAAATAATCTTGTCTCAAATGCCATCAGAAATCTTTTATCTATCACAACTTCTTAGAAGGCCTACATGCATAAATAATAATGTCATTAATTAAAGGCTACTAATTATCTTAAAACATTATTGCATCATACTGTCCAAACCTAGCAGTCTCCTGGTCTCAAATGTCATTCCAATTTCAAACCAGTGAAATTTCCTCTATAAATCATTAATTAAATAGTCACCCACTTTCTGCCATCAATGGACAGGTGTTTCAATAGTCAGGTGTTTCAATGGCCAGGTGTTTCAATGGCCAAGTGTTTCAATGGCCAGGTATTTCAATGGCCAGGTGTTTCAATGGCCAAGTGTTTTAATGGCTAGGTGTTTCAATGGCCAAGTGTTTCAATGGCTAAGTGTTTCAATAGCCAGGTGTTTCAATGGCCAAGTGTTTCAATGGTCAAGTGTTTCAATGGCCAGGTGTTTCAATGGCCAGGTGTTTCAATGGTCCAGTGTTTCAATGGCCAAGTGTTTCAATGGACAGGTGTTTCATAAACATCGATTCTTTATTGCTTAAAACAGTCACTCAAGCAGATCAGCCATGAAAATTAAGGGGAAGGGATGGGGGTCCCAAAAAAGTTATTAATGGAGTGCAATGGGGTGCCAAAAAAGGAATTAAAGGGAAGTGAGATGGAGGTCCCAAGAAAGGTATTAAGGTGGGGTTGGGGTCCCAAGAAAGGTATTAAGCACATACATATAGTGTATACTTAAGTTTAAAAATGTTTGTGCTTATTAAATCAAAAAAGCTGCAATGTAGCTTACAATTTCACATTTGCAGTAAATTCTCAAGGTTAATTATCATCATTAAAGTCATAAATGGGGGTATGATTACCGTAGTAGATGAATTCATCAGAAAATATTAACAGAAAAGTCATCAGAAAATATTAACAGAAAACTATTTTACATTGAATTTGTTATAGCTTATCAAATCAGACCATTTCAAAAAGTTCTATCAGTGTCTGCTGCCTAGTAATAGTTTGGGGATCAAGTTGACAAGTCAATCATTTTTTTGACACTTCAACATTTGGCTTTTTAGACAATTGGAGTTGAGGTGTAATATACAAGCAGCTGACCTCCTTAAAAGGAAATAAGCAAAAGCACACTATTAGTGGGAAAATTTACAGAGATCAATGAAAGAAACCCTTTTCTATGAGAATTTATAAACGATAAGTTCATATACTGAACTGGTCTGTATAAAAAATTACATAACTGATACATTAACAATCATAATAATACATGTAATAACAAGAAGAAGTAGAAGAAGAAGAAGAAGAAGAAGAAGAAGAAGAAGAAGAAGAAGAAGAAGAAGAAGAAGAAGAAGAAGAAGAAGAAGAAGAAGAAGAAGAAGCAGAAGAAGAAGAAGAAGAAAAAGAAGAAGAAGAAGAATGATAATGCTATTAAATCCATAGTCTTTATTAATAAACAATGTCTGAAATAAACATCTGCAATGAAAGCCACCTGTGTTCAAAGGCTAGTTGGATGTTTTTCCCATGGGTGGTACTACTGACAGGTTTAACTGGTGTAGCACTCATGCTGTCATTATTTGCATCAAAAACAGGACATGATACAAAAATAAGTGTTATGCTTAAAAGGAAATTTTATTTTAAATGGCTATAAGTTTCACTGCTTATTGTTGTAATGTAACATTACATGGAAACTTCATTTTGAATGGCTGTAAGCTGTACTGCATGCAATTGTGATGTAATATTATTACATGGAAACTTCATTTTGAATGGCTGTAAGCTGTACTGCATGCAATTGTGATGTAATATTATTACATGGAAACTTCATTTTGAATGGTTGTAAGCTGTACTGCATGCAATTGTGATGTAATATTATTACATGGAAACTTCATTTTGAATGGCTGTAAGCTGTACTGCATGCAATTGTGATGTAATATTATTACATGGAAACTTCATTTTGAATGGCTGTTAGCTGTACTGCATGCAATTGTGATGTAATATTATTACATGGAAACTTCATTTTGAATAACTGTTAGCTGTACTGCATGCAATTGTGATGTAATATTATTACATGGAAACTTCATTTTGAATGGCTGTAAGCTGTACTGCATGCAATTGTGATGTAATATTATTACATGGAAACTTCATTTTGAATGGCTGTAAGCTGTACTGCATGCAATTGTGAGGTAATATTATTACATGGAAACTTCATTTTGAATGGCTGTAAGCTGTACTGCATGAATTGTGATGTAATATTATTACATGGAAACTTCATTTTGAATGGCTGTAAGCTGTACTGCATGCAATTGTGATATACTATTAATACATGGAAACTTCATTTTGAATGGCTGTCAGCTGTACTGCATGTAGTTGTGATGTTACATTACAGAGGTAACAACAAGCTAATGCTTACCTGGATAAACAAATCAGTACAACAGTCTACTATATCATTCATTATTTTCTCCACTTATTGATGACTAGATGTCTAGTACTCTAGTTCTTGATGATTAGAAGACTATAGTACAAGTCACATGTGTCATTTTTGCACATTTACTCATTTTAAATTAAATATAAATTGTTCTTTTAAACTCTAACTACTTTTCTTTAACCAAAGTCTATTTAATCCTACTTTTTGAATGATCTGCACCTTAACTGTCATCAAGACATTTCCTGATGAAAATTATCAATCTCTACGATATTTTATAATGGTGGCCATGTACTAAACTTGGGTCAAGAAAAGAGCTCTTCAAGTGGAATCGTCACAATATAGGGTAGTGAAAATTTGTTTATCAATATGCATAGCATTCATTTTGACATCACAGCGCCTGACATTCAGTATGGATTGTACTGGATCATACATTATGTTCATTTTTTCCAAAAATATCTATGTATTTTAACATTGATTTTGCCATATGCACTTATCAGGGCATCTAAATAATGACCTTCCAAAGGAAAGTGGATGTATAAGAATCCAAATAAAATGAATACTTGCCATTTAAATATATGTAAAATCAAATTCTATAAAATAACATCCATTACTGAAATAATCAGTGTTGAATGCCTACATGACCTGTGTGACTTTCAGTATAGTACTCTATTTCTTGATTACTAGAAGTCTAGTACTCTACCTATTGATGACTAGAAGACTACCAGTAAGTTCACTACCTCTTGATAACTAGAAGACTAGTACTCTTCATGTTGATGTCTAGATGTTTAGTACTCTACCTCTATAAGACAGTTCTCTACCCTGTGATAACTAGAAGACTATCATTATTTCCTCTATCTATTGATAATGAGAAGACTAGTACTCTACCTGTTGATAATGAGAAGACTAGTACTCTACCAGTTGATAATGAGAAGATTAGTACTCTACCTGTTGATAATAAGACTAGTACTCTACCTGTTGATAATGAGAAGACAAGTACTTTACCTGTTGATAATAAGAAGATTAGTACTCTACCTGTTGATAATAAGACTAGTACTCTACCTGTTGATAATGAGAAGACTAGTACTCTACCAGTTGATAATGAGAAGATTAGTACTCTACCTGTTGATAATAAGACTAGTACTCTACCTGTTGATAATGAGAAGATAAGTACTTTACCTGTTGATAATGAGAAGATTAGTACTCTACCTGTTGATAATGAGAAGATAAGTACTTTACCTGTTGATAATGAGAAGACAAGTACTCTACCTGTTGATAATGAGAAGACTAGTACTTTACCTGTTGATAATGAGAAGATTAGTACTCTACCTGTTGATAATGAGAAGACTTGTACTCTACCTGTTGATAATGAGAAGATTAGTACTCTACCTGTTGATAATGAGAAGACTAGTACTCTACCTGTTTATAATGAGAAGACTAGTACTCTACCTGTTGATAATAAGAAGACTAGTACTCTACCTGTTGATAATAAGAAGACTAGTACTCTACCTGTTTATAATGAGAAGATTAGTACTCTACCTGTTTATGATGAGAAGATAATTACTCTACCTGTTGATAATAAGAAGACTAGTACTCTACCTGTTGATAATAAGAAGACTAGTACTCTACCTGTTTATAATGAGAAGATTAGTACTCTACCTGTTTATGATGAGAAGATAATTACTCTACCTGTTGATAATAAGAAGAGTAGTACTGTATCTGTTGATAATGAAAAGACAAGTACTCTACCTGTTAATAACTAGAAGACTGGTACTCTACCTGTTAATAACTAGAAGACTGGTACTCTACCTGTTAATAACTAGAAGACTGGTACCCCTTTGGCTGCAATACTGGAGGGCATCAAAATAAGTTTTCCTTGATGTGGGGACATCTATCACTTGATAACATCTGTCTCCATGACTTAGCCAACCATTTGGACAGGAACCTGGAATAATCAACATGATACCTGCTTTTCATTTCTTCCTAATATGTACAAATTCAATCTGTATAAAGAAATCGTATTTCTCCCTAACTGATCTTGTCTCTTTTTCAGAGTAAATGCATTCTAATAAACTAAATGATTTTTGCAAGTTGAAATTTGGCTGCCATGATTTTTATCAGCATCTAGTAGTTACTGTAGTGTGGTAATCAACTTTAATCCTGTATTTATGGGATTATATTTATTGACCTTCAACTGAACATATTCAGTAATACATGAAATATATATTAAAAAGTCAGTGTAAATTCCTTATTATATGATATATTTGAAAAGCAGTGAAAAATGTAAAGCCACTGTAAAAATTCAAACAGGTAATAAATAAAATAGCTAATAAGTAACAAGAAGGTAATCAAGATCTGAACAAACCCAAAGTTCTGTTACAGACAAAAGTGAAGGATGATGTGCAAAGCTCCGTGTCCCAGCCTAAATTATTAACAGGATCAGCAACAGCACATGTCTGACCAGCCTGTCTGAAAAATAAACAATTAAAGTAAAACTGAATTAAGTGCAACATGAAGAGACAAAAAAATATACCTGCCACTGAGACATGAAACTGAGTCTCATGTGTAGCATTGAAGCACACAAATCTGAAATGGGTAGTTTTACAAGTAAAATAAAACCAGAACATGGAAAGAATGCACAACATATACAAAATTAATGCAGATGAAAATAAAATTAATAAAAGAATACAAAGGAGGAGCAACGAAATGTTAGTTCATTCCAGAGAGTTTTGTAGAGCAGCAATCTGCTTTGCATTATCTTATTTTAATGGAAATAGATTCCATATCATAACAACCAAATGCTGCATATGAAGATTCCACAGTGAATAGAAAGAATGTGTTGTTGATTAAAGAATCCATGCTGAACAAAACGCAAAGAACAGAGGGAATATTGATTCTTTAAAAAATAGGGTGGTCAGCAACCAAATCAGGTCATACATACATAGTGGACAATTAAGTTGGCAATGCTTGCTCAATTTTACAATGAATTTTTCTTTTTTGTTTAAACAAAATTGCTCCCTGCATTTATTACAAACGTGTGGTAATTATTTTCTAGTACAAATGCATCTTTTAAGTGTCTTGAACAATTTTATTTTGTAGTTCTAATTAATCAAATTTTTATACCCTGTATATGTGGGCATGTGTTGTTCTAATTAATTAAATTTGTATACCCTGTATATGTGGGCATGCATTGTTCTAATTAATTAAATTTTTATACCCAGTATAGGTGGGCATATAATGCTCTAATTAATTAAATTTTTATACCCTGTGGGCATGTGTTGTTCTATTCTATATGCCTGCTCTGATCTCTATGTTTTCCATCCATTCATTTTATATTTTTATTATTCACTAGACCTGGGTGACAACGCTGAGCACCAAGGTTGATCCTCTAGCCATTGATAACCACCATCACCACCACCCATTAACAACCTGGGATTATTACCATAATGCATAATGTATGTTGTTATACAGAGGCTGGAAGAAGCAACTATTTTGTAATCAAGTAAGCATGGATGACTAAGTGATATTAAGTATCTATTTTGTAATTAAGTAAGCATGGATGACTAAGTGATATTAAGAGGTATCTATTTTGTAATCAAGTAAGCATGGATGACTAAATGATATTAAGAAGTATCTATTTTGTGGTAAAGTAGTGGCTTGCTTCAACAACTAGGTGATATTAGTAAGTAATATTAGGCTAAATAGCATGATCATTTTCACACAGAAGAAAAAGTTGGGTCCCTTTTAGTTTGATGTTGTTAGATGTAGTTGTCACTTTCAATTTTTTTCAGCACATACATGTATAATGTTTGCATCAAACAAAAACACTGAACAAGAGTTGTCACATGGAAGTAGCTTGATTATTCAAACAATATCTGAGTTGTCCACCCTTGATTTGATCATGTGTTACTTATAAAAATACATCTTGTCACAAATTGTCATCATTATCCTATAAACCATGCCTAAGAAACTCAGTAAATTCCAAAATTATCAAGTTATACTCTTTATAAACCTTGGTAATAAATTTAAACCAAATGGCTTATCAGAAATAATTAGAATGCCTAACCTATTAATGTATATTAATGAGGATCGCAAATTGCAGGTTAATCATAAAAAAATAACTTTTTATATAAATGAAGACAATACATTCAACCAAGTGGATGTGTTTACATAAACACTTTCTATTTGTAAAATAGGTCAAGAGGCGGAGGGTATGGAAGAAATATATTATGTTTCTGATATCATCCACATGGCAATGTAGGAAAATTTTAAGATAATCAAAGTCTGTTTACAACTACTCCTAAACTACTGAGTGGATTAATTTGGTACATATTTTGCCTTTATAGCAGCCTTCTGCAACAGGGGTAAATTATTTGGATCCCTGAAAGATCTAAGATACAAAATTTACAATTATTGTAATATTTTTTAATGTTTTACCAAGCTTTAAACAATTAGGGAAATAAGGCAGAAATGTAATAACTGAAACAGAGTTTGGATTACACACCATGGATTATAGTAAGAAAGTGGGGTGGATGCATTTATGGTGAGGGGCAATATGCAGTCTTATGTACATGCAATTTAATTACTTGTGTGTTAGTTTTAAATTTCTTTTTTATTTTATTTTTATTTCATTACATCTTGTTGTAATGATAACTTTTTTCACAGGATTTGACCAGTTGTTTTGAAAACCCCATTCAGTTCTGACCTGGTAAATAACCAGTGATGCTACAATGTAAATTTTAGCTGACCTTGTTCCTGACCTTGATTCAAAATTGATAAACACAGAATGAAAATCATTGGTTGCAATTAAGATCATACTTGGCTCAAGTCTCAAACATTTTTTTTTTAAATTTTTGAATCATATAGTAAGATTTGTTTATACAATTGACCCGCTATAGCCTATGTGCTAAATGACATATTATTTTACTGCATTATTCAAACTATGTGATCACATGAGCCACCATGTCAACTAAAATTGAGGGTTAAAACAGATGTTTTGTAGTGGATTTAGTCAGTCATCAATTTATACCTTTTGACTCAAGGTATTTGTCTTGTTGTTATCATTTGAGTTGAATTTTGTATTTATAAAAATTTATTCACCCTAGAAAATACTTGTGTCCATCAAAATTCTTGGACAAAGACATTTACCAAAATTATTCAGAATTCTAAAGCTGTTATATTTTTCGTGATTCAACAAGGAACTGTTGACACAACAACACCAATGTTATAAAACAGGGACAGGCAACATACGGCCCGCGGGCCAGACCTGGCCCACAATGGGATTTTGACTGGCCCACAGACTGTTTCTGGTCATACATGATAATGTGGCCTGCGGTTAGAATTCAGTTAGAATTAGATTTAGAATTTACAATAAAATTTTTATCATGGATTTTGCCAAGAAATGTAAAGTTGACAGCGAATGTCGTGCATTTAACAAAGATGCCTAAGTACTTTTTCACAAAAGTCGGCAAGAAAGCAGTATGTTTGCTGTGCAGTGAAAGTGTTGCCGTGTTGAAAGAGTACAACATTAGCCACCATTATGCAACGAAAAATGCTGGCTATGGCAGAACTTTATCAGCAGCAGAACGGCAAACAAGAGCAACAGAACTGGACAGAAAATGTGTAAAGCAGCAGAATGTATTCGGAAAAGCCAAAGTAGCCCAGAAAGCTGCTACTCATGCCTGCTTTGTGGTCGCATACAACATTGCTAAGCACAGCAAATCGTTCTGTGATGGTGAATTTGTCAAAAAGTGCATGCTCGATGTAGCTGATCAAGTCTGTCCAGAACAAAGAAAGAGGTTTGAAAAAGTCAGGTTATCGAGAAGAACTGTGGCTAGCCGAATTGAAGCAATTGGTGAAGACCTGACATCACAACTGAAAGGGCATGTACCTTCATTTCAGCTGTTTTCCTTTGCATTGGATGAAAGCACTGACATCGATGACACTGCACAGTTGCCCATCTTTGTACGAGGCATTTCAGAAAACTTTGAAATCACAGAAGAATTGCTGTCAATGGAATCAATGAAAGACAATACTACCAGGGAAGATATTTTTAAATGTGTGAAAAATGCCATGCACACAATGCAATTACCATGGCAGAAAATGGCCAGTGTTACTACGAATGGTTGTCCATCTTTGACAAGAAAGAAAGTTGGTCTACTGAAGAGACTGGGTGACCATGTTGCAGAGGTCGAATGCACCAGGGAGTTGATATTTCTACATTGCATAATACACCTGGAAGTGGTATGTAAAAGTGTGCTTGACACGAAACACGTGGATCCAGTTGTGCAAATTGTTAATTTTATCAGGGCGAGAGGTCTAAATCACAGATAATTTATCACACTTCTGGAAAATAAAAGTGTGCTTGACACGAAACATGTGGATCCAGTTGTGCAAATTGTTAATTTCATCAGGGCGAGAGGTCTAAATCACAGATAATTTATCACACTTCTGGAAAATTGCGGCTAGGATCACAGTATTGTTTTGTATCATACCGCTGTACACTGGTTGAGTTTGAGGAAAGTTCTGAGACATGTCTGGGGCCTGAAAACGGAAATCTTACTGTTTTTGGAGATGAAAAGGAAAGATACAGAATATCCTTAACTCAGAAAATGTGAATGGCTGTCAGATCTGGCATTTGCAGTTGATCTCTTTGAACATATGAATGAATTGAATACCAGACTTCATGGAAAGGGCACTTTTGCTCATGAAATATACTCAACAGTGAAGGCATTCAGGGTGAAGCTAAAACTGTTTTCTCACCAGCTCAGTAAGAATATCACAACACACTTTCCAACACCCGAAACTATGGCATCCCAGATGATGTCTACAAAGAAGTACACCAATATGATATCTGCACCAGACACTGACTTTGCTCTTCATTTAGCGGACTTCCATAAACTTGCTGCTGAGTTTGATATCTTGTCATCACCGTTTACAATTGACTTTGAAAAGGTGCCGGATGATCTACAGCTAAACATGATTGATCTGCAGTGTGACTCTACCCTGTAGGAGAAATTCCAATCTGAAAGCATTGACAAATTTTATGCATCACTGAATGAGTCCTAGTTTGCCAACCTAAGAAAGATGGCCATGAAACTGCTTGTTCTGTTCGGGTCTACATACATTTGCGAGCAAACATTTTCGACCATTAACATTAACAAAACAAAGCTGCGTTCCAATCTAAACTGATGTTCAAGTGCAGTCTTTACTGAGGATTTCTACGTCCGGCATGCAGCCAGAGTTCAAACAACTTGTTGACAACTTTGATCTAGGCAATGAATTTGCTAGGCAATGAATTTGCTCGTCGTTTTGCATACTTCCAGAAACTTGCTGCTAAGTTTGATATTTTGTCATCACCGTTTGCAACTGACTTTGAAAAGGTGCCAGATGCTCTACAGCTGTAATTGATTGATCTGCAGTGTGACTCTACCCTGTAGGAGAAATTCCAATCTGAAAGCATTGACAAATTTTATGCGTCACTGAATGAGTCCTAGTTTGCCAACCTGAGAAAGATGGCCATGAAACTACTTGTTCTGTTTGGGTCTACATACATTTGCGAGCAAACATTTTCGACCATGAACATTAACAATACAAAGCTGTGTTCCAATCTAACTGATGTTCATTTGCAGTTTTTACTGAGAATTTCTATGTCCGACATGCAGCCAGAGTTCAAACAACTTGATTATTATTATTATTATTATTATTATTATTATTATTATTATTATTATTATTATTATTATTATGACTTTATTTGAAGAGGGTAACTCAATTAGCTAAGAACTAATCTACCTTGAGGCCCTCATTCAAAGGAATTTATTTATTTTTGCTGCATATCTGAAGCCATTGTATATAATGGGTTTGGAAAGAGGAAATAGAGTGGGCATTTCTAATCTCAACTGGAATACTATTCCAGAGAAAAGTTCCAGAGTATTGGAAACTTTTTTAAAATAATTCCTTATTTGGTTAGGAAATTTTGTAATGTTTCGTAGACATTGATTGCAGGTGGGGAGTATTTCCAGGTAGCCTATACTTGAATAGTGATTGTAAGTATTCAGAAGCACTATTATTAGCTATCCTGTACATTAATTTGGCTTTTCTTAAACAGATTCGGTCTTTAATAGGTAGTATTTTTAACTTACCAGCTAAATTTTCCTTGCTTTCTTTCTGGATTGATATTAACTCAAAAGCTCTTTTTTGGAGATGTGTCAGCTTTGCTAAGTTTTTATCATTTGAATTAACTCAAAAGCTCTTTTTTGGAGATGTGTCAGCTTTGCTAAGTTTTTATCATTTGAATTACCCCATACTGTATTACAGTAGTCTAAATAGGGTTGTATGTAACTATTATAAAATAGTTTTCTGTGCTTTTCCGGGAGAAAGTGTCTTATCTTACTGAGAAGCCATAAACTTGAATTGACTTTTTTACTGATATGTTTGATATGTTCAGTCTATGATAGGTTATTATCTACCAAAACACCAAGTAGACTATCATGACAGACCATTTGCAACCTTTTATCCTTCCATGTCAGACATAGTTCATCGCTATCAAGTTTTGTTCTTATTTTTCCGTGTTGAGATAAGTAATATTTTAGTTTTACCAGTATTTACCACCATGCCATTGCATGTGCACCAGTTTTCTAGTTTGTTTAGGGCATTCTGTAAAGACAATGTTGTGTCATCTGCATAGAGATCTGTAGATGATACTGAGTCCTTTAGTACAAGTGGTAGGTCATTAATAAATAAAATAAACAGTAATGGACCCAGAATTGAGCCTTGTGGTACTCCGCATCTAATTGTTTCAGGTTCAGACAGAACATTATTAATATAAACATGTTGTGTTCTCTCACTTAAGTATGAAGTAAACCATCTAACTGTGCTTTCATCATATTGGTAGATTTTCAGTTTTTTCAAAAGGATTTCATGATCTACCATGTCAAAAGCTTTCCTGAAATCTACAAACACAGAACCTATTATTCTACCTTGATCAAGTGCTTGAAGCCATTTATCAGTTAGGGAGATCAAGGCAGTCTCATAGGAGTGTTTCTGTCTAAAGCCTGATTGATTAGGGTATAACAGAAAGTGTTTGGTTAAATATGATATGAATGAATCATGGACATGCTTTTCAATCAATTTTGATAAGTTTGGTAGTATTGAGATTGGCCGGTAGTTTTCAACATCATCTTGATGACAACTTTGATCGACCACAAATGTCTCATTGACTTCAGCAGCTACTGAAGTACATTACGTTAAATTAAATACTGTTTTTGGTCTCTATGCTATAAACTTAAAGTTTACAAGTTTAAAGTTTACATTAAATATGATTTATTCCTTTCATAGGTGGATAAATACAGTAATCTGGCCCGCCAAGGACTTCATTTTCCCATATCCGGCCCCGCCGATTGGAGAAGTTGCCCACCCCTGTTATAGAAGATGTCATTGCCTTCCATATTGGAACTTCAAAGAGATTAGAACTTTGATTCATTTAGAACCTTTTCAGTGATAGGACTTACATTTTTAAATTCTGGCATCAATTTTTTTAATTATATTCACAAATTGTAAGTACTATTTCATATTCTTACCATTTTTTTGCTAGGGAAATACATTAGTCTGTTAAAATTTACAATGCTTGTTGGCTTGACTCTCTTCTTTGTTACTTTTGAACGAGCCCAAACACTTAACAGCAGTAAACCAAAAGATAATTCTAGAATGTCAAAATTTATGCCTATGTATATGTAATTATATGGATGTTTGACTAGTCAGAACATTCATGATAATATGATAAAAATTAATTCTAAAATTGTAAAACAATAAAGCAAGTGATGCAAAATAAATGAATTTTAAACACAATATATATATATATATATATATATATATATATATATATATATATATATATATATATATATATATATATATATATATATATATATACATACAGTAGATTCTCGATTATCCACTGTAATGGTGGGGAGAGCTAGCGCGGATAATCAAAAACAGTGGATAAACCAAAGTGCATATATACAATCCAGATATAGTGGCATAAAATTAACTTAGTTAATTTTTTCACCGTAATATCCTACTTATGTTTACCTTTTGTGATGCAGGCCAATGTTCTTCTTCACTAATATCCTCATGTCAAAACACAAAAATAAATAATCAAATTTAATACAATTATATTGAACATTAAAATAAAGGTAGATGAATAAATTAACAAACAAAAACAACGAATGTTTTGGAAAAGTAGTCTTTTATTGATTTCTGTTTTAATGACATAGCTTCTTTCTTCTTTCTTCTTTATGGTTCCTCTCAATCTGCGTAATACCAATTTATCTGAGAGCAGAGAATCACTTTGTTGCTCCAGATACTCTAGCAAACCCTCAGTCCATTGAAGAGCAGATGAATTGGTTATCCTTGTTTCAGGAATAAGTTCCATGTCTTCGTCATCACTCTCATCAGAATATGTTGTCTGCCCTTGTGCACTTTTAATGATATTTCACTGTTGGACAAAACCTCACACCCTAAATCGTCACAATCAACATTAAACCATTCTAAAATATTTCCACTATCAACTTTCTTACCACCCTCTGTACTCTGTAAAATGGCAGATAATTCTTAAGTCGAAATCTCTTCTTCATCGAAACTATTGCAGTCATCAGTTTCAACTTCAGGAAATATTTTTTTCCATGATTTACTAATTGTGGTTGGCTTTATGGAATCCCAGGCATGTGCAACTTCGTAGATAGCATCCAGCAATGATACTGCTTTTGAGAAAGTTTTTAAATCATTGCCTTCCTCCACTAACTTCTGCAAAAAGTCGTCCTCTATATAGCCTCTTCATAGCAGAAATCACCCCTTGATCCAATGGCTGGATTAGCGCGGTTACATTAGGTGGCAAATAATGTGTTTTTTACCGTCAGCAGACTGCAAAACCGCTTCATTTGGATGGCTTGGAGCATTGTCTAATAAAAGAATGGCTTTTTCTGGCAAACCTTTCGATCTCAGATGCTCGCAAACTTGTTGTACAAAGTTTTCATGGAACCATGTTTTAAAAATTGTGGTATCCATCCTGGCTTTCTTCTGATTAAAATATGTCACAGGCATATTAGTTTTTTCAGTTCCCTTGAAACAACGCGGCTTTTTCGCTTTTCCGATTACATCTAGTTTCACTTTATGAGAACCAGTAGCATTTGCGCAACATAAAGCAGTGATTCTTTCTTTGCTGGATTTATGCCCCAGTGCTCGACTTTCTGATTTATGTGCTAATGTTTTTGTGGGAAGACATTTCCAATTTAGGCCAGTTTCATCAGCATTATAAATTTGTTCAGGAGTCACCAGTTGCTCTTCTATGAACTTTTGAAAATCATTTTGGAACTCATTTGCAACTGTTTCATTGTTGCTTAATTTTTCCCCATGTATAGAAATCTCACGTATTCCATGCCGCTGTTTGAATTGTGTCAGCCATCCCGAGGATGCACTGAAATCACCTTCCATTCCTAATACATCAAAGTATAGTTTTGCCTGTTTAACGCAGATAATTCCTGAAACAGGAATGTTTGATGCCCTTTGTTGGTTAAACCAATGCAACATCACTTTATCAAGCTCATCATAAGTTGACAGTTTCATTGTTTTTCTGCTTGATAAGCCACTTGATGAATCAGAATTACTGGCGTAGTTAATCAATTTATTTTTATTTTTTCAGAGATCACGAACTGTTGTTTCACCTATACCATATTGTAAAGCTAAGTTTTTGGTAGACCTGTCTTCCTCAAGTATCTTAATTATGTCAAGTTTTTGGTTGATTGTTAAAACTACGTGCTTCCTTTTCTGCTCCATTATCCTCTTTCCAACACAAAAACTTAAATACAGTATTTTTGGACACAACTGAAGTAGCCTACTGTACTGATAACAAATGAAGAATCGTACTGTTCTTTTAACAGAACTCCTTCTCCCACTACCAAAAAGAAGGCATTTAACATCCGCAATTTCCTTGGGACAGAAAATAAAGCCCTATTATATAAATTATATAAAAACTCTCGCCAGGAACAGGAAATAAAGCCTTATTACAAAATTATATAGCAACTCTCGCCGGGAACCAGTTGTAAGCCCGAGTCATCGTTAAACAGGTCGGTCGACTTCCTGTATAAAATTTTTGATTCTGAATTCATCACATAACTCCCCATCTTTTTTAAATATGGAGTAAAAACTTCTTTAAAAATACATTGCCACGGTTAAGCCGCAAAGTGGTTAAACCGCGCGCAGATAATCGAGTGTCGACTGTATATATATATATATATATATATATATATATATATATATATATATATATATATATATATATATATATATATATATATATATATATATGCATGCAACTTACAAGATCTGAATAGGGAAGCTATTCCAATGTGCAAACCTCAAACTGTTGTTGTTAATTGACAGCCATTGTCCTGGTCTAGCCTAAAAATGAAGAAATCAAAATTATTCTAATATTTAGGACATTATTGCATTGTAAAACCTTCCAAATTGTAAGACATAAATAATTGACATAGAGGATACTTCAATAAATACTACTATATATTATTACCAGGCTATGGTGGACATAAAGTACTTGTCCCCAATGTCTGCATAAGAAAATAGTCAACAAGTAATACAGGTGAAATTGCTCACTCTGACATTAATTTCCATCACATATCTTTTCTATGATATTATTTGGAAAAAATAATAATTATCTTTAAATAAAAGAAAAGAAAATCACAACCTGCAAAAATGAGAAATGGTCCCCATTTTACAGTAGATGAATTTGCTATGTTAATTGTAGTGCAAACAGCAATCTAAAAGCTGTAACTAAAAGTAGGAGGATTGTGCTTACACATTAGCTGATAAAACATTGTGCTGATGTTCAAGAGCCTATTGATAAAAATTAAAAGGGTTCATCCTGAAGCCAACAATTTACTAGCTACACTACCAGTATCAGTCTCTCAGGGGTAAGGGTATGTAACTCCATTTACCTCAAAAGGTATTATGATTGGGTAACATATCTGAAAAAGTAACCAATGTAAAATATGTTTCTTCAATTATACTTACCAGATCATAATTCAACACCACACACTTACTAGACTGTAATACACCCACCCACCCCACATACTTATTCCTACCCACCCCAGATCATAATACACCCAAACACAACATTTTTAACCACTGTATGATCTACAGCCAGATGAAAAGATAGAACAAGGAGTAAGGTTGACACTTCTTCCACATTTTGTGTCTGCTCACAAAGATGTATGAACCTTCAGGAATGAAATCAATAGCATGTGACTTACAAAGCTGTACTGTCCTTTATGGGTAACATCATCCACTAATTACAAATAAAAGTAATAACGATGTGTTTTGCAAAGTGTCACACTCAATACAAGTTGTCCTGTAAAAACTAAACAAAGTTCTGAAAGTTTGGAGAATATGGGTATTCAAAGCAATAAACAGGAAATGCTGGATATTTAGACTGGGAAATCTAAATGCTGACTGGCAATCTTAGTGAAAATGCAGAAATACAACTAACTGATTGGTCAAAATACTTTTATTTTAGATACAGAATCAATCAAAGTCTTATTACTGATGTGCTATTTCTGAGCACTCAAACTCAAATTTCAAACGATTTTAATATTCTTAGATTAACATGCACAAATTTAAAAGCACACTACCTTCAGTATTAAATTTTATTACATTAGTTCATTTCAAGCCTGAACTCCACATGTATTCAAAATCCTTATTTATTGTAGCTGTCAGGCATATCTAAGTAAATGTAAAATGTATTCAATGATGATTTGCTATATCTGACAGGCTTATCCATTTAAAATGTATTCAAATCCTGATTTACTGTATTTGACAGGTATATCCATGTAAAATGTATTCAATCCTGATTTACTGTATCTAACAGGCCTGTCCATGTAAAATGTATTCAAACCTGATCTACTGTATTTGACAGGCATATCCATTTAAATGTATTCAAATCCTGATTTACTGTATCTGACAGGCAAATGTCCACTGAAGATCTGATTTAGGTTGACATTATTTAAGCTGAGTGCACAACAAAAATTAATTGAATGATGGCTAATCCTTCTATTGTTTATCTTAAATATAGCAAATATGCACAATGAATAAAGGTTAGACTCAAGCCTCTTCAACATACTTCAAAGAAACCAAACCTATTGTTCTACAGTTAGTAATAGCACTAGCAATTGATTAACAGATAACCAATGCTCATTTTTTTTATAACTAACATTGCTAAAACATGGGTGCAAATTTTATGTTCACAGTTCAAATATGGTGTTAAGCTACTCTTAAGATCTTGAGTGTGTGTGTGTGTGTGTGTGTGTGTGTGTGTGTGTGTGTGTGTGTGAGAGGGAGGTCAGGAAAGTAGATATTTTACAGTTAATAATGCATTTTTTTCAGGTGACAACAGTCATATCTGTGCACTAAAGGTGATGCGGGATGCGAGTATACATCAAAGCTAAATGTTACTATATATAAATAAAGTTGTATAAAGATAATGGGGACGAAATGACTGTGTGAAAAAATCCTATCTGATGGGGAAAAAAGTCCTGATTTACTATATCCAACAGGCCTATCCATGTAAATGTACTCAAAATCCTGATTTACTATTTCTAGCAGGCCCATCCAAGTAAAATACTGATTTGCTATATCTGACAGACCTATCCATGTAAAATGTATTCATATCCTGATTTACTATATCTGACAGGCCTATCCATGTAAATGTATTCAAATCCTGATTTACTGTATCTGACAGGCTTATCCATGTAAAATGTATTCAAATCCTGATTTACTGTATCTGACAGACCTATCCATGTAAAATGTATTCAAATCCTGATTTACTGTATCTGACAGGCTTATCCATATAAAATGTATTCAAATCCTGATTTACTGTATCTGACAGGCTTATCCATGTGAAATTATTCTAAATCTTGATTTAATGTATCTGATAGGCTTATCCATGTAAAATGTATTCAAATCCTGATTTACTATATCTGACAGGCATATCCATGTAAAATATATTAAAATCCTGATTTACTGTATCTTACAGGCTATCCATATGAATGTATACAAATCCTGAATTACTGTATCTGACAGGCTTATCCATGTAAAATGTATTCAAATCCTGATTTACTCTATCTGACAGGCCTATCCATGTAAAATATAGTAAAATCCTGATTCATTGTATCTGACACGCCTATCCATATGAATGTTTACAAATCCTAATTTACTGTATCTGACATGCCTATCCATGTAAAATGTATTCAAATCCTGATTTACTGTATCTGACATGCCTATCCACATAAATATATTAAAATCCTGATTTACTTTATCTGAAATGCCTATCCACATAAAATATATTAAAATCCTGATTTACAATTCTGACAGGCTTATCCATGTGAATGTATTCTAAATCCTGATTTACTGTATCTGACAGGCTTATCCATGTGAATGTATTCTAAATCCTGATTTACTGTATCTGACAGGCTTATCCATGTAAAATGTATTCAAATCCTGATTTACTATATCTGACAGGCATATCCATGTAAAATATATTAAAATCCTGATTTACTGTATCTGACAGGCTATCCGTATGAATGTATACAAATCCTGATTTACTGTATCTGACAGGCTTATCCATGTAAAATGTATTCAAATCCTGATTTACTCTATCTGACAGGCTTATCCATGTAAAATGTATTCAAATCCTGATTTACTCTATCTGACAGGCCTATCCATGTAAAATCCTGATTCATTGTATCTGACACGCCTATCTATATGAATGTATACAAATCCTAATTTACTGTATCTGACATGCCTATCCATGTAAAATGTATTCAAATCCTGATTTACTGTATCTGACATGCCTATCCACATAAAATATGTTATAATCCTGATTTAATGTATCTGACAGGCTATCCATATGCATGTATACAAATCCTGATTTACTGTAACTGACAGGCTATCCACGTGAATGTATACAAATCCTGATTTACTGTATCTGACACGCCTATCCATGCACGGTTCTCAGCAGTATGACAAGGAATCAGTTCCCACAAATTCTGCTCTGACTGGTAGTCTGGTGGAACTAACAGGTCTCCACCATTATGCTGACAGGTTGCACGGGCATCATACCAGTTCATTTGCTGATTAAAGTACTTCCAGCATGATCCACTCAAGTAATGCCAGTCATTTATCTGGTCACAGAAGTCCAATAGATCTACGGAATTGAAATGGTAAATGACAAAAGACTGTTAAATTCATGGGCACAATTAATTTTCAAACTGTATTTAAGTAAATTACAAAAAGTATCTCCAACCACACTGCTCAATTTTACAAACACTAAAATAAAATTTACACTGATGTATCACACTACTATTGAAGAATGTGTTACAGTGAATCCAAAAAATTTAGTTGGTATTGTTCATAGGGATAAAATGATTATGAAGTATGGAATTGCGTATTACAACATTGACTTTTGACTTCTAGATAAATAATTGTGACTTGTATAGTATCAGAAATTGATAGTGCTGTGACAAATAGTGTTGTTGTAACTCACAATTCAGTAATTAAACACCTTTATTATTTTATTGGATCTTTAAAATCTTAAATTCATTTACAAGCAAATGGGTGCAACTAAAGATATTTTTTATTCTAATTTTATTCCATCACCAATAGAATAGATATCTAGCTGTAACATAATGAGGAGTTCAATGACTGAAAAACACCAATGTGACCCACACCATATTTTGGGATGTTCTGACAATGTGGCCACATTATCTAGTAGCCACATTATCTAGTAACCACATTAGGATTCTGAAGTTTGCCAATCCTGAGTTACTGGCTAGCTGACATTTCACTTGCCATATACAAATTTTTAATTGTAAATGTGACCATTTAAAATGCAAGATGGAGCACAGCCCAATATAGCCAGCAATGTACTCATGTGCCAAAAGACCACATTTACCGTACAACTCTCTGGGAGGGCAGTGGGATTACAAAAGGCAGTGGGTGAGTGGATTCTAATACTGAATAATGCTTTTAATGGGATAAGGTAGAGGGTGTTGTGAATAACCCAATGGGGGGTAGCACAAAAATTTTAGGAACCACTGACATAACAGGTCACCAATAATAACATTCATTATTCATTATTTATTCTTGCAGTGAGGAGTGTAACTCAGTAGCTACAACTATGACTATTCTCACAAAGAGGGGTGTCTCTCAGTAACTACAATTGTGTTTACAAAAAGAAGTGTAACTTGGTGACTACAACTCATGACTATTTTTACAAAGAGGAGTATAACTGTTATTATTATTATTATTATTATTATTATTATTATTATTATTATTATTATTACTTTATTTAAGAGGGTAACTCAATTAGCTAAGAACTAATCTACCTTGAGGCCCTCATTCAAAGGAATTTATTTATTTTTGCTGCATCTCTGAAGCCATTGTATATACTGGGTTTGGAAAGAGGAAATAGAGTGGGCATTTCTAATCTCAACTGGAATATTATTCCAGAGCAAAGTTCCAGAGTATTGGAAACTTTTATAAAATAATTCCTTATTTGGTTTGGGAATTTTGTAATGTTTGGTAGACATTGATTGCAGGTGGGGAGTATTTCCAGGTAGCATATACTTGAATAGTAATTGTAAATATTCAGGAGCACTATTATTGGCTATCCTGTACATTAATTTGGCTTTTCTTAAACAGATTTGGTCTTTAATAGGTAGTATTTTTAAATTACCAGCTAAATGTTCCTTGCTTTCTTTCTAGATTGATATTAACTCAAAAGCTCTTTTTTGGAGATGTGCCAGCTTTGCTAAGTTTTTATCATTTGAATTACCCCATACTGTATTACAGTAGTCTAAATAGGGTTGTATGTAACTGTTATAAAACAGTTTGCTGTGCTTTTTCCGGGAGAAAGTGTCTTATCCTACTGAGAAGCCATAAACTTGAATGGACTTTTTTACTGATATGTTTGATATGTTCAGTCTATGATAGGTTATTATCTACCAAAACACCAAGTAGACTATCGTGTCAGACCATTTGCAACCTTTTATCCTTCCATGTCAGACATAGTTCATTGCTATCAAGTTTTGCTCTTTTTTTCCATGTTGAGATAAGTAATATTTTAGTTTTACCAGTATTAACCACCATGCCATTGCATGTGCACCAGTATTCTAGTTTGTTTAGGGTATTCTGTAAAGAAATTTCGAGTTCTTGTTTTGTGTTTTGGCTGTCTGACAATGTTGTATCATCTGCATAGAGATCTGTAGATGATACTGATACCTTTAGTACAAGTGGTAGGTCATTAATAAATAACACAGTAATGGACCCAGAATTGAGCCTTGTGGTACTCCACATCTAATTGCTTCAGGTTCAGTGACTACAACTGTGAATACTTACAAAAAGGAGCTAACTGGTGACTACAACTCATGGCTATTCTTACAAACATGAGTATAACTCAGTGAAAAGAACTTGAATTTTCTTACAAAATGGTGTGTAACTTGGTGACTACATGACTATTTTTAAATAGTGTAACTCAGTGACTACAATTCGTGACTATTCTTACAAAGAGGGGTGCAAGTCAGTGACTACAATTTGTGCATATGTGATACATGTTCAGTAGACGATTTGCATACTGTATATTATTTTGGAATTTGGACCTTTATTGGGTCTCTGAGTACTGTATCTTATCCTGGAATTGAGACCTATATTAGGTCCCACAAAGGCTATTAGAAAACCATAAATAACATCAAGCAGAGAACAAAGACAGAATTTCCAAATGAGACAACTGACCTACAGATCTTTTGCAGATGATTCCCATGCCATAGTTACAGTTTTGGACTGTCAGATTTCCCAAGTTAGGTGGATAGCCATACATGTTACCACAGCCATCAGCAGCACCTGTATTGCCTTCCAGGTTTCTTTCCCAGTGTCTGCAAAGAAAGTGAAGCTAACACTAGAGGTACTTCCATGAGTAGCAATTAGTTCCCACATGCTTTACTCAGGGCTAGTTCCTCCACACAGGGATGGGGAAAATGGGACACAAGAAAATTATATATTTTTTTCCAACAAACACAAAATTTTGATCTAGAAACATCCAAAATAACACTGCAATTGACTTTCTTTTTGTCCATTTGACATTTAACTCTTTGCCAATGATACCTCAGGTGGGAGGCATAAAATATACATAAATATATTGCTTTGCTCCATCAACAGGTGCTGGGCTCATGAGTAATAGTGCCCTGTACATTAAAACCTTTTCTCTGTTCTTTCAAGACTTTGGAACTCTACTGGATCATGATGCAATTTTTGGTTTCTTTTGAAATCTACTGGATGATAATACCATTGTTTTGTCTGGAACTTTACTGCATGATAATGCCATTTTTATTTCCTTTGGAATCTTGGTTGAAGATCCCATCAATCCAAATGAAAGATTTGATAGATATTTTAAATGTGGAAGTTCATTAGGTGTTGTGTTCCAAAATCATCTAAAAATTGTAATTCCATTGAAATACAATGCAGGGACTTTAAATAATTTGATGCAGAAATATTTTTGAACTATTTAGTTTGCAATCAGTCTGCAATATAGCTGATATCAACAGTGCCTTAGACAAATGGTATTAATGCAGCCTTAGACATGCATGTCCCAATTAAAACAAAAAGGGCTAAACTCCAAATTACCCCTGAGATCAGTGAGACTAGGTACCTAAGAGAAAAAAGACAAGATGAGCTATTGAAAGTGGCAGAATAAAATTAAGCATCTGATAGATAAGGCAAAAGAGAACTACTATAAACAGGCTACTGATGAAAGTAAGATTACCAAGACATTATGGAAGCATCTAAAAGAGCTGATCCCACTTCAAAACAGTTGTTATCCCCCTAGACTTAAGCAAAATGAGGATATAGCAACATCTGAACATGACATTGTGGAAATGTTCAATAATTTCTTCATAAGCATCTCTGGTAACAGTATTCAGAACCAGACTAACATTATAATTGAACTTGATGCATTTATATCATTTATAAGAGCTAAAATTCCTGATGATAATTATTTTTAAATAGCTAATGCTAGTGAAGCTGATGTATTTCATAATCTAATTAAGGTGATATTAATAAATCCTCTGGATTAGATGGTATTGATCCACAAATTCTTAAAATTGCTGCACCAGTAATAACAAAGTTAACACATTTCATAAACTTAAGTATAATGAGTGGTAATTTTCAGAATCAAAGAAACGTGCAAAGGTTACACCTATCTTTAAGAAAGGACAAAAGGAGGATCCAGGAAACCAATAGCATTCTACCTGTATTGTCAAAATTATTTGAAAAGCATGCTGCCATCCAGGTCTATAAAGTTTTGGAAACATTCTCTTCATTTCATAAAGCACAGTCAGGATTTAGAAAGTACTACTCATGCCAAACAGAACTTATCAAATTAATTGCTCTTTGGCTGAATGAAATGGATATTGGACATATGACTGAGATTGTTTTCCTTGACTTCAAGAAAGTCATTGATCTTGTTGATGTATGTCCAATGACTTTTGTAATAATATGTGTAATAACACATGTTATAACCAAGTACTCTGCATTACATGTATGTCCAATGACTGTTGTAATAATATGTGTAATAACACATGTTATAACCAAGTACTCTGCTTTACATGTATGTCTAATGACTGTTGTAATAAGATGTGTTATGACAAAGTACTCTGCATTACATGTATGTCCAATGACTGTTGTAATAAGATGTGTTATGACAAAGTACTCTATCCTAAATTAAGTAAAATGATTTGGTAACAATGCATGTATTAGAACAAAGTACTCAATCATACATTAAGTCCAATGATTTGTTTAATATGGTATGTGTAACAACAAAGTTCTCTATTCTAGATAAGTTCAATGATGTGTTTAATAAGGTATGTGTAACAACAAAGTACTCTATCATAGATTTCATTTTCATTGAAGTTGAATGATTTGTTCGGTAAGGTATGTATTATAAAAATGTTATTTATCATACATGCCGATCAATGAATTTTGTAAATGTGTTACAAGAAGGTACTCTATCCAATATCATGGATAATTGTAATAATGTATATTTTACAACAAGGAATTCTAAGATATAAATCCAGTGATTATTGTAGAATGGGTCTCCTACAACAATGTACTGTTCTGTATGGTAAATATAATTCCAGTGTTTATTGTAATATGACAGCAATGTACTCTTTTGGTACCCTATACCTAGGTGTAATCTGACAGCAATGTACTCTTTTGGTACCCTATACCAAAGTCAAGTGTTTTTAATACAAAATATGCTTATTGATCTCATTTGACTACTTCAAGTGTTTTGTGCACCCATGCTAATGAAGTTTGTGTCCAAAAAATTCCAAGTCCCAACAGTTAAAAAAAGCAGTAAAAGCTGAATGGCCTGAAAATCCAATCAAAACCATCTGTATACTTCCATCCTAATCACAGAATTATGAACAGTTCAACATAATGACAGTATTTTACAGTCCATCCTGACAACAGCATTATAAACAGTCCATCCTAATAACAGCAATATAAACAGCCATCATAATGACAGCAATGTACAGTCATCCTAACAATAGCATTATAAACAGTCCATCCAAATGACAGCATTGTAAACAGTCCATTGCAACAACAACAATATAAATAGTCCATCCAGACGACAATATTGTATACAGTCCAGTCCATCCTAATGACAGCATTATAAACAGTCATCCAAACAAAATTATAATTAGTCCACACTAATAACAATGTTCTAAACAGTCCATCCTAACAACAGTGTTATAAAGCCATTTCCAACAACAGTGTTATAAGTCCATCCTAACAACAATGTTCTAAACAGTCCTAACAACAGTGTTATAAAGCCATTCCCAACAACAGTGTTATAATAAGTCCATCCTAACAACAATGTTCTAAACAGTCTATCCTAACAACAGTGTTATAAAGCCATTCCCAACAACAGTGTTATAAACAGTCCATCTTAACCAAAGTATTATAAACAGTGAGGTGTGTATTAATACCAATATGTCTATGAAATTTTATTTGTTTACGTCAAGTAATTCTTCCTTAATTGTGCTTACAACATGTTTTCAAAGGAAGCCAATGTAAGGTTAAAATTGGTGTAAAAGAAAAATGACAAATTGTCCAATTGGTCTGAAAATGTAATCCAGGCATCTGCACAGTTCGGAAGTATGTACACCAAATTCTATTTCACTAGTGATTTATTTGCTTACAAGGTTTTTGTACCAAAAGTCCAAAATTTATAAAATATTAAAAACCATGGTTACAGAGAACAGATCCTATTCAGATCTTGAGACACACTCAAGGGATCTAATATCAACTTTGTTCTGTTTGGCCTAAATAGCCTATTTTGTGGGACTTTATTTGATTTTATGTTCTTTGCTAATTTTTATTTACATATATTGCTTGCAAGGTATAGCAAGTGTGATGAATGAATGGATGGATGAATGGGTAGCCATTATTCAGGTTTCTCTCATTATATTGCTGTAGTTGAGGTCCATAACTGTAAAGTGCATTGTGTACCAAACCATGGTATAGCAAGGATGATAGAAAATTTGATGACTGTTGTTACAACATTAGGACTTAAAATATGTAACAGAGAGAGACGTCAAACAAACAATTTAAATACAATCAACAAGTTATTTAGTTTCTCTAAAATACAAAGTGAATGATTCAAATTACACTTACATTAGTGTGAATTAAATCCAGATTAATTCTAAATGTCCTATTACAAGTCTCAATGATCTTGAGTGTCTTGATATAACATAATGATGCAATGCAAATCCATATTAATGTATTAATCTAAAAGCCAGTGAGCACTTTAGTAATTCCAAAGAATATTTTGATAAACAATTTCTCTTAAATTATATCTGATGTCAACAATACAACTTCAAATTATGATCGTGGATTCACATTGCTGGGAGAACAAAAAAACAATCAAAATATCAGATCAATTATAGCCTAGATGTTTTACAGTATTTAACTATCAAACAATCTTAACGAAAACTTCATTCTAATTAGTGTCAATGGACAAACAGACATTCTAGTGTCACATACCTATGCCCTAATTTTCAGGAATGAGTACACCTCACAGTTTAAAAAAATGAATATTATTTTTAATTAAAATAATGAAAATAAAATATTATTTTAAATTAAAATACCAAAACTACAGAATAATTTTATTTTAATTTTACATTACCAAAACTATAGAATAATGTTATGTTAATTGACATACAAAAACTATAATGTTATTTTAAATTACAAAACCAAAATCTCAATGTTTTATTAACATAAAATACCAAAACTATTAAATAATTTTACAATACCAAAACTTAAAAAATAATGCTTTTGTTTAACTAAAATACCACAACTATAGAATGTTATTTTTAATTAAAATATAAAAACAGAAGAATAATGTTATTTTAAATTAAAATTGCTCGTATAAGATTCTGAAAATCGGTCTATGTAGATGTTTTCAGGGTCTGAAACTAACATTAGTTCGTCAGTCAGAAGCTAGTACAGTTTTCAAAATATTAAAATTGGTATTAGTCTAGTGGGACTACGGGAAAATTATATTTTAAATTTAAGTTCAACAGAAAGAGTGGGGTGTATCAGGGTGGATAAGTTCAACAGAAAGAGTGGAGTGTATCAGGATAGGGTAGTTCAACAGAAAGAGTGGGGTGTATAAGGGTGGATAAGTTCAACAGAAAGAGTGGGGTGCATCAGAGTGTTGTAGTTCAACAGAAAGAGTGGGGTGCATCAGGGTGGAGTAGTTCAACAGAAAGAGTGGGGTGTATCAGGATGGGGTAGTTCAACAGAAAGAGTGGTGTCTATAAGGGTGGGGTAGGGGACTGTTACCAAGATAGTGATTGATTTACAATTGATTGTAGTTACAGCTTATTTAAAAAACACCACAAAAAATATTTGCTTTGATAGTTCAACTGTATATAGCTCTAAAAATGATTTGACAAATATTAAATCTTAAACAGATTTTGCTTAAATTGGATTGATGCAAAAGAAGGTAAATTACATCCATAAAGAAACTTTTATTATAAAAACGACTTTTAAAAGATTTTTTTTTATTTTCTTGGCTGTGTGTGTTATTTATATTTTTTTAAAATATATATAGGATCATTATATTATTATTATTATTATTATTATTATTATTATTATTATTATTATTATTATTATTTAATCTGGATGTCCACATTTGTTTATCAACATAATAAGTACATAAACATTATGTCATGATAACATACAGACTTTCCACTTCCAATCTCTACTACCTGTCAATAAAAAGAACATTCACCCAGCAGTGATGGTCTCACTTTCACTTTTAGCAATTGATATTAGGAATGGCAACTCATCTGAAATACATATTGTCAAAGAGTCCACTGATATGCTGATTATGTTAATATAACACAAATTTTGCCCCATAATTTAACAACTGGATCCCAATGTGAGACTTTTCTTTCTTCACCATGCTGGTTCTTTGTCTTGAAATAGCAATCCCATACATTGTTCACTTATTTAGCAACTTATGGAGGTATATTTTATATTTATAAAGGTACATTATAGTAGGCTTGTGATGAGGTGTGGCATCTTGGCCTCACACAGATAAAATGCATGGTATTCAGCACCACAAGACGGCCTGTAAACCGTAATTCCTGAGTTGACATACAACTCTAATTGCTCATCATCATGGAATTTTATTTCTATCGTCATAGTGATGATCAAAGATGGTGTTCATTGCTTATAGCCAGAAAAATTGAAGACAGTCTGGTTTAAGTAGATTTTATTTTAAACATTCTCTTATACAAAAAGTACTGCATAATTCTTTAATTTAATAATGTTTGTCAATACCTAAATCAGGGAAAATTTAATTTTAAATAATTTTGATGCCAATTATGAATTTTAAAACTTTCATGTTTAATTTTTGCAGTTTTGCAATTTTACAACTAGTGCAACTGCTGTTAGGACTTACCATAAAAAAGTCATCATGCTTTTATTGCAAATTCCAATCACCCTCAAACCATACCATAATCATGTAAACCTAAACTTTCATAAAGTTAAAGTTTGCTACATGTCCAAATTACAAACACTATAAAAATTAAATGCATAAAATATATACTATTACTAAAACACTATCTTACACCAAGTTTCTGTCATAAAGTGTTCCATCTTCCCATGTCCAGTGATGATTCTTCAGACGGAGCCCAACCCACCAATTCATACGAGTCAGGTGAACAATTTGCTGCATTACCCATTTCTGGAAAATAAACCGACAAATTATCTATCCAATGATAAAATATAATAAACAAACTGGAGTAAAGACAATGTGTGTCTCACATAAATTTATTACATATACTTCATGCAAAAATTTGCACATGCAGAAATTTATTAAATGCCATATATTAAACCTCCAGATATTTAAGGGAGAGGGGATCGGCATGCACACTGGACAGGGTAGGAGGGAGGAAGGGCTGGGTGATATAAAAAAAATGGCAATGTGCCATCCTTCAACAGATTAGGGACAACACTTCAGACCAGACACTTAAGTTTCTGAAGGCAGCAACTTTCACTATCATGGAAAATACTGCAGATTAAAAATTGGACTGTCCTGGACACATGGACATTCACTACCAAAGATATCACTGAAGATTAAAAACTGGACTGTCCTGGATGCAGGGACATTCACTACCAAAGATATCACTGAAGATTAAAAACTGGACTGTCCTGGATGCATGGACATTCACTACCAAAGATAACACTGTAGATTAAAAATTTGACTGTCCTGGACGCAGGGACATTCACTACCAAAGAAAACTCTGCAGATTAAAAATTGGACTGTCCTGGATGCAAATAGTATTGTTAAACAGCACAAACTAAATGACCCTCACTAACACTGTGAATAATATTTTCCATCATGAACATTGTGCATTATATTTTCCATCACTAAAAATTGTGCATTATATTTTCCATCACTAACTCAGCATTACCAATATTAATATAATGTACAAATAATAGAAATACATTACTCTGCAACCTATATTTTTAATTTTATTTTAAGCTTTTCCCATGTTAAATAAATTGAAGAACAGTTTTGGTGTTTTGCACCTTTCAGTTATAATTATGCCCATTGAACATATTTATACACTTGTGGGTGTTGTTGTCTTCTTGGTATAAGTTTGATGTTATCCATTAAACTGACTGGTTCAAGTGTATAACTTGGTATAAGTTTGATGTTATCCATTAAACTGACTGGTTCAGATGTATAACTTGACCAGATGGTTCAAATCTTACAATTTCTATTCTTTTCATTACTCTAATCTTAAAATAAATGAACTAAATAGGAATGTCCAAAAAAAAGAATATGACAAACAGGAATGTCCAAAAATAAGAATATGACAAACTGGAATGTCCAAAAATAAGAATATGACAAACAGGAATGTCCAAAAATAAGAATATGACAAACAGAAATGTCCAAAAATAAGAATATGACAAATTGGAATGTCCAAAAATAAGAATATGACAAACTGGAATGTCCAAAAGTAAGAATATGACAAACAGGAATGTCCAAATATAAGAATATGACAAACTGGAATGTCCAAAAATAAGAATATGACAAACTGCAATGTCCAAAAATAAGAATATGACAAACTGGAATGTCCAAAAATAAGAATATGACAAACTGGAATGTCCAAAAATAAGAATAGGACAAACAGGAATGTCCAAAAATAAGAATATGACAAACAGGAATGTCCAAAAATAAGAATATGACAAACTGGAATGTCCAAAAATAAGAATATGACAAACAGGAATGTCCAAAAAAAAGTATATGACAAACTGAAATGTCCAAAAATAAGAATATGACAAACAGGAATGTCCAAAAATAAGAATAGGACACAACAATGAACTCATTTTTGCCAGATTATTGCATTAATCAAATTAAGGCTGCTGAGAGAAATGACAGCATTTTCTGTATGACGATGGATGTAAGTCAGTTATTATATTAAGTTGTGGAAAAAAATTCAGTGTGGAAAGAGATTCTGAACAAAATAGAGCTGTCAGTGATGGATTATTGACCAATGAGATTTTTAGTGTTGGAAAATTTAAAATATACAAGTTGGAATGGACAGGAAATGACAGAATAGCAGTACCAATATCAGGTTTCTAACTAGCAGAAAATTGGATGTGAGAATTGAAAAACATACCAACACCTGTGATGGTTGTGGAAAAAGCAATTATAAATCTAGGTAGCTGAGTCAGCATCATGACAAATCTGGGTTATTGGGTCATGTGTAATGCACTTAAACTATTTAGTTATGGTTTGGATCAAAGGGGACTTCCTTCTCTTAATAAGGGCTGTACTCAATCACATTCTGTATGTCAGGAAAGCAAGTGTTCATATACAGAAGAGAAGAATACCCACAATAATGGAGTGATTGATAGATATTATGAGAGTGGACAACTATATGAAGAAACCATTTAGCTAAACTGTAGTGTAGAACTTGGAGAGGTGGACTGAACTTTCTTATATGTATAATTAGATATTAACAGTAATTTGCCAAAATGACTTTGTGTTTTACATATTATACCAATAAAATTACCTCAACTTGAAGCCAGAAGAAGAACAAGAGTGGCGGAGAACCCAGCAGGTCAGACAACAAGACATAATGAGTCAGAGGTTCATGACAAAAACTCTAGAGCTCTATTCAAGTTTTTCAGCAAGGCTTCTAACATGACATGTATCCATACAAAATCAGGATCTAAAATGGTATTTATTCATAAAAAATCATGATTTAAAATTTCATGTTTTCATAAAAAAATCATGATTTAAAATGGCATGTATCCATACAAAATCATGATCTAAAATGTTATTTATTCATAAAAAATCATGATTTAAAATTTCATGTTTTCATAAAAAATCATGATTTAAAATGGCATGTATCCCTACAAAATCATGATCTAAAATGGTATGTATTCATAAGAAAATCATGATTTAAAATGGCATGTATCCATACAAAATCATGATCTAAAATGGTATTTATTCATAAGAAAATCATGATTTAAAATGGCATGTATCCCTACAAAATCATGATCTAAAATGGTATTTATTCATAAAAATCATGATTTAAAATGGCATGTTTTCATACAAAATCATGATATAAAATGGCAAGTATCCATATAAACTGAGGATGTAAATGGCATGTATTCACACAAAATCATGATACAATTGGCATGTACCTATGAAAAACCATGATGTAAAATGGCATGTATTCATATAAAAGCATGATGAAAAATAACATGTATCCATTCAAAATCAAGATGTAAAATGGCATTATCAAAACAAAATCATGACATACAATGGCATGTATGCATACAAAATCATGATGTAAAATGGCATTATCAAAACAAAATCATGACATAAAATGGCATGTATGCATACAAAATCATGATGTAAAATGGCATGTATCAAAACAAAATCATGCTGAAAAATAGCATCTATCCATACAAAATCCTGAAGTAAAATGACAGGTACAAATACAAAATCATGATGTAAAATGTCATGAATACATACAAGCTCAAGATGGAAAAATGACATGTATTCATACAAAATCAAGGTTTTAAATATTGGCAATTAAACTTATAAACAAGTTCAACAATTTGAGCTGCACAAAAAATTCACTTCAATTTCTGGACAACTTGGCACAAAAATCACTTTTGGAAAAAGTGTGCATACACTTAATAATAATAACCACTTAGACAGAGCTTACAGTTAGAAAATCTAGGTGTATTACACTATTAATGAAATGTAATTACATAATTACAGCTTCATAAAACTGCTTTTGAACAAAAGATTAGATGAAAGTCAAATCTTTTCAGACTTAACAGTGTTCTCCTTTAGCAAAGCAAAGCTGGTTCCTAACACTAATACACCATGGAGTTTGTAATACTTCTGAATTGATACTCTGTATTTTGTTGCTGAAGTATATTTGTCAAGCAATGTATGAAAGCACTCAATCAAGTTTTTCTACTGTGAAACGTAACAGATGTTTTTAGAATTTCATAGATGTCATGCCTCAGAAAGCCAAGTTTGTAGGTTTTCTTGGATGTAATGCATATGTTGGGTTCTATTCATCAAGATGGAGGATTTGGGACTAATATGTTAATATCACATTTGATACAGTGATCTAATGCAAATTCATGAGATACCAATGAAAACTATATAATATTGTCAACAGCTCTATGAATAATTCAGTCCCAAATGTGACTTTGTTCATGGGGTGTGTTGACTATGTTCATGAGTGAGTTGGCTAACTATGTTCATGGGTGGGTTGACTACCTGACTGACTATGTTCATGGGTGAGTTGGCTACCTGACTATGTTCATTGGCTACCTGACTGACTATGTTCATGGGTGGGTTGGCTAACTGACTATGTTCATAGGTGGGTTGGCTAACAGACTATGTTCATGGGTGGGTTGGCTACCTGACTTATTATGTTCATGGGTGGGGTGGCTAACAGACTGACTATGTTCATGGGTGGGTTGGCTAACAGACTGGTTATGTTCATGGGTGGGTTGGCTAACAGAATGACTATTTTCATGGGTGGGTTGGCTAACTATGTTCATGGGTGGGTTGGCCAACAGACTGACTATGTTCATGGGTTGGTTGACTATGTTCATGGGTGGTTTGGTTACCTGACTGACTATGTTCATGGGTGGGTTACCTGACTATGTTCATGGGTGGGATGGCTAACAGACTATGTTCATGGGTTGGTTGACTATGTTCATGGGTGGGTAGGTTGGCTGACTGACTATGGTCATGGGTGGGTTGGCTAACTGACTGATGCTGAAAACATGAATGTAATCAAAGAGCTTTCATTTGTATGGGTTTCCAGGGCAGTAAAATTGTAAATTAAAATCTCCAAAAATAAACAATTTTCCATGTTCAACAAAGTTAGGAAACTGCTCCAAACAGAGAGAATCAGTCAACTTGTTTTGTTTTGCTTTACTAGAACGAGGGTCAAGAAGGGAAAAAAGTGAATGACATTTAGTTTCAGTGTAAATGTAGCTTGGACCAGTTCAAATGATGAATGTCCATCATTTTGTGTAGCTAAGATGGTGGAATCTGGAGTTCTTTGTGATGACATCAATTCCACTACTGACTGAGTAGTGGGAGAATGACTTGATGGAGTGGGTGTTACAAATGCACCTGTTGGCATATCACCTGATGTTTTCTATCCATGTTAGTATCATGAAAGAGATGTTGATATCCATTGATACAGTTGACTAATTCTGTGCACTTTTCCAATGGTCAAAGTGACTGTGTGCTAAATAATGCATTACACATTGGATCCTCAGAATTAAAGTTCGACAACTGAATAATAATTTGAATTGAATTGGTAAAATTAAAAGAAGAATTTCCAAATCTCTGAAGAAAAAGGGCAAAAGGAAGATATTTGTAAGTTTTGTTTCTGCTTTATGCTATCCAGCATTCAAACATTTCTTTTCACTGCTGTTTACATTTAAGTGGACATGTATGTAGTCCAAAGTAATTCACTAATTAATAAATACTGTACTGCACTAATTAGTAATACTGTAATGCACACTAAATTCAAAGTTCAGAAGATTGGAAATCAAATTCATTCAGTCTAATCAACATAAAGCTGTAATATAGTATGAGCCTAACAATGTTTTAGAAAAGCTAGGAAAAAAAAGGCTAGAATAATGTAATAAAGGGTCTTCACTTGGCTCAGATTAGTCTGATTTCAGGTATCATCAGCATATTGTTGCATGCCAAATTTAGTTGAAATTCCAACGTTCTGAGTAAAGTCATGCTGCAGATATTGGGAGGATCTGAAATCTGGTCCACAATTGCTTTAAATGTTAAAATGGGCCCATGCCCAGCCCTAAGATTTGCAGGGCCCAAGGCAGAAAATGATGAGTGTTGGGCCACCAAGCTAAAAACTGCATTGCAGAAAAGCACAGGGCCCAAGGTGGTTGCCTCATTTGCCTTGCCCTAGCGTTGGACCTGCATGAGCCACAAACTGCTTAAATGATAACATCATACATGGGTCACAATTGCTCTAAATCATAACAGGGGCCACAACTGCTTTAAATGATAACATGGGCTACAACTGTTTTAAATGATAACAGGGGCTACAATTACTTTAAATAATAACAGGGGCCACAATCGCTTTAAATGATAACAGGGGCTACAACTGTTTTAAATGATAACAGGGGCTACAACTATTTTAAATGATAACAGGGGCTACAACTGTTTTAAATGATAACAAGGGGAACAACTGCTTTAAATGATAACATGGGCTATAACTGCTTTAAATGATAACAGGGGCTACAACTATTTTAAATGATAACAGGGGCTACAATTGTTTTAAATGATAACAGGGGCTACAACTACTTTAAATGATAACAGGGTCTGCAATTACTTTAAATAATAACAGGGGCCACAAAAGCTTTAAATGATAACAGGGGCTACAACTGTTTTAAATGATAACAGGGGCTACAACTATTTTAAATGATAACAAGGGCTACAACTGCTTTAAATGATAACATGGGCTACAACTGTTTTAAATGATAACATGGGCTACAACTGTTTTAAATGATAACAAGGGCTACAACTGCTTTAAATGATAACATGGGCTACAACTGCTTTAAATGATAACAGGGGCTACAACTATTTTAATTGATAACAGGGGCTACAACTATTTTAAATGATAACAGGGGCTACAACTGCTTTAAATGATAACATGGGCTATAACTGTTTTAAATGATAACAAGGGCTACAACTGCTTTAAATGATATTAGTGGCTACAACTGCTTTAAATGATAACGGGCTACAACTATTTTAAATGATAACAGGGGCTACAACTATTTTAAATGATAACAGGGGCTACAACTATTTTAAATGATAACAGGGCTACAACTATTTTAAATGATAACAGGAGCTACAACTGTTTTAAATGATAACAAGGGCTACAACTGCTTTAAATGATAACAAGGGCTACAAGTGCTTTAAATGATAACAAGGGCTACAACTGTTTTAAATGATAACAGGGCTACAACTGTTTTAAATGATAACAGGGCTACAACTATTTTAAATGATAACAGGGGCTACAACTGTTTTAATTGATAACAGGGGCTACAACTACTTTAAATGATAACAGGGGCTACAACTACCTTAAATGATAACATGGGCTACAACTGCTTTAAATGATAACAGGGGCTACAACTACTTTAAATGATAACATGGGCTACAACTGTTTGAAATGATAACAAGGGCTACAACTGCTTTAAATGATAACAAGGGCTACAACTGCTTTAAATGATAACAAGGGCTACAACTGTTTTAAATGATAATAGGGCTACAACTGTTTTAAATGATAACAGGGCTACAATTGTTTTAAATGATATCATGGGCTACAACTGCTTTAAATGATAACAGGGGCCACAATCGCTTAAATAATAATAATAATTGCTTTAAATGACAACAGGGTCTTACTGCTTTAAATGGTAACATGGAATGCTGGAAAGCAATCTAAATCTGTATGATATTAATTTGGTTAAAGAAATTATGCTGCAGAAAATAAAGTAAGAAGAACTGGAAATAAAGAGTTTTATAATCTCCTCTCAATGGATGTCCATGAAAAGTGGAAATCTGATTTACATAAAATTGAACAATAAATCTGTAATCCCTAAAACATTTATTTAGAGAGACCAAAAGATGGAAGGACAGGATATCAGGGACCATAATTCCAGTGAATAATACTCAAGAATGCTGTAAAATAAACCAGCTCTAGATCTTGCCAATACAATGTCTACATGGCTGAAATCTAAAACTCATTTATCAAGCAACCAAATGGTGTTAAGCCCAACAACAACAAAATTAGATAAATTAATCAGGGGACATAACTTCAGCAGAAAATTAATGCATTTGACTTTTGAGATCTCATCTTGTAAAGCTACAAAACAAAATCTCACACAAATCCAACAATTCCAGTAATTTACATTGCAGAAACCAAGTTGTTGTTGGACAGACAGCATTGGGATTTCAGGTTTATGTCAACATTTAGAAGTGGGGGGTCTGCATACTGTGATTGCAATAGAAAACGCTATTTCTTTTTTAAGTCGAAATCCTTGTCATGTGAAATCGATCTAAGTTTGATTCTAATTTCTCATTTTACGATACGGAGAAGGAAAACGTTTATATGATAATTAGGGTGTCAATTTTAAATCATTCTTTTTTAAATTTGAAAATTTGTTAATATCGTGAACTTTAAGTACGAATGCAAAGAAAATAAAAATCGAAAGTCCCAGCACTTGCGAATTCATTGCATGATGCTAGAAGTCAGTAAAACCAGTCAGCACAATAATAAAATCATAAATGGCATATCGGAGTGCTTCAGAACCAGCATTATGTGGTTGTGGGAAGGAAAAAAACTGCCAACCACAGTTTGCCGAGATTGCTCTCTTAACATTAGTACTAATATTAGTACCTTAATCCAACCTTGTCAACCACAACAAAAAATTGAGGCTACGATATCGTAGCTATCTTACCATATAATGTATAGCAGTCTATGCACGTGAGGCAACTAACTAACCAGCCAAGCTGGTCCGGACCTTTTATTTAATGTACGCTTAACTTAGATAAATCAACCCTCCAAATATGTATTGATACTGATGGACGATATGTCAAAAATCAGTATCATCACGTATGAGAGGCAGTCTGAGAGCAAACTCGGACTAGGATGAGGATTGATTTATCGGAATACGGCCAAATGCGAGACAAACGCACCGGGTTCGATTTCAGACTGCAATGGAGAGAATTTGTTTTCCCAATTGTTAGAAATGAGATTAACTTACAAGTTCCGCTTCACTGTGCCAGACAAACATAGATGAATTTTTCGATGTGCAGAAAGAAATTGCAAGATCGTACTGCGGTCTAAACTGGTCTGAGAAATAATAGCACGTGCTGTTGTACTGCTTCCACCCTGGGGGACATTCCGCAAAAATGGACACAAACGCTGAAATATTGAAAGGAAAAATGTGCAATATAAAATAAAGTAATGAATTTGCTTTTATTTTAATTGCAACAGATTCACAAATAAACTTTAAATTCTCAAAATTCAACCCTTTTCTGAGATTTGTTAAAGAAATTAGCCCCAAAATTGAATAAGAAAAAAGTAAAGCCTACAGCAGATCTATACAAACTACAAGTCTAGAATACAAAGTTCCATTAACATCAATGGGGAGGAGGACGATGACATTGAAAACCTCCAACCAGTGTGTGATAAGTGATGACAACTTAAATTTACAAAATAAACCTATTTGGTAGGGGATATTTTCCAAAAGATTCCCCACCCCCAATTAGACCAAATAAAAGTTAAACCTTATTGTATATGTGCCCCAATCTCATCTCTAGCCACAGAGTTCATTTATAAAAAATTTTTTTAAAATCCTCTAACAAGTTTATGATGATAAGTATATCGGTCTCAATTCTGTAATATTTTGTTAATTATTTTAAATTGTAGCGAGTATCTATAAATAAGATCTTATATAGCTAATTTATGTACAAGGCTATAGATTCTAGTCTAATATATTAAATGTGCATGTCAATTGCAAAAGGATCAAAACCGGTATTTTCAAGTTGCTAATAATAATCATGTTTTCGAGCTTGGAAGTATTTATGTTTGGCTAGTTAAAGTCAGGAATTCGAGTACTACGACGTAGGTCACACAAATATGTATTGTTGAATATTAGACTGAACAATAAGGTCTGTCACTCTGGGTGTATTGTTGTTGTTGTTGTTGCTGCTGTTGTTGTTGTAGGGTTAAACGCCATTTTCAGCACAATATAGGCTATACATGGCGGCCAGTATTAATGGTGGAGGAAAACCCTGGAAAAACTCGGGAAAAACCACCGACCCACGAGAAGCTACTGGCAGGCTTTCTCACTTACCCACGGTAGCCGAGTCTGGACTCGAACTCACGCAGAGGTGAGATGTCAGTGATCCGTAACGGTCAGCACTTTAGACCACTCGGCCACTCGCCCCCCCCCCCCCCGGTGTATTGCAACATATAGTCAAATTAAACCTTTTGAGGTGGATATAAGAAGATAAATGAGGAATTACTTCATTCCAATTTCGGATTCCTATTTATGATTCTTACTTGACATGTTTAATGTTGTACTTAGAGATAAATTTAGATGAGACATTTATTTTCATTATTCGTTGGAATTACAAAGCGATCATTGGTCTAAAATATTATTCGTGGACTATGTTGTACTCTTTCAAAGGAATTCTGGATATCAGAACTGTTGGCAGACCAGTACATTCATGGATCTGGAATATATTCCTAACATTCGATTGTTTAGGACTTGTGATAAAACTTTTGGAATCATTTTGGATTTATAAAAATGTAAGTTCCTCTTAAATTTTAATTTTAATTAAACTGCTTGTTAAGTTTTACAAAGCTTATTAGTTTTGCTTCTTTCTGTTATTTAGTTTATGACCATAGAGTCGTAACGATTAGAAGAAGCGACGAGGAGATGAATTGTCAAAATTCTCCAATTTGACAATTTTTCAACGAATTTCAAGAAATTGGACCAGAAAAAAGTTTGTGAATCTTATTGCATATTTTTACTAACCATACATCTAGCCTAAAAAGTTGAAATTTATTCCTGAACCAATGTAGAGGAGAAGCATTTAAAAAGTTAATTCTCACAAAATATGCCCACTATTGAAATTTTTTTCTATAAATTGACCCATAAATTGATTACGGGAAAAATTTAAAACTTATTGTACATCGGCATCAACTAAGTGTCTAACATTCAAAGGTACATTGAAATTCTCCATCTAGTGAATAAGAAGAAGCAATGACTAGTTTAGAAAAACAAGAGTTCTAAAACAAAAACTAGTTATTTTTTAAATTGTATAATCAGTTTGGCTTGAACGATCTCAAAGGCACTACAAAAGTAAAAAAAAAGTGACAAACGCTTAATATACATACTGTAAATCTCACTATTTACGTACTCTGGAGCACCTACTATGTTGCTACTAGAACCTTGCTATTACCACAAAACTATCAACTAATGCATACAAAAACAACCAACACACATCTTGCCGACATTCCCGTCAAAAAAAAAGTATTCATAGATGTAGTCAAGAACCAGCAGCATACATTACTATTGAAGAACCACCATCTTATTTAAATGGTGTTACTATCTAAAATGGAGACGATAAAGTGTTATAATTGTATTACTTCAAAATCAAAACACCAACAAAATTTGAAACTGATTGCACAAGATAAATGATGACTAAAAGCTACATTGCAATCAACTCAACAGTTTTCAGCGAGGCAATTGATATAATAATTCATTGTGTTAAAAAAAAAAAAAAAAACAATATCGTTATTGAAAGATAACATGCATTTGTTTTGGTGTGACATTAATGTAGGGTCATAGTCAACTGTTATGCAAATCATCAAAATTAATACAAATATTTGTTTGCCTATCTAAATCATAACAAATACTTAGTATAAAGACGGAAAAATAATAGAATTTCATGGCATACCTGTAACATAGGTTTTCTAAAAATGACTTGCATCTCGCCAATAACCGTATCTTTAATAGATGTTAACCATATAACTTAGCAAATGTAAAATTTGTACGAGAATAGCTTATAGCCAGATAATGAAAACGTTTAGTAAGAACAGTTTGAAAGACGTCAAGAAATGCAGAGAACAAGCCGATAACAAATTACTTGTTAATGAAAAAATGTTAATGTTGTTGTTAGGTTTAATGCCATAAATGGTGGAGGAAGAAACCGAGAAATCACCGTAAAGAACCACTGACCCACGAGAAGCTACTGGAAAGCTTTCTCACATATCCACATTAGCCGAATCGTAGATTCGAACCCACGCAGACACATGTGAGATGGCAGTGATCCGTAACGGACAGCCCTTTAGACCACTCGGTCACTCGGAACCATACAATGGTAATGAAAAGGCTTACAAAATAGCCGAGACAAGATTTTGAAAACTAATGACCGGTTCAAAATAGAGATCGAATACATTATTTGCATTAATGAAAACCCCACAACCAGCAAGGACACAACATAAAATTGACTCGACGTAAGGCACCATTTACATTTAATTGAACATAGGATAAACGGCGAAAAATATTTCTTGCAAAGTGACTTTGCAGAAACTTAAAACATCTCTAGATAATCAGTTAGAGAACGTATAAAGAGATATGAAAAAAGGAATCAATAAAAATAATAAATAGGTTAGCACGGCATAAAGTCTTTTAGCACATAAATTACTAATATGAATGACAAGCTCACCACTACAAACATCGATCGATAAAAAAAGCAAATAATTTGTAATCAAGGTACGGTCATATAAATAAAGACAACTTAGACTTAAAAAAAGATAAAAGAGTGCATCAAACTAGAAAAGGCAAATAATATATTTAGCAATGGTGAAATATATATATATATATATATATATATATATATATATATATATATATATATATATATATATATATATATATATATATATATATATAGATGCAATAAACTGACGACGAACAGTACGAAACTAGTAACTAACTAGCCTAAGCGCTTTCGACTCTTAATGAGTCTTTTTCAAAGGCAAATACAAAACATAGTTACGACAAACAAATAAACACAAAAACGTTGTGTTTGTAAACCTCTACATTTCTATCTTCACATGTGCTAAAACTATAAATACAACCAGCTTGTATAGACTAGTTGCGGAAACTGAAAACGTTCTATAATTCCCTAAAAGTCTACAAGCCAAAGCGACATCTATTTTTACTTTGTGTACATATGTAACGCAGATTATATCCCGGATATTTGATTCTATACCGGTTATTCTTATAGTAAAAATTGAAGGATAAGAAGAAGATTTAGAAAATGTTAAATTCTACTAGTGCATAGTTTTCATTTTCTAGTCTTCTTGGTTTAGATCGCTTGGTTTTAATGTTCTATGGCTTGGTTTCAATGTTCTATGGCGGCGTATCCAGTATGATTCCTTTTCCTTCCTGGTTTCGGAACTCCAGCTGTGGTTGTTAGCAATAGCGATAAGTATTATATCACTGAAAGTGTGGCCAGGGGAAGAGAAGTGTTCTGCGACCGGGCTTCTGTACAGCTTTTTTGTCATCCAATCAGATCTATGAAGGTTTATCCTTATGTGTAGCTTTTCAGTTTCTCCCACGTACTGAAGGCCACAGATCTTACATGTGATGAGATAAATCACATTCTCTGTTTTGCACGTTTTGTTTGGACCATGTATGTTTAGTTTTTCTTTAGTCACTGTGCTAGTGAATGTCATGGTCTCCATCATATGTTGACAGGTTTTGCATCTTTTATCGCCACAGGGTCCAGATTGACTAGGTTGGTTTTGACTAGCGATTGTTGTTAGTTTGGCCTTGACTAGGATGTCCTTTAGGTTTTTTGGTCTCCGGTAAGCTACTACAGGTTTGTTCGGAAGGATTAGGTTTAGTATGTCTGACGATTGCACGGTTGGCCAGTGGTTTGCGATGATTTTACCTACTTTGGGATTGTCTGGGTGATAGGTCAGAATAAATGGTATCCTATCAACCTTTTCTTTCTGTCCATATCTGAGTAGGTCATCACGGTTTGTTTGTTTGGCCCTTTGGATTGCCTCCGCAATCAGGTCTTTGTCGTAGAGGGTTGTTATTCGCCATATGATTTGTATTCTTTATATATATATATATATATATATATATATATATATATATATATATATATATATATATATATATATATATAAAGAATACAAGTCATATGGCGAATAACAACCCTTTCAAGCGTACTGAATCCACCAAGGGATCACGTGTGTCAGGGATTAATTAAAAAGATGCAATAAACTGACGACGAACAGTACGAAACTAGTAACTAACTAGCCTAAGCGCTTTCGACTCTTAATGAGTCTTTTTCAAAGGCAAATACAAAACATATATACGATAAACAAATAAACACAAAAACGTTGTGTTTGTAAACCTCTACATGGCTGTCTTCACATGTGCTAAAACTATAAATACAACCAGCTTGTATAGACTAGATGCGGAAACTGAAAACGTTGTATAATTCCCTAAAAGTCTATAAGCCGAAGCGACATCTATTTTTACTTTTTGTACATATGTAACGCAGATTATATCCTGGATATTTGATTCTATACCGGTTATTCTTATAGTAAAAATTGAAGGATAATAAGAAGATTTAGAAAATGTTAAATTTTACTAGTGCATAGTTTTCATTTTCTAATCTAAATATTTAACTGATCATTTTCTTCAAGTAGGGTTCAGTGTAATTTAAAAGGAATACAGGTCTTGATTGTTACATTGTAAATCTGTACACATGTAATTTTCTTCTGAAAGAATCTTCTAGCCATTTTTTGATGCTTATGTTTACATTTAGCTTATACATGTATCTCAGTTCTTTACAGCTTGCTTATTTATGTATCTCAATTATTTGTAACTTGCCTATGTATGTCCAAATTCTTTTCAGCTGATTTATTTATGTGTCTATTCTTTACATATGTCTTATGCACCTATCTCAATTCTTTACATATGGTTTATCCATAAATCTTATTTCTTTATAGCTTGTTTTTATACTTCACATTTCTTTGCTAATTGCTTATTGATGTGTCTCAATTATTAACAACTTGTTTTGTTTATGTATCTCAATTCTTTATAGCTTATTTATATGTGTTTCAGTTCTTCACAACTTGCACTAGTATTAAATGAGATTTAAATGTTACCTAAATGATCTGGACTAGGCTCTCTATGTTTATAAGTCTGACCTGAACTAGGCTCTCTATGTTTATAAATCGGATCTGGCCTAGTCTCTCTATGTTTATAGATCGGATCTGGACTAGGCTCTCTATGTTTATAAATCGGATCTGGACTAGGCTCTCTATGTTTATAAATCGGATCTGGACTAGGCTCTCTATGTTTATAAGTCTGACTTGGACTAGGCTGACTATGCTTACAAGTCTGACCTAGACTAGATTTACTACACCAATAAGTCTTCGTCATTTATCTTAAGTAATTATATTTAAATATACATGTTTATTATCTTTTGTCCAGTTCAAATGACTAAATTTTAATGTATGTTTTACTTTATTTTGTTTTGTCCAACTGACTACATTTTAATGTGTATCTTTCTTCGCTGAGTTTACCTGCAATATATTTTATATACTGTTCTCTTTTTTACAGAACGGTACATACATACATACATACATACATACATACATACATACATACATACATACATACATACATACATACATACATACATACATACATACATACATACATACAGTAAGACATACAGTAAGACATACAGTAAGACATACAGTAAGACATACAGAAAGACATACTGTAAGATATACATACATACATACATACATACATACATACATACATACATACATACATACATACATACATACATACATACATACATACAGTAAGACATACAGTAAGACATACAGTAAGACATACAGTAAGACATACAGTAAGACATACAGTAAGACATACATACATACAGTAAGACATACATACATGCAGTAAGTCATACATACATACATACATACATACATACATACATACATACATACATACATACATACATACATACATACATACATACATACATACATACATACATACATACATACATACATACATACATACATACATACATACATACATACAGTAAGACATACAGTAAGACATACAGTAAGACAGTAAGACATACAGTAAGACATACATACAGTAAAACATACAGTAAGACATACAGTAAGACATACATACAGTAAGACTTACATACATACATACATACATACATACATACATACATACATACATACATACATACATACATACATACATACATACATACATACATACATACATACATACATACATACATACAGTAAGACATACAGTAAGACATACAGTAAGACATACAGTAAGACATACATACATAAAGTAAGACATACATACATACAGTAAGTCATACATACATACATACATACATACATACATACATACATACATACATACATACATACATACATACATACATACATACATACATACATACATACAGTAAGACATACAGTAAGACATACAGTAAGACATACAGTAAGACATACAGTAAGACATACAGTAAGACATACAGTAAGACATTCATACAGTAAAACATACAGTAAGACATACAGTAAGACATACATACAGTAAGACTTACATACACACATACATACATACATACATACATACATACATACATACATACATACATACATACAGTAAGACATACAGTAAGACATACAGTAAGACATACAGTAAGACACAGTAAGACATACATACATACAGTAAGACATACATACAGTAAGACATACATACAGTAAGACATATATACATACAGTTAGACATACATACAGTAAGACACACAGAATAAGACATACAGTAAGACGTACAGTAAGACATACAGTAAGACATATATACAGTAAGACATACAGTAAGATTTATCTCCCTTTACATTTTGTCTAGTGATATACAGAACAATAAATGTCTCAATTCACTGCTCGTTTATTTTAATTGTTTGTCAACAACATTGTTGTTATTAGTTTTGAATTTCATCTTTTAACCCTTTTTATTACATTTCATTTGCCTCTTCAAACTGTATTTGTAATTATGCTTTTAATATGATTGTAGAACTATATGGACTTTATGCGTAATCATTAAACTTGCACGGATGTCAGTGTACGCTTTTGATCTCCCCAATCAAGTTGTTTAGCAAATTAGCAATCTCCGCATAGTCGGCTACGAGTATTCATTCTATGATTTCAAATAACTGCACTTTCAGATTTATCTTGTCTTAATTCGATGTGTTATTAACGTTTAAATAAGACGGGACAGTTTCTCTAGTAAGACATAGACCGATTCTTTAACACATCTCTTGACATTAGTTGTAAAGATAATGCGCCTGACTTTCAGCGTTGTAAGGTATAGCAGTACAGTGCGTATTCGCATATAATGGAGTTATTGAATTTGAATTAGGAGTTGGTCAAATAACTATACTATTTTAAATTGCAATAACCATACTATTTTAAATTGCAATAGTCGTTCTCATTACTAATATAATTATGACGCAATTAGTGAACCAATGCCCTTTTTTGACAACTTATTAAATTAACTTTCACATAAATGTGCTAGAAGAAGAAAAGAAAACCTTATTGCATATCCATTGCAACCACATATCTGACCTACAAAGAGTTCAAGATAATCTTCTAACCAATGTGGTAGTAGAAGAGATTAAACGAACTCCCCAAATTACCATTTTGACAATTTTGTCAATACATTATCCTACAAATGGGCAAAGGAAAAATAAAACCACATTAAACACATGCAACAACCATATATCTAGTCTACAAGATTTGAATAAAATGTTTATGTCTTTACAATTGTAAGAAAAATGTCCTCAGACTGGCAAGTAGAAAACATAATACCTTACTGCGCATCTGCACCAGCCAGAGGTATTGTCAACAATGATGCATCCCTAAACTGTATGTAAAGAGCAGCGATGACACACTTTGTCGCAAACAAACGGACAGTCTTACGGAGAGACTGACGCACGTGAGTGACGGCAGCATCCGCTCTCCTCGCAGATGAGTTCCTTAATTGTCACAATTAAAAGAAATAAAAACTTCGGCCGTATGTGATGCACCCCCTCCTCGCATTTACGCATATGGTTATGATGCTGTGTAGGGCTCATATGTGGTGTCGGTGCTGATGGAGGGTCAGGTCGGGTTGGAGACTGTATTTGTTTTATATAAACATTGTTTTCATACCGATTTTTTTTTAAATATCTATCCATAGTAACTAAGTAAAAGCAAAACTATGTTATCATAAATTCTCAAAATATTCGTAAAACTATTCAAGTGTTCCAAAGAACAATTACAAGTCCATGTTAGTTATTCTCACGCAGCGGCAAAGAAGGGTATTGCCCTTGCACACACACAATCCTTTATAGACTAGATGTGTGGCTAGTGCTGATGCACAATAATACGTTACTTGCTTTCCTCCGACCCATTCTTTTTGAGATTTCTTGAAACAGTGTTTTAAAAGAAAGAAAAAAAAAGAGAGATGGGGCGTATTTTGGTCACGATTGTTTTCTTCTCGTTTTCTCCTGCACTATTTGGAAGACTTTGTTTTAAATATGAGGGCTGTATATGTAGCTTGTGAAGGTGTTTCACATTTTTTTTATAACTTTTGGATAGCATTTTATTTAAAGTTTACGAAGAAATAGTCATCTTGAGAAATAAGTTCGTCATACCTTTTCCTCCCCTCAAGATGTTTTTTTTAATCTGCAACTGAAATTTTCATAGCAATTCATCGTCACCTTTGTGTAACAAAGACAATTTTTCATAAAAGTTATATTTAGGAGTGGGAGAGGGAGAAGATGTTGGAAACTGGCATAAAAAAAATTGGCATTGGAAACTGGCATAAAAATTGTTTTCTATAGCAAAGAACGAACGCATTAACGACCATTGCCCCCGTGCGTCTCTAATCCTTGCGCCGCCGCTTTGTAGATGCTCAATATGGTTTCGCGTTGGTCTTCTACCATTTTTGGGGTGAAACTTCTTGCACAATTGTCAAAAGTTATAATTTAGATTCTTCGTTCTGATTATTTAGTCTTTACTAAACCGGATGTACTCAAACTTCTGGACATTTATAGTTGTGCATGAAATATACTGTTTTCTCATTGCTGCAAGCCTCGAGGGAGGGGGTACCGTTGCTTGCTATGTATATAAAAGATTAAAAGATTTACTGTTATAAAAAATATTCCTAAAAGAACGGATATATGCATGGAGGTTTATTGAGCATACTTCTGCTTCTATCATAGATGTTGTGTTATACCATAGATGTTGTGTTATGGATGTTGTGTTGTATCATCTCTTACTCTTTTATAATAATAACTCTATTGCTGAAACAAAAGAAAAATGCAAGAAGTAAATATATATTTACGAGTTAGGAAATAGTGTAACAAAAATATAGTTCCGTTATAAGTACCGCTTGAAAAGTCTGTTTGTATAGGTTCGCCTCAAAAGAGGAAGAATCGGCTTCGATCCATTACATGAATATACAATGTCAAAAATGTTTAATCCCTTCAGATAAGATCACTTTTTTAGTCATTCTCGATAGAAGCATTTCAGAGGATGTTATTATAATGCAAGACGAATGCAAGACCAGAACGTCCAGTTGTTTATGTGATATTCGTGATACCTTAATTATTCAACTTAATATTAAACATGTACTTTTCTTACCTGATAATAAGACAAAGAAAAATATCCTCAGATCTTTTGTAAAAGCTCCCATTGTGAAAAATTATTTAAGTTAATAATTTGCTAACGGCAACATTGTTAAAAGTAGGTATGATTCTGTATCAAACACGAACTTTAAACTTTGTATCTGGAGTACATTGCAGTGTGTAATATATCGAGGTATGTTGGTCAGTGTAGATAACTGTCCGTAACAGGGGATTCGTACTGGTGATAATATCTGTACCCAATTACTCCACTTCAAGAACTAGACCAAGACAAAACAATATGAATGGAGGTGATATTTTATAGTAGTTAAATGTGGCATCTGTTACTAGGAAAAGCAAATAAACCGACAAAACTAGTTTGAATAAATGCTCAGGTGCATGTATATAGATGTCTAATTTTGCAAACTCTATCATTTCTAGACATACTGTCACAGTTTTATATCATATATTAATAATTGTCTCGAAAAGCAGAAGAAAACAAAATTACAATAAACACTCTTAAGCACTGGAGTTTGGCTGAATGAAGTTAAAACACACTAGACAGTCAGAAGCCATATAAATTTATTAGAATCTACAAGCTCCAAAATTATGTAACTATCAACGTACACTTACATTTTTCTTTGTGAGTACTCATTAGTTTATTTTGTGATAAATAAATGCGGGCTGTGTAATATTGTGTACATTCCTTACAGGGAAGAAAAAATTTCTATACAAGAATCAGAATGTTCAGATAGCGAACTGAACAGCAAAACAAAGCAATTACATTTAAATAATATTTCGCAAATCTATTAACAACGATTACAGAGGAATATCAATAACCCATATAAAAATATACATATATGGACGCATAATAGGAACACGTCCATAGATGGATGTTGACGGAGGCAGTGTGTGTGTGTGTGTGTGTGTGTGTGTGTATGTGTGTATGTGTGTGTTTGTATTGGTGTGAGTGTGTGCGCGCGCCATTAGTCTTATTGATTTTGGCTTTGCTCACAGGTCATACGCCAATAACTTAAATGCCTGGGTCATAGTCATCCACATTTCCTGCTTCGAGCTTTTAAATAATGCATTCTTCATGTATCGCATGAACAGGTGGAATATGGAATTTCGCATGATCTTTTATGCCCTTATATTCCATTGCCTTATGGGTGAGGGGAAACATATAAACACCCATTTCCTTGTGTTAGCCAGCGAAAGGTCTCACTAGATCATACTCTTGGTTCCCATTTTAAATTTAGAGATAACACGGCGACAGTCAGAGACATATGTGGTTAGCTCGGGGGAAAAATTCGGCTTGATCAAACAGATATGATTGCGGGACAATCAGTACTACAACATTATCAAAGTATCAAATAACGATCCCGATGTATACATGATATCCCTACTGTTATCAACGAAAGATACGTGCATATTTTGTTTATTGATACAGCGAGGTTACACAATGAAATTTTGTAAAATAATTAGTTCGTTTCTCTCACAGAAGTTTGCTTATTAAAGAAATTTATATTTTTGTTTCTTCTATTTTTCATCAAGTATAGTTTTGAAAACGCGCAAAAGAAGAACATGAAGAAAAAGCTAATATGAATCGACTGATATGACATTTTATATTTAATGGACAAAAACGTTATTTCCGATTCCAATACCGATAGTGTTAACCATTCATACTTTACTGAGTTTATAAGGGAGAGAAATCCTGTAGTTGCACCCCACTTGTTCTTGCCTGGGCGCAGTATCGTATTTACCATTGTGCTTAGGTGTGCTTAAGGACAGGGCCACCTGTTGGTCAGAGGCCCATCTTCTTGGCAAAATAAAAAATACAATGATTTTTTTCATTGTAAGGTCCCTCATAACTTAACTAGCACAGGTCCTCATTTGTCCTAAATCCGGCACTGCCTGGGCGTATCAAGAATAGAGAGAAAACTTTCGATCTCAAACAAGATACAGCTTTACGTTCATATTCGAATTTATTTGGCCATCAGTAAAAAGATTTTTAAAAATTGTGATAAGGTACTTTAAAAGCGAAATAGTTTGACCGTGATACAAAATGGTTTTTTCTTTTATTCCCTCTTAATTGTAAGCAGCTGATTTCATTGAGGAAAACGTCTACAACGAGTAATGGTCTTCGATTGCTACGAGACATGGTCTTCAGTTACTAAACGGTACAAATTACTCTTAACATTAGTGTAAAATAATTTTGGCTGACAATTTAACTTTACACTAAGTGTAATTACTTTGTTAAGTTTGTGTTCATTCTCGTCAGTTACTGAGTAATTTTGCGTCTTACAATTCACAAGCTTTTGTAAACAAGGAAATATCTCTGAGAGAAAATAAAACAATCTTCATGAAAAAAATTCCAAGGTTCTAGATGTTTCAAAGTACGTTTCTTGAATAAAATTTCATCATTCTACGGTCAATAGCTTTTGCTCTCTCTCTCTCTCTCTCTGGCACTGTGTTGTGATATAATTCAATATAAGACGTATTTCTTTGTCATCCGGATTGTCATGGTAAATACACTGAGTATCACCCGAATTGCCACGAGGTTTTGTAAATACACTTTGTATACCCGGATTGCCATGGTAAATACAATGAGTATCACCCAAATTGCCACGAGGCTTTGTAAATACACTAGGTATCACCGGATTGCCATGGTAAATACACCATCACCCGAATTGTCATGGGACTTTTTAGTGTAAATACACAAAGACTAATGTCACTCGGAATTCTATGAGACGTAAATACACTGAGTAGATATAGATCGATGTTATCGATATGCCATGGGACTTTTTGTAAATGCACTGAGTAGATAGAGATTGGTGTAATCTAGATTGCCATGGGACGTTTTGTAAATACACTTAATATATATATATAGATCAATGATATCGATATTGCCATGGGACTTTCTGTAAATATACCGAGTAGATAGATACCGATATCACTCGGATTTCCAAGTGACATCCGGATTGCTACAAAGAGTAGATGGAGACTGATGCTCAAATCCATCCGGTTATATTTTCTGCAAAAATACAGAAGGCTCTTAACTAAGAAATTTAATTTCTATCTTTATTTCAAAAGAATAATTAGGCTCTTTTTTAAGTTCCGTTTTCTAACCATAAATAGCACTTAAGATAACGGTTTGAAAAGAAGAAGAAGAAAAAAAGCATATGATTTCTTTCTATTGGAACCAATGATATTGGCTTTTTTTTCTGGGGCAGATTCGGCAGTAGAAAGTCTTATCTCTGTCTAATAAACATATAAATATTGTGATTTCCAGATTTAAAGTACAGAATTCGCTAGAGGTGGGGTGGCGTTGGCGTTGGCGTTGGCGTTGGCGTTGGCGTTGGATGGGTGTGGTGGTGATATATTTAGCATGGCGGATTCACAAGAGTAACAAATCAGCCATGTAGTATTCTTTGCAAATGTACTCCAAACCATAGATAAACAACATACTTGCAAACACAAATTCTTGTACTAAAAGGACCACATTTTTTATAGCAGCAGAGAATACAAATACCGCTATTGAAGAAATTGCAACATTACTCAAACTTTAAAAATAGGTCAGTGACCAACTTTTTATATGGTTGATTTACTCTTTCCAAAACGCATGCACATAACACAGTTTATGAGCAGGTGAAATGGGACCTAAGATATTGAATATATATTGAACAGATTGCTAACAATACAAGTCATTGAAGCATAAAAAATGTTAAAGTGACCTAGTTTCAGTATGGTTGAGCTGCACTAAATAATATGTCCTCAAGTTTCATTTGAAGATAAAAATGGGTGTAAAAGATATGGTAGCATAACCCAAAAAAAGCTGTAATACAAAAACCATAAAGGCGTGAAAATGAGGTCACAATAGTTTTTATATGGTGGGATTATTCACCTTGATATGCATCCATGTAAAAGTTTTCACAAGTGGAATGAAATATGGTTGAATATATTCAGAGGTATTCAACAGTGGTCTGAAAACAAAAACAAAACAACAAATCTGTAAGGCGTATGTAAATGGTGAAATTGACCTAGTGCTGATAGAGTCGAGTTATTAAGATGTGTTCTTTACATTTTCAATAATGTTGGTGAAATAGTTTACAAGATATTATGGGCTTAATGAACAAACTGCAGAAAATTCTAATGTCACCAATGTAAGAGTAGGTCATAGTGGCACACTTATTGTATGGTTCAGTTACTTTCTAGTGCAATTATATAAATAACCATTTTCATGAGTGTTGGTGAAACAGTGTTCTTGAAGTTTGTGTCAAACAGAAAGCTGAAACTATTTAAGACATTCAATTGAAAAAATAGGGTTATATTGACTTTTTTTGTGGATGAACTACTTTTACAGTGAAATATTTATATACCAGTCTTTCTATGTGAATTACTTTCCAATGTATTGGTATGTAACAAAGGAACAGTTGCAGATAAAAAGAAAGTGAGGCATGAAAATCAGATCAAATTGACCTAGTTTTGGTAGTATGGAGTTACTTTCATTAAGATGTACTAAAAACCAAATTTCACAAGTGTAAAATAGGATTAAAGATATTGGTGGTTGCAACAACTGAACAGCTGTATATACATGTCACTCAAGCATGCAAATTAGGTTGCATTGATCTAGTTTTGGTATGGTTGAGACATTCATCTTAAGATCCATCCACAATTCACCTTTACAAGTGAAATAAGGTCCAAGATTTTGTGGAAGTATCAAAAGAGCTATGGTAATGAACAAATGAAACAGGAATGAGAAAAACAGTCCATCACCTCCAAACTTCCTGGGGGATAACAAAAGTTCCACTTAAAAAACAGCACCAAAACATTGGCCTGTCACATTTAATGTATGACAATGTAAGTGTTAAGCAAATTTTAGGAGATCTGAATATTTCCAACACAATTTATGTGAATTTATATGAAATACAAAAACAAATGGTCCATGGCTTTACATTTAACATGTACCAATAAGCTCAATAAGTGAATTGTTATGAAAATACCAGTATGGTGTGACTGATCTTTGGTCCTGTATAAAAAAACTGAAATACAAATTGGGTATTTTATTCTCTGATTTGGGATAGATTGCATTTTTAAAACATATAATGAAGTTTTTTGTGAACACTTAAAAAACAAATTTATACTTCAAGGCTGTCTTACAAGTAATCACCAAGATGTTAATAATGACTTTTTGATTGTGTTTGATTATATGTCTCTATCCATGTCTTCTCACAATGATCAAGTAATATTATTTCAAATGTGCATGAAGTATTGGAACTTGAATCAATAACACTGCTCATATTAACTCGTAAACCCCATGTACCATGTTTATAGGGCAGGAGGTGGTAGCACACTTCTGAGCTCTGTAGCGCTATGGTCAGGTGAGACACAATAAAGTGGGAGGTATTATAGAAAGGTAGACAGATGTAGCTTTATGATGATACCAAATAACATGGATGTTCTATGTGCACTCCAAAATACAGAGGGAAAACTTCACTTTTTGGACCAGAGTTTTTTCCAGCCGAAATTCGCCCGAGGCCGTGATCTGGTTTTGTGTCCGGATTTTAGACTTTTTGGCCTTACATTTAAGACAGACCAGTTTGAATTGCACACAGACATGTGAACCTTTGCAAAACATAGGATAAGATGGGCATTTAGAATGATGTGTGGTCTCAACATGAAAATGATGGTCCACTAAGCAAAAAAGTCCAACTTTTACCCTTCTGCTCATGCTCAGGCAAAAGAGCCAATAAAAATTGATGTTTCTAACACAAATAGGCATTAAGTTAACCGAAAATGTCTTGGAAGTTGATGTATTAGGATGTATTCAGAAATATCTCCAAAATGGATTTCCTACTTGCATTTCAGGCAAAAATGACAAAAACCTCCAAGGGTTATTGAGTTAATCAAAAATGCCTTCATACAACACATACTGAGCTTACAACAGGAGCAATAATTTGACACTGCACAAAATATGCAGTTTTCATAGAATTATGGGTCTTGTATCTTGACACTCAAGTCTCAAGTGAAATATGCTATTTACCAAGAGTTATGGGTCTTGTATCTTGACACTCAAGTCTCAGTAAAACTGAGGCAAGTAAATGATATGACAATCAAAAACAAAACAAAATGTAAGATTTATCAATCCTTTAATTTCTTCAAAACAAATTAGTGTGTTTTGTTATCAAGTGCACTATCACAGACAATGGAAAATTGGTGTAAATTGTGTTTCAGTTGTAAGATTGCATCAATACTGTGTCTTTAGCATCACACAAAGTAACAGTATTAAATAAATATTTTACAATACAAAGATTTATTAGACATTGCAATAAATATTTTGCTGCTCTTGAGATGTTATATCTACAGTAAAAGTATAATGTGACAGCACTATCTTGTCAATATTGTACAGCATTATTTTACAGCACTACCCTGTCAATAATGTACTTTATTATGTGACAGCACTACCCTGGCAATATTGAACAGCATTATGTGACAGCACTACCCTGGAGATGATGAACCAAATATTTCTATTCTCATCAATACAAACAAAATCTCATGCATGAAGATGATTAAAAGGGTCAAAACTCTGGACATAAATGGAACATGTCAGACACATAGGTCTATGAATAATGTTCATATCAAATAGCTCAGAATATGTGGACTGGTTCCAAAGCTATGCTGATTACAAGTATTTTCTGTTGGGGAAGTGTAAAATTCATAAAAAGGGGTATAACTCTGTCAAAATTTTCCTTGAAAAAACAATTCACCTACCAAATGACATAAAAAAATGTCTGCAGAAAAAGGCAAATAGTAGGGGGTTATTGCATCTAGATGAAGAGCCCTTAATTAACCAAGTTTTTTTTTTTACATAAATCCAAGACCTTTTAAAGCAGATGGTACAAAGTAAATAACAACACTCAAAATTACATTATAAATAAAAGCTTAAAAAAAATATATCATGCACTTCTCAGAAATGCATGATAGAGAAGGAATATTTCATTGAAATTTTCCAAAAAGTGGCATGGTTTAAAATCTATTCAAAATTCTAAAATAACTACAAATTATTTTAAGATAATTTTTCTATAAATTATACAATATATACAGGAAATACTTTCCAAAAAATTTTGAATTAAAAAAAAGATCAAAGTCAACTAAACTTTTACATTATCTGTCATTGACAAGAATGCCAAATTCTTAAGTTTCCAACAGAAAACTTAGCTAACCTTGTAAATATTTTCAGTAACAAATTAAAGCCACTACTGGAGAATGTCAAACATTATCATGAACAAAGACATGAACACCCTGGGAAGATGCATGTCCAAGGATTGATTATTGCAAAATCAGTCACACTATTCATTGGCAACATACAATATTATTCAAAATTTAATTATTCTTTTTACTTAAATGAGATAAGAACTCAACAGTCTTTTGCATATAAAAGATTAATAAAATACCCTACCTAAATGCATAGGAATTCTTTAGCATGTGGTATAGCACATAATAGGTACAAAAACTTCAAAGTGACATTAGTATAAATTTGGCATTAAAAATAACCACCCAAAATTAAAGATTACAAATATCTAAAATAAAAAATAAATTCCAAAGGCAGAAAATATGGATCATAGTGGCTTTGTTATGGTATGGTTCTTTTCACTGGGTGACTGCAGGTCAACTCCAGTTTACTGGCAAACAGTAAACATACATGGAATGGCACATACATGTACATTTGCAGATCTTGAGAAATGAAATGTTTCAAAATGATATATCTGCTTGAACAAACACACACACAAACACAGACATACAGAGACAGACACATGCTGAGTTGTCAGTTCTAGTTCAATTTACAACATGTGGAAATATGTTTGGAATATTTTGGGTTAACTTTTGTTAACATATTTAATGTTTAATTCTTAAATATTTTTAAAAATACTTTAGAAAAAGAGGGCCAGATTCCTCATCTGACATCTCCCTCAAAGCCAAATACCATATCAGCTGGAAATCTACCTCAAAACTGAACAAAACAGCAGTTGGCCATCTTTCTCAAATAAAATACCATGGTAGTTGGCCATCTACCTCAAAGCCAAATACCATGGTAGTTGGCCATCTACCTCAAAGCCAAATACCATGGTAGTTGGCCATCTACTTCAAAACCAAATACCATGGTAGTTGGCCATCTACCTCAAAACCAAATACCATGGTAGTTGGCCATCTACCTCAAAACCAAATACCATGGTAGTTGGCCAAAAAAACCCTGGGTTAGTGTAATGTCTCAAAGGTATTTAGCAACAGCAGCCACATTGAATGACAGATAAACATTGTTAATGAAAACTTGAAATGCATTATACCAGAATGTATTTTATGTCAAATTTGATAAATTTCTTTTGACCAGTATTCAAGAAGGATTTAAAGGTTTTCAATTTTTTTAACATCTGCAATATTTTGAAATGGATTGGTTTTACCTTCTTATGTCAAAAAAACCTTTCGATAAATCTGGTAAAATTGTATCAAGTAATTTTAAGAAAGTTTTTATTTCTTTCTCTTTATAATATAGGTGGCCACATTTTATGGCAGATTAGCATCATTTTTAGAAACTTGAAAGACTTCAAGACATCAAGATAAAACCTCTCAGTTAGAAATGACATACTTCACACCTATATTTCCTATACATAAATGTTGCAATAACTATTAATCAGTCATCACCAAGGAAAAAGTCATTTATGATTTAAGAAAACCTAGCATCAAGATCTTCATAAATCAGGAAGGAGCAATCTGAAAAGGAAACACGACTGCAACCCTATCCTGCAAGGAAAATTTTCACACACTAAAAAGATGTCACTATAATTAATCATGAGATGGAATATTAGAGAGGAATATCAAATTTGTGTAAAATTTCATTATCAAATGGTTTAAAAATGCTTTCAATTTCAACTCCATATCAATAAATAGCATGGTTTCAAGGGAAATTCTGGAATTATGGTGTGTTTGAAACTACTTCAATGTGAATTCTTGAATTATGGTGTGTTTAAAACAGTTTCAATATGAATTCTTGACTTATGGTGTGTTTAAAACAATTTCAATGTGAATTCTTGAACTATGGTGTGTTTGAAACAATTTCAATGTGAATTCTTAACTTATGGTGTGTTTGAAACAATTTCAATGTGAATTCTTGACTTATGGTGTGTTTGAAACAATTTCAATGTGAAATTCTTGAATTATGGTGTGTTTGAGATAATTTCAGACAGAAAAGAGAAGCACTAACATGAAAGAATAAATTTTGAATAATTCTCTGTACACTTCTGGCAATTGCATCATTTAATTTCTTTGGAAAAATGTATGCAACTCAGAATATATGATGTATGTACATCTGTTATTTTATCAATTCTTATTTCAGATGAAAACTAGTATTGCTATTAGGTGCATTTGTCTGCAGCCCATATTTTCTCTACCCTTAGTTCAAATGAAAACTAGAATTGCCACATTTTGTCTTCAATGTCAAAAGGCCAGCAAGGGAATTAGTGTTGTAAATTCATAAAAAATACTCTGCAATTCCAATAAACATGCTCTTGACCAAAAAAAGAGAACAGTGACCCAAAATTATTATAATAAATTTCCTATGTATCACTAATTTTGTCTATGAATATTGAAAACCAGATAAAACATGGCTTCTGCTGAGAGGATCCATATCAATCGACTGAAAAATCAAAGGGATCATTTTTATTAACTTTAAGTGTTGGAGTTTTGGGTCTTGGTGTCTCTGCCAAATCTTCAATTCTCAGCATCTGGAACTCACTGGGTCCACCCCGATCCACTTTCACAGGTTTCAATTTTTCATGTCGTAATCTAGAAATAAATTGAGTTGTGTTTAAAACTTTAAATTGTTTATATGATATACATAACTTTTGACTGTTGACAAGTCTTTGTTCAAAAACTCAAATCTTGCTGAGGTTTAACTAGATATTTGCAAATAATTAATATTCAACAATTGGATTTTGTTTTATTAAAAACACACAAATAATGAAAACACAAAGTTTCAGACATATGGCAGAAACATACATTAAATAATTCTTACTAGCAATATAAGGAAACTAAACATTGATATTCATTAAAATTACAAAAAGACCTATTAAACAATAATCATTTACTGATTATCAGTAATAAAAATAATTTTTAAATGATTTACATGCTCTCCCACCAATTCTGCAAAAGGTTTAGCTTATTCTTCCTGATGCTATTAAGATATACATGAAATATTTTTAAACAGAAAACAATTTAGATTTTATGGATTCTGAAGATGATATACTCCTCTACATACAGAGCATAGTCATTTGGTCAGATACAGAACATCTACAGTGAATGAATCTGGAGCAAGCTACTGCCATTAGCAATGGAACATGGCATATGGTTCAATTCATTAACTACAGCTATTAGTGACACTGCCTGGCAAATGGTGCAGTTTATTATAATTTGTTCCACAGGACCTTAAACAAAAGATCCTGTGACAGGAAACAAAGGTCAGCAGAAGAGGGACATTCATGACATGTAACTGCTCTAAATGATGACATGGGACATGACTGTTATAAATGATGACATAGGACATGATTGTTCCAAATAATGTCATGGGACATGGCTGCTCTAAATGATGACATGGGATATGACTGCTCCATATAACAACATGGGACATGATTGTTCAAAATGATTGCATGGGTCATGAAAGCTCTAAAAAATGAAATGTGACATAACTGCTCTAAATGATGATATGGGGCATTACAGCTTTAACTGATAGCATGGGTCATGCCTGCTCTAAGTAATGAAATGGGTCATGCCTGCTCTAAGTAATGAAATGGGACATGCCTGCTCTAAGTAATGAAATGGGACATGCCTGCTCTAAGTAATGAAATGGGACATGCCTGCTCTAAGTAATGAAATGGGACATGCCTGCTCTAAATGATGATATGGGACTTGACTGCTCCAAATGATGACATGGGATATGACTGCTCTAAATACTAAGAAGGACATGACTGCTCTAAATGCTGAAATCAGGCATGACTGCTCTAAGTAATGAAATGGGACATGACTGCTCCAAATGATAACATAGGACATGATTGCTCCAAATGATGACATGGGACATGACTACTCTAAATGCTAACATGGACATAACTGCTCTAAAGGATAATATAGGGACATGACTGCTCCAAATGATGAAATGGGACATGATTGGGCCAAAAAATGACATGGGACATGACTGCTCTAAATGATATGGAACACATAACTACTCTAAATGATTACATGGGAAATAACTGCCCCAAATGATATGGGACATGACTGCTCTAATGGATGACATGGAACATGACTGTTCAAAAGATAACACGGGACATGACTGCTCTAAATGATGACATGGAGCATGACTGCTCTAAAGGAGGACATGGGACATGACTGCTCTAAATGAAAACATGGAACATGACTGCTCTAAATGATGACATGGGACATGACTGCTCTAAAGAATGACATGGGACATGACTGCTCCAAATGATGATATGGGACATGACTGCTCTAAATGATGATATGGGACATGACTGCTCTAAATGATGATATGGGACTTGACTGCTCTAAATGATGATATGGGACATGACTGCCCCAAATGATGATATGGGACATGACTTCTCCAAATGATGATATGGGACATGACTGCTCTAAATGATGATATGGGACTTGACTGCCCCAAATGATGATTTGGAACATGACTGCTCCAAATGATGACAGGGGAAATGACTGTTCTAAATGATAATGGAGAAAGTTTGAAATATAAATTATTCATGGTCTCATCAATACAAGCATCATCCTATGTAAAGATATAAAGCTGATCAGCAAGGGCCACAACTCAGTCTCACATGGAGTATATGAGTCAAAACCCCATTATGCAAACCATCTATGAAACATATTTAAGTTTATCAAGAAATGCTGAACAATCACATCCAACTGATAGAGATTATGTTGAATGTTCACATCCAACTGCGATAGAATATGTTGAATGTTCACATCCAATTGCAATAGAGTATGTTGAAATTTTACATCCAACTGGAATAGAATATGTTGAATGTTCACATCCAAATGCAATAGAATGTGTTGAATGATCACATCCAACTGCAATAGAGTAGGTTGAATGTTCACATCCAACTGCAAAAAAATATGTTAAATGTTCACATTCAACTGCAATAGAATATGTTCAATGTTCACATTCAACTGCCATAGAATATGTTGAATGTTCACATCCAACTGGAATAGAGCATGTTGAATGTTCACATCCAAATGGAATAGAATATGTTGAACATTCACATCCAACTGGAATAGAATATGTTGAATGTTCACATCCAACTGTAATAGAGTGTGTTGAATGTTCACATCCAATTGCAATTGAATGTTAAATGCTCACATCCAATTGTAACAGAGTGTGTTGAATATTCACATCCAATTGCAAGAGTGTGTTGAATGTTCACATCCAATTGCAATTGAATATGTTGAATGCTCACATCCAATTGCAATAGTGTGTTGAATGTTCACATCCAATTGCAATAGAGTGTTTTTGAATATTCACATCCAATTGCAATAGAGTGTGTTGACTGTTCACATCCAACTGCAAGAGTGTGTTAAATGTTCACATCCAACTGCAATTGAATATGTTGAATGTTCACATCCAACTGGAATAGAATATGTTGAATGTTCACATCCAACTGCAATAGAATATGTTAAATGTTCACATTCAACTGCAATAGAATATGTTCAATGTTCACATTCAACTGCCATAGAATATGTTGAATGTTCAAATCCAACTGGAATAGAGTATGTTGAATGTTCACATCCAACTGGAATAGAATATGTTTAACATTCACATCCAACTGGAATAGAATATGTTGAATATTCACATTCAACTGTAATATAGTGTGTTAAATGCTCACATCCAATTGCAATAGTGTGTTGAATAGTCACATCCAATTGCAATAGAGTGTGTTGAATATTCACATCCAATTGCAATAGAGTGTGTTGACTGTTCACATCCAATTGCAAGAGTGTGTTAAATGTTCACATCCAACTGCAAATGAATATGTTGAATGTTCACATCCAACTGCAAGAGTGTGTTAAATGTTCACATCCAATTGCAATTGAATATGTTGAATGCTCACATCCAACTGCAATAGAGTGTGTTAAATGTTCACATTCAACTGCAATTGAACATGTTAAATGTTCACATCCAACTGGAATAGAATATGTTGAATGTTCACATTCAACTGCAATAGAGTGTGTTGAATGTTCACATCTAAATGCAATAGAGTGTGTTGAATGTTCACATCCAACTGGAATAGAATATGTTGACTGTTCACATCCAACTGGAATAGAGTGTGTTGAATGATCACATCCAACTGCAATAGAGTATGTTGAATGTTCACATCCAACTGCAATAGAATATGTTGAATGTTCACATCAAACTGGAATAGAATATGTTGAATGTTCACATCCAACTGCAATAGAATATGTTGAATGCTCACATCAATTTGAAATAGAGTATACTGAATGATCACATCCAACTGAAATAGAATATGTTAAATGTTCACATTCAACTGCAATAGAAAATATTCAATGTTCACATTCAACTGCCATAGAATATGTTGAATGTTCACATTCAATTGTAAGAGTGTGTTAAATGGTCACATCCAATTGCAATAGAGTGTGTTGAATATTCACATCCAATTGCAATAGTGTGTTGAATATTCACATCCAATTGCAATAGAGTGTGTTGACTGTTCACGTCCAACTGAAAGAGTGTCTTAAATGTTCACATCCAACTGCAATTGAATATGTTGAATGTTCACATCCAACTGCAATAGAGTGTGTTAAATGTTCACATTCAACTGCAATTGAATATGTTAAATGTTCACATCCAACTGGAATAGAATATGTTGACTGTTCACATCCAACTGCAATAGAGTGTGTTGAATGATCACATCCAACTGCAATAGAATATGTTGAATGTTCACATCCAACTGCAATAGAGTATGTTGAATGTTCACATCAAACTGGAATAGAACATGTTGAATGTTCACATCCAACTGCAATAGAATATGTTGAATGCTCACATCTAATTGCAATAGAGTATGCTGAATGTTCACATCCAAACGGATGATTTCCGATGATTTCCCGGTTTCTTCCTCCACCATTAATAATGGCCACCATTTATAGCATATCGTGTGCTGAAAAATGGCTGAAAAATGGCGTTAAGCCCAACAACAACAACAGCAATAGAGCATGCTGAATGTTCACATCCAACTGCAATAGAATATGTGGAATGTTCACATCAAACTGCAATAGAATATGTTGAATGTTCACATCCAACTGCAATAGAATATGTTGAATGTTCACATCCAACTGGAATAGAATATGTTGAATGTTCACATCCAACTGCAATCGAGTGTGTTGAATGATCACATCCAACTGCAATAGAGTATGTTGAATGTTCACATCCAACTGAAATAGAATATGTTAAATGTTCACATTCAACTGCAATAGAATATGTTCAATGTTCACATTCAACTGCCATAGAATATGTTGAATGTTCACATCCAACTGGAATAGAGTATGTTGAATGTTTACATCCAACTGGAATATAATATGTTGAACATTCACATCCAACTGGAATAGAATATGTTGAATGTTCACATTGAACTGTAACAGAGTGTGTTGAATGTTCACATCCAATTGCAATTGAATATGTTGAATGCTCACATCCAATTGCAACAGAGTGTGTTGGATATTCACATCCAATTGCAATAGAGTGTGTTGACTGTTCACATCCAATTGCAAGAGTGTGTTTAATGTTCACATCCAATTGCAATTGAATATGTTGAATGTTCACATCCAACTGTAATAGAATATGTTGAATGTTCACATCCAACTGTAATAGAATATGTTGAATGTTCAATCCAACTGTAATAGAGTGTGTTGAATCTTCACGTCCAATTGCAATAGAGCATGTTGAATGTTCACATCCAATTGCAATAGAGTGTGTTGAATGATCACATCCAACTGCAATAAAATATGTTGAACGCTCACATCCAACTGCAATAGAGTGTGTTGAATGTTCACATCCAATTGCAATAGAAGGGTGTTGAATGATCACATCGAACTGTAATAGAATGTTGAATGTTCACATCCAACTGTAATAGTATGTTAAATGTTCACATCCAACTGGAATATAATATGTTGAATGTTCACATCAAACTGCAATAGAATATGTTGAATGTTCACATCCAACTGGAATAGAATATGTCAATGTTCACATCCAATTGCAATAGAATATGTTGAATGATCACATCCAACTGTAATAGAATATGTTGATTGTTCACATCCAATTACAATAGTGTGCTGAATGTTCACATCCAATTGCAATAGAGTGTGTTGAATGATCACATCCAACTGAAATAGAATATGTTGAATGTTCACATCCAACTGTAATAGAGTGTGTTGAATGTTCACATCCAATTGCAATAGTGTGTTGAATGTTCACATCCAATTGCAATAGAGTGTGTTGAATGATCACATCCAATTGCAATAGAGTGTGTTGAATGATCACATCCAACTGTAATAGAATATGTTGAATATTTACATCCAACTGTAATAGAGTATGTTAAATGTTCACATCCAACTGGAATAGAGTGTGTTGAATGATCACATCCAACTGCAATAGAGTATGTTGAATGTTCACATTCAACTGCAATAGAATATGTTGAATGTTCACATCCAACTGCAATAGAATATGGTGAATGTTCACATAAAACTGGAATAGAATATGTTGAATGTTCACATCCAACTGCAATAGAATATGTTGAATGCTCACATCCATTTGAAATAGAGTATATTGAATGATCACATCCAACTGAAATAGAATATGTTAAATGTTCACATTCAACTGCAATAGAAAATATTCAATGTTCACATTCAACTGCCATAGAATATGTTGAATGTTCACATTCAATTGTAAGAGTGTGTTAAATGCTCAAATCCAATTGCAATAGAGTGTGTGGAATATTCACATCCAATTGCAATAGAGTGTGTTGACTATTCACATCCAACTGAAAGAGTGTGTTAAATGTTCACATCCAACTGCAATTGAATATGTTGAATGTTCACATCCAACTGCAATAGAGTGTGTTAAATGTTCACATTCAACTGCAATTGAATATGTTAAATGTTCACATCCAACTGGAATAGAATATGTTGACTGTTCACATCCAACTGCAATAGAGTGTGTTGAATGATCACATCCAACTGCAATAGAATATGTTGAATGTTCACATCCAACTGCAATAGAGTATGTTGAATGTTCACATCAAACTGGAATAGAATATGTTGAATGTTCACATCCAACTGCAATAGAAAATGTTGAATGCTCACATCCAATTGCAATAGAGTATGCTGAATGTTCACATCCGAATGGATGATTTCCGGTGATTTCCCGGTTTCTTCCTCCACCATTAATACTGGCCGCCATGAATAGCATATCGTGTGCTGAAAAATGGCGTTAAGCCCAACAACAACAACAGCAATAGAGCATGCTGAATGTTCACATCCAACTGCAATAGAATATGTGGAATGTTCACATCAAACTGCAATAGAATATGTTGAATGTTCACATCCAACTGCAATAGAGTATGCTGAATGTTCACATCCAACTGAAATAGAATATGTTGACTGTTCACATCCAACTGCAATAGAGTGTGTTGAATGATCACATCCAACTGCAATAGAGTATGTTGAATGTTCACATCCAACTGAAATAGAATATGTTAAATGTTCACATTCAACTGCAATAGAATATGTTCAATGTTCACATTCAACTGCCATAGAATATGTTGAATGTTCACATCCAACTGGAATAGAGTATGTTGAATGTTTACATCCAACTGGAATATAATATTTTGAACATTCACATCCAACTGGAATAGAATATGTTGAATGTTCACATTGAACTGTAACAGAGTGTGTTGAATGTTCACATCCAATTGCAATTGAATATGTTGAATGCTCACATCCAATTGCAACAGAGTGTGTTGGATATTCACATCCAATTGCAATAGAGTGTGTTGACTGTTCACATCCAATTGCAAGAGTGTGTTTAATGTTCACATCCAATTGCAATTGAATATGTTGAATGTTCACATCCAACTGCAATAGAATATGTTGAATGTTCACATCCAACTGCAATAGAATATGTTGAATGTTCACATCCAACTGTAATAGAATATGTTGAATGTTCACATCCAACTGCAATAGAATATGTTGAATGTTCAATCCAACTGTAATAGAGTGTGTTGAATCTTCACATCCAATTGCAATAGAGCGTGTTGAATGTTCACATCCAATTGCAATAGAGTGTGTTGAATGATCACATCCAACTGCAATAAAATATGTTGAACGCTCACATCCAACTGCAATAGAGTGTGTTGAATGTTCACATCCAATTGCAATAGAGGGTGTTGAATGATCACATCGAACTGTAATAGAATGTTGAATGTTCACATCCAACTGTAATAGTATGTTAAATGTTCACATCCAACTGGAATATAATATGTTGAATGTTCACATCCAACTGGAATAGAATATGTTCAATGTTCACATCCAATTGCAATAGAATATGTTGAATATTCACATCCAACTGTAATAGAATATGTTGATTGTTCACATCCAATTACAATAGTGTGCTGAATGTTCACATCCAATTGCAATAGAGTGTGTTGAATGATCACATCCAACTGCAATAGAATATGTTGAATGTTCACATCCAACTGTAATAGAGTGTGTTGAATGTTCACATCCAATTACAATAGTGTGTTGAATGTTCACATCCAATTGCAATAGAGTGTGTTGAATGATCACATCCAATTGCAATAGAGTGTGTTGAATGATCACATCCAACTGTAATAGAATATGTTGAATATTTACATCCAACTGTAATAGAGTATGTTAAATGTTCACATCCAACTGCAATAGAGTGTGTTGAATGTTCACATCCAACTGCAATAGAATATGTTGAATGTTTACATCCAACTGTAATAGAGTGTGTTGAATGTTCACATCCAATTGCAATAGTTTGTTGAATGTTCACATCCAATTGCAATAGAGTGTGTTGAATGATCACATCCAACTGCAATAGAATATGTTAAATGTTCACATCCAACTGTAATATTGTGTGTTGAATGTTCACATCCAATTGCAATAGAGTGTGTTGAATGGTCACATCCAACTGTAATAGAATATGTTGAATGTTTACATCCAACTGTAATAGAGTATGTCAAATGTTCACATCCAACTAAAATAGATTATGTTGAATGTTCACATCCAACTGTAATAGAATATGTTGAATGTTCACATTTAACTGCCATATAATATGTTGAATGTTCACATCCAACTGGAATAGAATATGTCAAATGTTCACATCTAAATGCAATAGAATATGCTGAATGTTCACATTCAACTGCCATAGAATATGTTGAATGTTCACATTTAACTGCCATAGAATATGCTGAATGTTCACATTCAACTGCAATAGAGTGTGTTGAATGTTCACATCTAAATGCAATAGAGTGTGTTGAATATTCACATCCAATTGTGATAGAATATGTTGAATATTCACATCCAACTGCAATAGAGTGTGTTGAATGTTCACATCCATCTGCAATAGAATATGCTGAATGGTTTATAAACTATGCTGAATACAAATAACATCACATGTAAAAATATGAAGTCAATTGACAAGGGCTATAACTCTGTACAAAACAGTTTTCTTTCCAAATATGATCAGATTATGAAAAATGGTTCTTGAGCAATGCTGACTAAAAGCAGCAGTCCAAGTTTCCATGTATTGACAAGTACCATAACTTTGTCAAAAATGGAGTAGACCAGATTAAACTCATAAAAGGTACATATAATATGAGCAAATGTTCAAACAAAATTTCATCAGAATGTATTGAATGACAATTACAAGTAACATGCCATGTCAAGATATTAAATTATTGTCAAGTGGCATAACTCATCATCAAAATAGAATTGTCAAGACAAATCTAGGTCGACGAGGTTATGTACACACAGAATTTCATCTGAATCTTGTAAATGAGGGAAGATTTAAAATCTCAAGGTGGAGTGGAATACTATCAAAGTCAAGTCATGTAAATATATTTACTGTACAATAAAACCTTCCTAACAAGCCACTCCAAAGACTGAAGAAAATGTTTTTTTTGTACAGACAGTGATTCAGCAATGAGTTATATTAAACAGTACAGGCAAAATTATATAAAATTCTGATCATTTTAGAAGGTATTGTAGGGAAACATTCTACTGTATTATGAGAAACAAGATGAATAAACAAACAAATATTTATAGTAATCAAGACAGCTGGAAGTTCAGTAATCTCATAAGATAATAAAAGTCAATCTACCTTTTGCCAGTGCCCTTTTTAAATGCCTTCTCCTTAATTTGCTTGGCTATTGCTTCATCATCTATAAGGAACTGCTGCTTGCTGTATATGATTGGTGGTGTTGGTGTCAACTAAAACAGCAAAATAGTATACCATCTGTAATAATTAGAAATTGCAATGGAATCTGGAATGGTTGAATATTCTTACACTATTCCCATGAGGGTGAGTATTTCAATGCCTGACAAAACTTCCCACGATATCTGACATTTCTTTATTATAGCATGGTTGCTGTTCATGCCTCAAGGTCAAGGACATCACAGACCTAAACATGATGCATAGTAATGTGACGTTCTTAGCATCATGGCATTTATAGAATTCCATGGAGTCAGCAAGGCATTTGTACAGTTCCATGGAGCTCACATGGCATTTGCAGAATTCCATGCCACTGACACATTTGTACAGTTCCATGCAGATGACATGGCATTTGCACAATTATATCCAGATGACATGGCAATTAGAATTCCATGCAAATGACATGGCATTGGTACAATTCCATGCAGGTGAAATAGCATTTGTACAATTCTATGCAGTTGACAGGGCATTTGTACAATTTCATGCAGCTGACAGGGCATTTGTACTATTTAATGCAAAAATGACATGGCTTTGGTACATGTCCAAGCAGGCAGTTGGAATTACATTTGTACAATTCCAAAGCATTTGTACACTTCCATGCAGCTGACAGGGCATTTGTACAATTCCATGCAAATGATATGGCATTTGTACAATTCCATGCAGTTGAAATGGCATGTGTACAATTCCATGCAGTTGAAATGGTATTTTACAGTTTCATGCAATTTACATGACATTTGCACAATTCCATGCAATTCACATGAAATTTCCATGCAACTAACATAACATTTGTACAGTTCAATTAACATAACAGTTGTACAGTTCCATGCAGCTGACAGGGTATTTGTACATTCCCATGCAACTGACAGGGCATTTGTACAATTCCATGCAGCTGATATGGTATTTATTCAATTCCATACTGTTGACATTTGTACAATTTTTAAGCAAACTGATTTGTATTTTCAAGCTTTAAATCAAGCACTAAAATAAATTATAGACCTTTGATGTCTGTATACTTATCTATAATAATGAAATCTGCTTTGTTTATGTCAATATGATATTTACTTGTTTAGGTCAATATGAGATTAATAGGTTTATCATAGTGACATCTGGTTTGTTTACATCAATATGCACTGTACTGGTTTACTACTGGTTTTATACAGTGTTTAGGATGTTCAATAAATTTTTTAATAATAGATGCATTGATAACAATGATAATTTTAGTAAAACTGTATGACTGATTGCCAGCATGTGACACCATCAGGGTAAAATGGCAAGTAAAACTGTATGACCAATTGCCAGCATGTGACATCATCTGGGTAAAATGGCAAGTAAAACTATATGACCAATTGCCAGCATGTGACATCATCTGGGTAAAATGGCAAGTAAAACTGTATGACCAATTGCCAGCATGTGACACCATCTGGGTAAAATGGCAAGTAAAACTATATGACCAATTGCCAGCATGTGACATCATCTGGGTAAAATGGCAAGTAAAACTGTATGACCAATTGCCAGCATGTGACACCATCTGGGTAAAATGGCAAGTAAAACTATATGACCAATTGCCAGCATGTGACACCATCTGGGTAAAATGACAAGTAACATCTTTGGAATGGGTCTATTGTATGGAAGGCCATGAATATTGCAAATAATTGATTATTATCATTGTATTTCTCCAATGATATACCAATGATATACCAATGATATACCAATGATTCAAAAGCAAGTCTCCCCACCCAACAAATAAAAGAATAGTTACATTTCAATGCCAGTCAATTTAAAATAATATCAAAAGTGAACTGAGTGCATTTGTATAATCGCTTATTAATGAAATCAGTTCCTTGATCTGTCACTGCTATGTGTGCAGCTTATTCACAGCAGAAGATTTCCTGGCCATGGGTAGGGAACTTGACAGTATTTTTCTTTAAATAAAAAGAAAATACTTTCTGCATGTTTTTAAGAAGACAGTTCATCATAAAGGTAAAAAGCATGGTTTAAAGAAACTGCTCTTTCTTACTGATAATTTGGTGAAGACTAATAAAGTATAGTAAACCCACATTTTGATGACCTCACTTTAACATTACAAGGTCATTGAGATAATATGCCCATTTCTACTATCTGAAAATAATGCTAGCTGTTTCCCAGTTTTATCATCCAATAAATGTGACATTATTATTATTATTATTATTATTATTATTATTATTATTATTATTATTATTATTATTATTATCTTCCAAGTCTTTCCACAAGATTTTATTATAGTTTAATTAGAAACATATTATGGAAGCGTTATAACGGGCAAATGTGTAACATTTTTTCCATGTCAAACTCTTGGTGCTTGTAAGATAACAGAAATCTTGTGAAAGCCGGAAATCTTTGTACTTTCTTCTACATTATGCATAGCATCATTGTGATGCTACTAACCAATCAATGCGGTTAAGTTTCTACTAACCAATCAATGCAGTTAAGTTTCTACTAACCAATCAATGCAGTTAAGTTTCTACTAACCAATCAATGCAGTTAAGTTTCTACTAACCAATCAATGCAGTTAAGTTTCTACTAACCAATCAATGCAGTTAAGTTTCTACTAACCAATCAATGCAGTTAAGTTTCTACTAACCAATCAATGCAGTTAAGTTTCTACTAACCAATCAATGCAGTTAAGTTTCTACTAACCAATCAATGCAGTTAAGTTTCTACTAACCAATCAATGCAGTTAAGTTTCTACTAACCAATCAATGCAGTTAAGTTTCTACTAACCAATCAATGCAGGTAAGTTTCTACTAACCAATCAATGCAGTTAAGTTTCTACTAACCAATCAATGCAGTTAAGTTTCTACTAACCAATCAATGCAGTTAAGTTTCTACTAACCAATCAATGCAGTTAAGTTTCTACTAACCAATCAATGCAGTTAAGTTTCTACTAACCAATCAATGCAGTTAAGTTTCTACTAACCAATCAATGCAGTTAAGTTTCTACTAACCAATCAATGCAGCTAAGTTTATACTAACCAATCAATGCAGTTAAGTTTCTAAACTAGCTGCTATGGTAATGAAGTCAATGTTGTGTACATTACATCATGGACTTACCAACTGGATCAAACAGATTTTACCAGTTACCAGTCTAATGATACTGATTTGCCAATTCACATTGGGTACTAAAGCAAAGGAAGTAAATTCAAAATGATGCTTGGCATCATCCAAGTGCTTGACTGCATTACTGTAATTGGAGTTAATGCACTTACATGACATCATTTTAGGCATTTCTTTTTTTCCACAATACTTTTAAGTTATAATTTGTGATATTGCCCATTAAGATGCCTAAATGCCATTACCCTGTCATTGGTGATATTGCCCATTAATATACCTAATGTCATTACCAGGTCATTTTGTGATATTGACCATTAAGATGCCCAAATTGCATTACCTTGTCATTTTTATATTGTCCATCAATAAACCTAAATGCCATAACATTGCCCATTCAGATGCCTAAGTGCCATTACCATGTCATTTGTGATATTGCCCAGTAAGATGCATATTGCTATTACCTGTCATTTTTATATTGCCCATCAATAAACCTAAATGCCATAACATTGCCCATAAAGTTGCCTAAATGCCATTGCCCTGTCATGTCATTTGTGACATTGCCCATTAAGATGCGTAAATGCTTTACCCTGTCCTCCTCAGATTTAAAAGTGTCCTCATGTATGATCTGCTGTGTGTTTTGTTTCTCCTGCAGTAGTGGGTGGAATGGCAGGCTCATTGGGTCAATAAGTACATCATATGGCACCATGGGATGCTCAAATGTGTCCGGATTATAAATGTCCCATGGAGTCTGCTGACCAAATGTTCCTGAAATAACAATATATGCAAAAAGGTCACATACACTTGTGTCATATGTGTCATCTGAAAATCTGGATGTTCATTAAATATTCCTGTGTAAAAGTTGTGAGCAAAATACATAATATAATAATTGATCTTTACATGGCCATTTCATAAAGAACATTATCAGATTATCCATGGATGAAAGCTTATAATAAATCCAATGAAATTTGTTTCATGTAACATATTCTCCTACCAAGCTATGATAAAACTAAAGTCCCTTAAAATGACTGATACTCTACTGTCCAGTTTACTGTATTTCAAGGCAATTTATTCTTTCTCACTATGTGATATTCTTGACTGAGAGGATTTCCAAATTAATTTAGCTGATGTGGTACACATATTGGATGTATCATCTAAGACAGGCATGGCTTTATTGGAATATACCTCAGAATGAGGTGGTTTAATCTAACAAAGGATGGCATTATTGGAAGATACTTCAGAGTGAGGTGGTTTAATCTAACAAAGGATGGCATTATTGGAAGATACTTCAGAGTGAGGTGGTATAATCTACCAGAGGACACTTTTATGGCATTACATTACTGGAACACACCTCAAAGTAGGGTGGTCTGAATTAAAATGGGCCACTTTTATGACATGGCATTATCAAAACATAAAGTATTAGTGGCTAACCTAATATAGGTCACTTTTTTGACATGGCTTTGTTACAACATAACTAAGAATAAAGTGGCCTAACCTAATTTAGGTCAATTTTATGACATGTCATTGTTGGGACCTATCTCTGAGTAAGGGTCGGACCAAAGAAGAGTCTCTTTTAAGACTTTGATGAACAATGGTATAACTAAAGTACTGTGAATGGCACATTATATGTCTAACAGTCCTCTACGTTATCGTTTGAACAGTATCATTGACTTAAGAGATTACTTATCTTAACCTTTAATCAAAGTACACAGTATTGAACTAAACCTAATGTACTCAAAACTTTATTTTCTTATTAGAACTACCTTGATCTCTGACTTTCAGAATCTAATGGTTACTTTATTATCATAATGGTAAGCCACCAACATAGTTTGGTCATGGAACTTCCTCTAAAACTTCAGTTATTTTGCAAAACCCATTTTTCTGCCAGTTACCTTGCCCTTTGACCTTTTGACCACAAAATCAATAGGCTTCATCCCTGCCTAAAATCAAACCCATCACAGACATTGTTCAAGATTTACTATGCAAGCAACATTTTTTCTTCCTTTAAAGTGACATTAACCTTTGACCTCTTGACCCCCCAGATCAAAAAAGATTATTAGTTACCAAACATGCAAGTCATCTTCAAACTTTGGTCAAGGTATATGATCAACAACTTAAAATTGTCTACAGAAAGCAATTTTTTAGTCAGAGAGACCTTGACCTTTAATCTTTAATTTCAAAATCAACACAATTCTTCCTTGCCCCAAGTGCAAGCTTACCACAAAGTTCGGTCCATGTCTACGATGTAGATCTGACATTTTATGTAGAATCCAATTTTCTTCTTGCAGTCAAAGTGACCTTGACTTTTTGAAACCCAAAATCAACAGGTTTCTTCCTTAATTTAACTGCAAACTATCCTCAAAGTCTGGCCTAAGTATAGGAAGTAGAACACTGATAGTCAGTGATCCGGGCCATTGACAATTATGACACCTAAATTGATAACGCTTACCCCAAATGCAAGCTACCAACCAGTTTTGTCAACAGACAATAGAGAAATCTTATGTTACTGTACAAACATCATTTTTCTTCTTTCAATTACAGTGACCATGACCTTTGATTCTAAAATATATTCAGTTCTCTTATCCAAAGTGCACACAATTCACTGTTTGATAACTGTAGAGAATAAAAAAAGTAAAGTTACTGTGCGCAAATGAAATTGGTAAGAGATGGATCAATGAATGAATTGAAAGAAGGACAAGTAACTTAATATGTTTATGTGAGATGGATCGATAAATAAATTGAGAGTGCAAGTAACTTAATATGTTTATGTGAGACGGATCGATGAATGAATTGAAATAAGGACAAGTAACTTAATATGTTTATGTGAAGATGGATCGATGAATGAATTGAGAGGACAAGTAACTTAATATGCTTATGTGACATGGATCGATGAAAGAATTGACAGAAGGACAAGTAACCTAATATGCATACAAGAGATGGATCAATGAATGAATTGACAGAAGGACAAGTAACTTAATATGCTTATGTGAGATGGATCGATGAATGAATTGACAGAAGGATAAGTAACTTCATATGCTTATGTGAGATATATTGATGAATGAATTGAGAGAAGGACAAGTAACTTAATATGCATATGTGGGATGGGTCAATGAATGAATTGAGAGAAGGACAAGTAACTTAATATGCATATGTGGGATGGCTCAATGAATGAATTGAGAGAAGGATAAGTAACTTAATATGCATATGTGGGATGGCTCAATGAATGAATTAACAGAAGGACAAGTAATTAACATGCTTATGTGATGCATATGAAGAGGAAGTAATGTAATTAAATAGTTTCTAAATAGGAGTTTGTTGTATACAGGTTCCATGAAGATATAGTGTCCCTCACCCTTTCTTGTTCTACGATGGACTGCATATCGATATAGTGTCCCTTCCCCCTTCTTGTTCTACAATGGACTACATATCAATATAGTGTGTCCCTACCTCTTTTTGTTCCACAATGGACTACATACCAATATCCACAATGGACTACATACAAACAACAATATAACAATATAGTATCCCTTGTTGTTCCACAATGGACTACATACCAATATCCACAATAGACTACATAACAATATAGTGCCCTTCCTTTTTCCACAATGGACTACATACCAAATCAGTGTCACTCCTTGTTCCACAATGGACTACATACCAATATAGTGTCTCTCCTTGTTCCACAATGGGCTACATAGCAATATAGTGTCCCTCCTTGTTCTACAATGGACTACACAACAATATCCACAATGGACTACATACCAATATCCAAAATGGACTTCATAACAATATCCACAATGGACTAGATAACAATATAGTGTCCCTCCTTGTTCCACAATGGACTTCATACCAATATAGTATCCCTTCTCATTCCACATTGGACTACATACCTATGTAATGTACATTTTTATTCCACAATGGACTACATACCAATATAGTGTCCCTCCTTGTTTTACAATGGACTACACAACAATATCCACAATGGACTACATACCAATATCCAAAATGGACTTCATAACAATATCCACAATGGACTAGATAACAATATAGTGTCCCTCCTTGTTCCACAATGGACTTCTACCAATATAGTATCCCTTCTCATTCCACATTGGCCCACATACCTATGTAGTGTACATTTTTATTCCACAATGGACTACATAGCAATATAGTGTCCCTCCTTGTTCTACAATGGACTACACAACAATATCCACAATGGACTACATACCAATATAGTGTCCCTCCTTGTTCCACAGACGGACTGTACAGTCTTTTGAGGCAGTAATTATGAGATTTTTCTCTTCCATCAGTTCCACTGTGCTGATACTCTTCACATGACCTCGCCAGCTCTGCAACACTATAACATCACATAAATTGTATCAATACAAATTTTATTTATGTGATCCTATTTTCAAATATTTACTTTAACAGAGCATCTAATTCAAAACCCATTCAAATTTAAATGTAAAACAAGACAAATCTGCTGTAACACAACAAAGTAGTGACTTAAATGGAAAGTATGAGATATATTTACATAGAATTCATATGAGGATTATGTGGAATAATATCTTCTGTCCGTTACTTCAGAGTATCTAACATGCAAAATGTAATTTACAAGAATTTTAATGTTGAAAACTGAGAGAGAAAAATGATACAGCTGTCTCACCATTAGCTAAATGCAGGTGAGACAATGCTGATTTACAGTGGCTTACAGGATATGATATGATCTGCGATAATCATAATATTGCAGCACCACAACATCATAACACTGAAATAACATTTTACAATACTGACACAAATTGAATTTCTGAAATTGGTTTTAATTCATGCAATAAAACAATAATACACTTTTGAATGAGTTAATAGGAAATGTTATGAACTAAGTAAACCTATCATATTGACCTACAAGTTTTAGGAACCAAGTAAACCTATCATACCAACCTACAAGTTTTAGGAACCAACAATTGCATTCTTGTGTGTAAAACTTCCTACTAACCTCAACCAAGCTCAATAACTGTATAATAACTTGATATATAATAGCCCAAATGTTTTTCTACAAGTCACCTGTTATGTATCCAGTATTTATGGGACTCACCAACATTTAAAGTCTATCTCAGCCTTCATGTGAAGGTAAAAAGACTTTCTGAACCATAGACCCAAGAATGTGACAGAAGAAAAGATTAGAACTAGAAAAGGCCAGACTCTAATTCCTTACTTTCTGGTGGATCTGTAGATGGGCCTTTCAGACAATAACCATTGACATTCCATATACAGATGAACCCCATGCTATCCCCTGTGTACAGATTGATATTAGCGCTGTCAAGTTTCATGGACGTCACAGTCGTGCCTTCATTCTTACACTGAAATTCAGAATATACAACATGACAATTTGATTATACTCTGTGATTTTGGAGAATCTCTGAAGGGAGGAGAAGAGGCAGGGCACAGTTATGTGCTCTACAGCATTCACCCTAGAGTAATTTAATACATACCTATATGTCTTTCACCCATATCTCTGAAAGTCTTTCTTTATTAAGAAAGTCATACAGTTTATCAAAGTGACTGCCCATGTGCTCAGAAATTGCACATAAATACTGTAGTTTCACTGTGTGCTCAGAAAATGAACTTTAAATTTTGTAGTTTCGCTATATTTTGTATGGTTCCAATTTTCATATATTTTGTGGTTGCTTCAAACCATAAAATCAAAGACCCAATAAAAAAATAGCCATGTGTCATGCAAAAAGTCCCCAATCCCTCATCTTTTTTGTGGTACATTTGTAGACTTCAACAAAGCTCAGCTAGTTGATAAATAAGCTTCATGACTGAAATAAAATATAATCTTTAAACATGGTTTCATTTTAAACCTTACCCCCTTCCCAAGAAATTGTAAAACAATGCATAATATACTGTATCAAGTCTTTTCCACTAACTGCATTAAATCCTTCAGTGGTACGAGATCAGTAAGGATCAAGAGAAAATAAAAACTAGTTAAGTACCGATTTTGCTGATGCTGATCATTATTTAGAATGGCCATCCAAAATACTGTAAATACAATGCATGTTATTCTTTACAACTTGATTTAAAAATTTAACACTTTTGATGAATGAATAATCTACACAACATACACAATTGCTGCTTACACGATAATTTAAGTGTAATTTATCTCACAAAATAGTCTAAACTAATATGGTCAAGCTATATATTAATACAGAACACGCCAACTAATCAAAAGATTTTTAAAGGTCACTTTTGTCAGTATTATAACTTGTCCATCATTGCGTGTCTTTGTAAACAATGGTTTCAAGTTCCTCATGAACATATCTTTTGAACAACCATCAAACTGGATTTTCCATCACTTGGAGCAAAAATTGAAGGAGAAACATTAAGAGACTACTGTTCGTCTGAAGCCTGCCTTCAACAACAGTCCAGTTTTGGTGGCTGACTCATGTTTGTTACATTTATTTTGACCACACCCAAGGAAATATGATCTCAATATCAAATACATTGTCATGAAAACCATTACACCAACATAGATTGAAAACAACGTAAAATACACTTGCAATGGTTTAAATAAAAAAGTAATCAGTATAAATCAACATGAATTTACATTTTTGGATTCCTTATGCATAAACAGATGCTTCAAATTTAGCTTTATTCTCGCAACCAAAGAATGGAATTCATTACTACAATTTAATCACAACTGCTGAATCTTCAGAAACCAAACTTTTCAAAATAAGGACTGACATATTTCTTCAAAAATATGTTTATTCTAAAGGTTGATATATCATATCTAATTTCAACATGAAGTAAGTCTGGACCCATATCCAATTTCTTCATGAAGTAAGTCTGGACCCATATCTAATTTCTTCATGAAGTAAGTCTGGACCCATATCCAATTTCTTCATGAAGTAAGCCTGGACCCATATCCAATTTCTTCATGAAGTAAGTCTGAACCCATATCCAATTTCTTCATGAAGTAAGTCTGGACCCATATCTAATTTCTTCATGAAGTAAGTCTGGACCCATATCCAATTTCTTCATGAAGTAAGCCTGGACCCATATCTAATTTCTTCATGAAGTAAGTCTGGACCCATATCCAATTTCTTCATGAAGTAAGTCTGGACCCATATCCAATTTCTTCATGAAGTAAGTCTGGACCCATATCCAATTTCTTCATGAAGTAAGTCTGGACCCATATCCAATTTCTTCATGAAGTAAGTCTGGACCCATATCCAATTTCTTCATGAAGTAAGCCTGGACCCATATCCAATTTCTTTATGAAGTAAGTCTGAACCCATATCCAATTTCTTCATGAAGTAAGTCTGGACCCATATCCAATTTCTTCATGAAGTAAGTCTGGACCCATATCCAATTTCTTCATGAAGTAAGTCTGGACCCATATCCAATTTCTTCATGAAGTAAGTCTGGACCCATATCCAATTTCTTCATGAAGTAAGTCTGGACCCATATCCAATTTCTTCATGAAGTAAGTCTGGACCCATATCCAATTTCTTCATGAAGTAAGTCTGGACCCATATCCAATTTCTTCATGAAGTAAGCCTGGACCCATATCTAATTTCTTCATGAAGTAAGTCTGGACCCATATCCAATTTCTTCATGAAGTAAGTCTGGACCCATATCCAATTTCTTCATGAAGTAAGTCTGGACCCATATCCAATTTCTTCATGAAGTAAGTCTGGACCCATATCTAATTTCTTCATGAAGTAAGTCTGGACCCATATCCAATTTCTTCATGAAGTAAGTCTGGACCCATATCTAATTTCTTCATGAAGTAAGTCTGGACCCATATCCAATTTCTTCATGAAGTAAGCCTGGACCCATATCCAATTTCTTCATGAAGTAAGCCTGGACCCATATCCAATTTCTTCATGAAGTAAGCCTGGACCCATATCCAATTTCTTCATGAAGTAAGCCTGGACCCATATCCAATTTCTTCATGAAGTAAGCCTGGACCCATACAATTTCTTCATGAAGTCTGGACCCATATCCAATTTCTTCATGAAGTAAGCCTATACTCATTGAATTTCTTCATGAAGTCTGGACCCATATAGAATTTCTTCATGGAGTAAGTCTTCACTCGTATATATAATTTCTTCATAGTGTAAGCCTCTGCTGATATCTATATTCTTTATGAAGCATTTCTGTGCTCATATCTATATTCTTTACAGAGCATTTCTGTACTCATATCTATATTCTTTACAGAGCATTTCTGTGCTCATATATAATTTCTTCATCATGGAGCAAGTCTGTATGTTCATATCTAATTTCATCTTAGATCAAGTCTGCTCATATCTAATTTATTCATGCAACAAGCTGTACTTGTATCTAATTTCTTAATGCAACAAGCTGTACTCATATCCAATTTCTTCACAGAACATGCCTGGCTCACATATGTCTCCATGAAGCAAGTTAGTGTTCATATCAATAGTTATTAAGTTTTGTTAAGCTAGGTATTTTAATACTGACTTCAAACTGTTGGCTACATTCACTGTATTAAACCCTTTACCTCATATAAGTGTCTTTTGGTCCATACAGGTGCCTTTTGGCACTTTACCCGATTCCCATATAAGTGCCTTTTGGCAACTCTGTAAACAGTAGACATTTTGAGCAGGTTTTTGTAGCACCACTTTCTGGGAAAAACCCCTATTAGATACTTCATTCAATTGTGAGAATGACCATTACATCAGATCACATAGTCACTGTTGATGCTCTGGTCAAAATCTGCTATTTAAAGTACGTAGGTTGTAACTGTCAAGTAATTCTCCATTTGACAATCACGTGGTCAGATATAGTTCAGTACATGCTCGAGTAGAACCACAACTATGAAAGCTTCATTAATTTAGGTAAAGGCACTGAGACTGATGTAGGTAGCCATTAGTTTTTATAAATTATCAAATTAAACTGATACAGTGATGTAGACGTAGACAAAGAACTTGTAAATTTTGAGTAGGAAAAATTGCCACTATGGTTGATCATGCGGCTTCACAGTTTTGATATTGAAGTTGTTCTCTGAAGATTTAAAAGCACATACAAAATTCTTTTATTAAAAATAATTATACAGTTATAACGCCCATATTTTACTCTTAAATCTTTTCATACAAAATATATGTGTACCAAAAACGTAAAATGGTTAAAATTGCTGTAAAACGTAACATACACTTCACCACTTAACAGGCCCATGCATAGCGGATTGCACTGGGTAACCTTGCTATATGCGTACTAAAACAAGTAGGTATAGAATTTAAAATCAACAGTGTTGTGATTTATAGACCAGGCAATTTAAGTCAACCATAATACATCCATTCTAACAGTACAAAAGCAATTGTTTTTTTCTTTCTAATAACAGCCTAAATTATAATGACCTAAAAAAATGACTGGAGGGAACTTTCATTCACAAGACTTACCACAGCTAAGACAATATAAGACAGGTAAAACTGTGGATTACAAACCCCTTTAAACTGTGCCATTAGACAACCTCCCTGGAAGACCCGCCAAAAATGAATATGACCTCGGGGACCACTGGCTATTAGGGAGGCAGCATCCTTTTTGTATGCTCGGCTCTCCATGAATACGAGCTGGTGAATGCTCAGGTCACCATCCACTGTTATAATGAAATGATTACATGCACATAAACACAACAAAAGCTATTTGTGATGGTGAGAACATGTGATCAGTTATATTAAAAAAGAATGGAAGATTAAATATTACATTAACAATGGTTATGAGAGAAAATATAGTTGATATAATAAAACCTCTTTATCTTCATAACCTGAAATAAAACTTATGAGTTATGATTGCAAAAAATGAAAGGATACTAGAATTAAAAAAATGAGAGAATCTACAAATTGGAATCAATACTGTAATTTATAGCTTGAAAAAAGGAAGAAAATTAACCAAGTTAATCAATGATAACACTATAGCAGCTTTTCCTATGGTCTTAGTTTCTAACTTTATCCAATCAAAACATACACTGGTTGGATGATTGGTCTTTAATAGCACATTTTACTGGTTATATCATATCAGGCAAAGACAATTTTCCGAAAAGGATGCACCTGGGCAGTTGTTAATGGCACACTCAACATTTTACTGGTTATATCATATCGAAGAAAGACGATTTTCCAAAAAGGACACACCAAAGCATCTGAACCTGGCTGGACTGAGTAGGTATCCAACCAGCAACCCTTGGCTTATGATTCCAAATGCTCTAGAAATGAACCACCACAGCTCCCATGATCTTATAATGAGGATAAACACTTTTGAATTAAACTGAATCCATACTTACAGAAAACTATCAATGTGAGCAAGATACAAGTGTTCCGATGAATGCAGTTACTCACCTGTGAACTGCATGAATTACTTGACTAATCAAAAAATTAACAAGATAAAAAGGAATAGAGATTGATATAAGTTTATATCACTCCCTAGGTGTCTTCATAGCCTGTTTTAGGATCATTGTTTGAAACAAAACATTAATGCTGCCTACATCCATCCCTGTCAATGCTGAAAATCTGACACATACTGTATTGGACAAAACTCATGCGAACATTCTTGCCAATGCTATAAACCTGATGCTGTATTTGACTACACTCATATGAACATTCCTGTCAATGCCGAAAATCTGATACATATTGTATTGGACAAAACTCATGCAAACATCCTTGTCGATGCTATAAATCTGATACATACTGTATTTGACAACACTCATACGAACATCCCTGTCAATGCTGGAAACAAGCTATTTTTAACACAATACCTGCAATTGCCCTAATAAACATTGAGAGCCATCTCTGGTAGAAATTTTAACAAAAAATAACTTTTAAGAACAAATCTCGAATCCTATGGAAGGAACAGGAGTAATAGAATGACTCTAGAACAATGGAATATTTTGAATCTTGATACCATGTGTATCTAGTGGTTCCTTACATCTTAACTGGTAGGGCTATATCAGTCTATACAAAACCTCAGCATGTGTTTTATTTATTAAGGGTGGCACTCCAAAGTTTTGTATTTAGCACAGGGTTAGAATTTAAAAGAAAAATAATTTCCATGGGTTTTCTCACAAGTTATACTGGCTACTTTGTCTATCTTAGGTATTGTTCAAAGAACCATTAATTCCCTTTATCTTGGTGTATAATTGATGGGTGTAATATGGGTTAGAGAGAATACAGCTTGGCCTTACTCCAGATGTGCACATTTAAAAAAGTGCTAGCTCTGCTTGCTCATTTTCACTTCCCAAACTTCAGAGGTAAATTGTAACAAAAAGAGCTCATAACTCTTTTTACATTTTATATATTTTGTAATTCATTCATTGCACTTTCAGAAACTGGTATTGTCTAGTATGGCAAAATTTATAATCCTTATTTTAATAGCTGCCAAGGATAGAGTACTTTAGAGAAATTCAGGTTGATTTTTGGAGCACAAGGGAGCAGTCATTTTAGTTAGCAGTGTGCTAAGATCATTCACAATTTCCCAAAATACGAAATCCAAAGAAATGTCTGCCACATTACATATAAGCTGCATAGAGGTATGCCAACATTCTCTCCACTCTGCATCTTTTAAATGCAAACATCACCTTACATACATCACTCTCTCAAAAGTACATAGGCTGTGCTCTACATTTTCGTATTTAGCACAGGGTTAGAATTTTAAAGAAAATGAATTTCCCTGGGATTCCTCATTAGTTATACTGGCTATCTAAAAACAACTTTGTATATCTTAGGTATTGTTCAAAGAACCTTTAATTCCCTTTATTTTGGTGTATAATTGATGGGTGTAATATGGGTTAGAGAGAATACAGCTTGGCCTTACTCCAGATGTGCACCTTTTAAAAAAGTGCTAGCTCTGCTTGTTCATTTTCACTTCCCAAACTTCAGAGGTAAATTGTAATAAAAAGAGCTGATAACTATTTTTACTTTTTATGTATTTGGTAATTCATTCATTGCACTTTAGAAGTTGGTATTGTCTACTTTGGCAAAATTCATTTTCCATATTTTAATAGCTGCTAAGAATATTGTACTTTAGACAAATTCAAGTTGATTTTTGAAGCGCAAGGTGGCAGTCATTTTAGTTAGCAGTGTGCTAAGATCATTTAAAATTTCCAAAAGTAAAACATCCAAAGAAATTTCAGCCACATTACATGAAAGTAGCTTATAGGTATGCCAACATTCTCTCCACTGTGCATCTTCAAAATGCAAACAACTTCACCTTACATATATCACTCTCTCAAAAGAACATAATAACTGGTGAGTGCTACCATAATAACTGGTGAGCACCACCAAGACAATGATGAGACTGAATAAACCATCAAGATGAAGAGCTCATAATCTATCCAAAGGGAGCTAACTCTTCTTCTATGTAAATACATGGAATGGAAACAGCTTTTGAAATCAACTGAGTGTATGTGCTTATTATGAGCTTTAAACTCAAGAAATGTATCCCGATATTTTTAAGCTCACAGTATAAATATTAATGAAAAAGAGTAATTTCTTGTCCTTAACTGGAGAAACAAATACCTTACTTCATTCTTGTAACAAACTGCAAATGATGTGAATAAATCAAAATGAGAAAATAAAATTCTTATCATTCCAATATTATGCTTTACAATTAATGCTGCGGTGTTTATTACAACTGTCTTGCATGGGTATTTGACGTGGCAGAATATATGACCTGACTGGGGCTGATTAACTTATATGACTGAAGCTTACGGCAGTCTGGCAAAGGAAGCTATCATTGTAGAATATGTGGCCTGAATGGTGTTTATTAACTTACATGACTTATAGCAGTCTGGCAAAAGAAGCCAAGATGGCAGAATATGTGGCCTGAATGGTGTTTATTAACTTACATGATTGATCCTCATAGCCCGCTGGCACAGGAGAGCTGACATGACAGAATATGTGACCTGATACCATGTTCCAAACTATGATTTTTCCATCATAACTGGCTGTGGCCAGCAGGTTGGGAATGCTCTTAGCTACTGCCAAGATATCCTCTGTGTGGCCACGTTGCTGCAAAAGTGTTCAATAAAATACTCAGAAAATCCCAATAAGAGTTTGATTATGAAAAAAAGTGCAGTTATTCAGGATAAGGTAAAGAGCTTAAACAACATAATGTCTTCAACTTCAATATTTATCTTCCTTGAAATTCATATCTGTATACTTGATGAGCCATCATCCAATATAAAGTGTCTAGCAGTTATCAATTTTGTAAATAAGGGTCCCTTGAAGAAACTGGTGTTCTACTGGGAGAAAATAACTTCTGGGAATTCCAGATAGAACCATTTCTTCCTTTTAACATCTGAGTGCTGAAACTATTTCTGATATCCTTTGGCAATAACAATATTTTCAAATTAGCTGATGAGGTGGACATCTTGGAACTCAGATTGGCACCATTTTAATTTAGAACCAAGTAGGTCCTAATCATAAGGAATCTATTGGTGAAAATTCTATGCTGGTGTGACCATCCATTTGGAAGGAGTCAATAATATTTTCAAGATGGCTACCATGGTGGCCATACTGAGGGGCAATTTGAATCATTTTCATTTAGCACTTGATGTGGCCGTCAAGGTGGTTATCATGAAAATCTACTGCTACTCCTCTTAAATGGAAAGTCATTTTTACATGGCTCTTCATCAGAAGACTGCCATTTTAATTTAGAACTAGCAATACATTATAAGAAGTCTTCTGGTGAAAGCGTTCATGCAGTTGTCTGGAATGGAATAACAAGATTTTCAAGATGGCTGCTATGGTGGCCATAGTGGAATCAGACATGAACTATTTCCATTTTGGGTCAACTAGACCTTAAAGGAAGTCTTCTGGTGAAAGCACAATATCAATATTAAGAGCTATCTTGGAGCTATCATATTGGAGGTCATAGTGACACCATTTTCCTTTTATGACCAATGTTTTACAAAATCACCATTTTGATTTTTGACCAACTATACATCATAAAAAGTCATATAGTGAAAACCCCATGTAAATATGATTTTTTTCCCCTGGAGAAGTAGCAATAACAAGAGTTTCCTGACAGCTGTGATGGTGACCATATGGACTGGCACCATTTTCATTCAAGATAAATATCATAAGAAGTCTTTTAGTGAAAACCTCATCTTGATATTCAGAAGGAGTAGCAATAACAAGATTTTCAAGATGGATGCCATTGGATGTATGATGGGCACCAATTTAAATTAGGACATAACAAACCATGAGATTATTGTTTAATATATAGTTTTGTGGCAATCCACAAAAAAAGTTTAGGACTAACAATATCAAACTTGTGTTATCAGATGGACAGACAAAAAACCATGCCATAGACTCTTCAAGTCTATGACCAGTAGAGCTAACAACATTCTGATTAAAAAAAAGTCATAATTACATTGTGATATGCACCACAAATCCTAATGTTCATACTGTGACTAACTTTCTATCTGACAAAAATGTCTGTCTTGTCTTTCTAGCAAATGTTTGATAAAAGTTATTTATTTTGTAGTTTATATTGCTTGTCTTTGTATCATATGTGCTATTTTTGCTGGTCCATTTATAATCATAAAATTTTTTTATATTGACACATTTAATACAAATTTAAAAGCAAACAGGTCATATAAGTAAGGTTACTGGATAAATGAAGTGGTGTGATTACCAAATCATCCTTCCATTTTGGCAGTGGGTGTCGTACATGATGAATATTGCTGTCAGTGAGAGAGTCACTGTAAATGTTGATTCTTCTATCCCATCCCACTGCAACCACATATCTTGAAAACAATAAAAAAAGAAAAAAGCTACAGCATCTTAAATAATGAATGAAATGACACAAGAGTGTGAAATTACACGCCTAGAGTCAAAACTATGAAAAGATACACAAGTGTGTGAAATTACAAGCCTGGAGTCAAAACTATGAGAAGATATACAAGTGTGTGAAATTACAAGCCTGAACTCAAAACTATGAAAAGAGTCAAAACTATGAAAAGATACACAAGTGTGTGAAATTACAAGCCTGGAGTCAAAACTATGAGAAGATATACAAGTGTGTGAAATTACAAGCCTGAACTCAAAACTATGAAAAGAGTCGAAACTATGAAAAGATACACAAGTGTGTGAAATTACAAGCCTGGAATCCAAAATATGAAAATATATACAAGAATATGAAATGGAAATATTGAAAAAATTTCCGAGAAAAAACAAATACATATGGCCATATGTCACTGGGGCCCCTACAAACATAGTGCTAATGCAAGGGTTTGATTACAAGTCAAACAGTAGACAAAACCTTGCTACACTTTGTCCAAACATATTGCTAATGCAAAAGCTTGATTCCAAGTCAAACAGTAAACAAAGTGCTAATGTAAGGGCTTGATTCCAAGTCAAACAGTAAACAACTGTGGCCCCTACAAACATAGTGCTAATGAAGGGCTTGATTCCAACTCAAACAGTAGACATAACCTTGGCCCCTACAAACATAGTGCTAATGCAAGGGCTTGATTCCAAGTCAAACAGTAGACATAACCTTGGCCCCTACAAACATAGTGTTAATGAAGGGCTTGATTCCAAGTCAAACAGTAGACATAACCTTGGCCCCTACAAACATAGTGCTAATGCAATGGCTTGATTCAAAGTCAAACAGTAAACATAAACTTGGCCCCTACAATCATAGTGCTAATGCAAGGGGTTGATTCCAAGTCAAACAGTAGACATAACCTTGGCCCCTAAAAACATAGTGCTAATGCAAAGGCATGATTCCAAGTCAAACAGTAAACAACTTTGGCCCCTACAAACATAGTGCTAATGAAGGGCTTGATTCCAAGTCAAACAGTAAACAACTTTGGCCCCTACAAACATAGTGCTAATGCAAGGGCTTGATTCCATGTCAAACAGTAGACATAACCTTGGCCCCTACAAACATAGTGCTAATGCAAGGGGTTGATTCCAAGTCAAACAGTAGATATAACCTTGGCCCCTACAAACATAGTGCTAATGCAAGGGCTTGATTCCAAGTCAAACAGTAGACATAATTTTGGCCCCTACAAACATAGTGCTAATGCAAAAGCTTGATTCCAAGTCAAACAGTAAACAAAGTGCTAATGTAAGGGCTTGATTCCAAGTCAAACAGTAAACAACTTTGGCCCCTACAAACATAGTGCTAGTGAAGGGCTTGATTCCAAGTCAAACAGTAGACATAACCTTGGCCCCTACAAACATAGTGTTAATGCAAGGGCTTGATTCCAAGTCAAACAGTAGACATAACCTTGGCCCCTACAAACATAGTGCTAATGCAAGGGCTTGATTCCAAGTCAAACAGTAGACATACCCTTGGCCCCTACAAACATAGTGCTAATGCAAGGGCTTGATTCCAAGTCAAACAGTAGACATACCCTTGGCCCCTACAAACATAGTGCTAATGCAAGGGCTTGATTCCAAGTCAAACAGTAGACATAACCTTGGCCCCTACAAACATAGTGCTAATGCAAGGGCTTGATTCAAAGTCAAACAGTAGACATACCCTTTGCCCCTACAAACATAGTGCTAATGCAAGGGCTTGATTCCAAGTCAAACAGTAAGCAAAGTGCTAATGTAAGGGCTTGATTCCAAGTCAAACAGTAAACAACGTTGGCCCCTACAAACATAGTGCTAATGAAGGGCTTGACACCAAGTCAAACAGTAGACATAACCTTGGCCCCTACAAACATAGTGCTAATGCAAGGGCTTGATTCCAAGTCAAACAGTAAACATAACCTTGGCCCCTACAAACATAGTGCTAATGCAAGGGCTTGATTCCAAGTCAAACAGTAGACATAACCTTGGCCCCTACAAACATAGTGCTAATGCAAGGGTTTGATTCCAAGTCAAACAGTAAGCAAAGTGCTAATGTAAGGGCTTGATTCCAAGTCAAACAGTAAACAACTTTGGCCCCTACAAACATAGTGCTAATGAAGGGCTTGATTGCAAGTCAAACAGTAGACATAACCTTAGCCCCTACAAACATAGTGCTAATGCAAGGTCTTGATTCCAAGTCAAACAGTAGACATAACCTTGGCCCCTACAAACATAGTGCTAATGAAGGGCTTGATTCCAAGTCAAACAGTAGACATAACCTTGGCCCCTACAAACATAGTGCTAATGCAAGGGCTTGATTCCAAGTCAAACAGTAGACATAACCTTGGCCCCTACAAACATAGTGCTAATGCAAGGGCTTGATTCCAAGTCAAACAGGAGACATAACCTTGGCCCCTACAAACATAGTGCTAATGCAAGGGCTTGATTCCAAGTCAAACAGTAGACATAACCTTGGCCCCTACAAACATAGTGCTAATGCAAGGGCTTGATTCCAAGTCAAACAGTAAACATAACCTTGGCCCCTACAAACATAGTGCTAATGCAAGGGGTTGATTCCAAGTCAAACAGTAGACATAACCTTGGCCCCTACAAACATAGTGCTAATGCAAGGGCTTGATTCCAAGTCAAACAGTAGACATAACCTTGGCCCCTACAAACATAGTGCTAATGCAAGGGCTTGATTCCAAGTCAAACAGTAGACATAACCTTGGCCCCTACAAACATAGTGCTAATGCAAGAGCTTGATTCCAAGTCAAACAGTAGACATAACCTTGGCCCCTACAAACATAGTGCTAATGCAAGGGCTTGATTCCAAGTCAAACAGTAGACATAACCTTGGCCCCTACAAACATAGTGCTAATGCAAGAGCTTGATTCCAAGTCAAACAGTAAGCAAAGTGCTAATGCAAGGGCTTGATTCCAAGTCAAACAGTAGACATAACCTTGGCCCCTACAAACATAGTGCTAATGCAAGGGGTTGATTCCAAGTCAAACAGTAGACATAACCTTGGCCCCTACAAACATAGTGCTAATGCAAGAGCTTGATTCCAAGTCAAACAGGAGACATAACTTCACTACACCTTTGTCCAAAAACACAGAATACTTAACTTGAAGTCATTTAAATTTAAAGCTTTATGCTAAATTTTGTTTCAGTCCCAAAAATTCCTTCAAAATTTACTGTGCAGAAATAAAATTTATGACAGAATGGAGCTGACAGGAAGAGATGAACAATGGTTAGTGCAACTCAGAAATTAATTATTAATTGTGTCTATAAATGACTAACATTCAAATGGACACACATACAAGTTGTCAAAAATACAAATGGACACACAAGTTGTCAAAAATACAAATGGACACACATACAAGTTGTCAAAAATACAAATGGACACACATACTAGTTGTCAAAAATACAAATGGACACACATACAAGTTGTCAAAAAACCAAACAAATGGACACACATACTAGTTCTCAAAAAGACCAACTAACGATTGCATGTGATGCTGGTTGCTGAAATGGCATTTTGGATTTCTGGATAACAATGTTAAAAAATCCAAGAGAGAGTCAAATAATGACAAAATATTACAACAAATCTTTTTTTTTACAATAACTATAAAGAACTAAATAACAGGAATATGATAATGACAAGTTTAATGTCATCATGGTGAACTTGCTTGACTCCCTTCCCATGGTAATGGCAGCACCTGTCAGAACTAAAATTAGAACTCTAATTAGACTATGACCAGTACAAGTCAAATGTCATACTAGCATATTCTGGGCAGAGTTGTTTGACTCCATTCTCATAATAATAACAGCATCACTGATTGGCACTAAAGAGATACAATTAAAATATGACCAGGACAAGGCAAATGTCATGCTGGAATATTCATGACAGTTCTTTGATTTCCTTCTCATGATAACTGCAGCACTGGTCAGACCTAAAAAGTTATAAATAGAATATAACATTGGTAAGTCAAATGTCATCATACTGGCATATTTATGGTACACTTGAATGACTCCGTTTCTACAGTAACAACAGCACTTGTCAGTAATTAAGGGCTACAGAATTGTAATACAACCAGGACAAGTCCAATGTCATCATCATTCATAAAATGTGGAAGACTTTTTCTAAGTTGTAATCTCTCATGTAAACATCCAAGTGTGCACATGATTAAGATCCACTTTTCCTAGGCTCCCAGATCTTGCAAACCACATAGTCAACATTGTAAATTCTAACCCAATTAGCAGGTTTCTAACAAGTATTTAAAATCTAACCCAATTAGCAGGTTTCCAACAAGCTTATTAAATCTAACCCAATTAGCAGGTTTCCAACAAGCTTGTAAATATAACCCAATTAGCAAGTTTCCAACAAGCTTGTAAATATAACCCAATTAGCACGTTTCTAACAAGTATTTAAAATCTAACCCAATTAGCAGGTTTCCAACAAGCTTGTTAAATCTAACCCAATTAGCATGTTTCCAACAAACTTGTAAAATCTAACCCAATTAGCAAGTTTTTAATAAGTTTTTATAATCTAACCCAATCAGCAGGCTTCCATTTAACAAGCTTGTAAAATCTAACCCAATTAGCAGGCTTCCAGCAAGCTTTTAAAATCTAACCCAATAAGCAAGCTTTCAATAAGCTTGTAAAATCTAACCCAATTAGCAGGTTTCCAACAAGTTTTCAAAATCTAACCCAATAAGCAGGTTTCCAACAAGTTTTCAAAATCTAACCCAATAAGCAGGTTTCCAACAAGTTTTCAAAATCTAACCCAATAAGCACGTTTTCAACAAGCTTTTAAAATCTAACCCAATAAGCAGGTTTTTAACAAGGTTTTCATGTGCCTCAAAATATGTGAGCAGATCATTTGAAAGGGTGACACATGACAATATATAATCTAACAGAAGTATCCAAAGTGATTTCTGGAGGGAAAAAAACCATGGAATAAAATCTTACCTGTTTTTATTCATTTCAATATAGGTCAAATCACAGATCTCTTCATTGTCTTCTTCTAAAAGTACAAAATTAATAAAGATATACGACATTAAAAGTGCATTCACTCCCAGACCATTTTTTAAATGATACAATACATACATGTTCTTTGTAGCTCTAAATTATTTACATGTAACCTTGACTATAATGTAAAAATATTGAGTAAGTGTTATATATGATAAACAGTCAAGCTTGATGATGATTCATTCCAGTTATAAAAAGAATCCATCTTGAGACTCTGGAATATAAGCAACTGAAAAAATTTAAGACCTCAGGTGGCGCTCACCAGTTATTATGTACTTTTGAGAGAGGGATGTATGTAAGGTGAAGTTGTTTGCATTTTAAACATGCACAGTGGAGAGAATGTTGGCATACCTATATACTACTTTCATGTAATGTGGATGAAATTTCTTTGGATATTGTACTTTTGAAAATTTAAAATGAGCTTAGGACACTGCGAACTAAAATGGCTGCTCCCTTGTGCTCCAAAAATCAACCAAAATTTGTCTAAAGTACACTATTCTTGGCAGCTATTAAAATATGGAAAATGAATTTTGCCAAACTAGATAATACCAGCTTCTAAAAGTGCAATGACTGAATTACCAAATACATAAAATGTAAAAAAAGTTATCGGCTCTTTTTTTTATAATTTACCTCTGAAGTTCGAGAAGTGAAAATGAGCAAGTAGAGATAGCACTTTTTTGAAAGGTGCACATCTGCAGTAAGGTCAAGCTGTATACTCTCTAACCCATATTACACCCATCAATCATACATCAAAATAAAGAGAATTAAAGGTTCTTTGAACAATACCTAAGATATACAAAGTCTCTTTTAAAACACCAGTATAACTAGTGAGGAAACCCGGGAAAACTCTTTTTCTTTAAAATTTTAACCCTATGCTAAATACGAAACTGTAGAGCGCCACCTTAAAAACAAATATAAATATATATGAAATTATTTTTCTTATTTTCATATTATTATGTATGATCTTCTGAGTAAAATGGTACATTAACAATGATTTTATTCATGAAAATAAGCTATTTATGCTTATTTTTGCTCTAGCATACCTACTTTGCTATGAGGCATTTTTGGGTGAGTAGTGACCTTCATTATGGGGAAATTAGAAGTCTTAGAATATAGAAATAAAGTCAACTTAAATTGAAAAATATTGCAATAAATAACAGAAATACATAGTGAAAATGTTTCATTTCATTTATTTGCAATGAAATTAAAAAATAAATGATAACAAAACAAATTTGCTTTCTTCCATATAAAAAAATTAGTTAATATTTTACCCTTTGACCTTTGACCTTTATGAACCTCACCTGTAATATCCCTTTTATAACTGTAAAATTTATTGTTGACATTTTAGGAATAAATATGGTTAGTTTCATGTTTCTGTCTATCAGCATAACACTGGTTGCTATGTTGACAAAATGCAATGCACATTTTTAAAATTGTTCACTTTTTATTATAAGGAGGGAGGGCTGTACCGGTTTAAGACTCTGACTCTAATAAATGCTGTTCTGAGGGGGAAAATATAGGACAATTATTACAAAGGACTGTTTTGATGCTTGCAACTTAAATATTTCAGCCATACAATCAAAACTAAATCATACAATAATAATTTCTATATACTCTTTATGGTGGTGCTCACCAGTTATTATGTACTTTTGAGAGAGTGATGTATGTAAGGTGAAGTTGTTTGCATTTTAAACATGCACAGTGGAGAGAATGTTGGCATACCTATATACTACTTTCATGTAATGTGGATGAAATTTCTTTGGATATTGTACTTTTGAAAATTTAAAATGAGCTTAGGACACTGCGAACTAAAATGGCTGCTCCCTTGTGCTCCAAAAATCAACCAAAATTTGTCTAAAGTACACTATTCTTGGCAGCTATTAAAATATGGAAAATGAATTTTGCCAAACTAGATAATACCAGCTTCTAAAAGTGCAATGACTGAATTACCAAATACATAAAATGTAAAAAAAGTTATCGGCTCTTTTTTTTATAATTTACCTCTGAAGTTCGAGAAGTGAAAATGAGCAAGTAGAGATAGTACTTTTTTGAAAGGTGCACATCTGCAGTAAGGTCAAGCTGTATACTCTCTAACCCATATTACACCCATCAATCATACATCAAAATAAAGAGAATTAAAGGTTCTTTGAACAATACCTAAGATATACAAAGTCTCTTTTAAAACACCAGTATAACTAGTGAGGAAACCCGGGAAAACTCTTTTTCTTTAAAATTTTAACCCTATGCTAAATACGAAACTGTAGAGCGCCACCTCATGCAAATTTTCTATTACGGTGACCTTGACCTAAAAGACAAAGGCTTCAACATGTGTGTTGCAGAATAAACTGCTGTTATTTGTAATGATTTATCCTAAATATGAAGAATCCATCAAAAGATTTAGGAAAACAAATGAAAACTTCAACCAAACCCTTAATGCAAATTGTGTCTAACTGACCATAACCCCAAGGTCAATCAATGGGGTGATGAAAGTATGTCACAGAAAGAAATTACCTTTGTTTCATAATGATTAATTATGACATCAAGTGGTTTAATGTATATGAACAAATTAAGAACTGAAAACAAAATCTTTATTACAAGTTTTCTAAGACTGTGATCATGACTCCATGCTGAAAGGGGTGAATGAGCATACCATGCAATGAATTACCTTGTCTTTATCAATGCAAAATACTATGAGAATCAATGAATGGGTTTAGAAAATAAGTGCAAGGTACTGGCAGAAATGTGACTGCAATGTCTTGCTTTTCGCTAAAATTGACTTTACAAAAATATGGCAATATGACTTCTGAATGGCATATGGCAAGGGAATAAAATGGGCTTGATAAAATATTGCTTCTGTATGGCATATGGCAATATGGCTTCTGTATGGCATATGGCAAGGGAATAAAATGGGCTTGATAAAATATTATTTCTGTATGGCATATGGCTCATGGAGGCATCAGACTAATGGACTCCAACAATGGTCTGTTCTTTCACCAAGACTGTTCAGTGTCTACATCAATGATTTACCTGTAAGACAGTCATGCAAGTTCATGTATGCAGATGACATTGCTCTCAGGACCCAAAGTCACTCATTTGCTGAATTTGAGGGGTACTGAATAATGTCTTGGAGGATATGAAGGACGTCTTCGAGAAATGGTGTCAACAGCCAAGCATAACAAAAAGAGTCTCCAGTGTCTTCCATCTTAACAATGCAATTGTGAACTGTGAGCTTTGCATCCTTCTCAATGGGCAGAAAATAAAACATGTTTTGACACCAACATACCTTGGTGTGACTCTGAATATATCACTGACAATCTACAACCACCTAAAAAAAACTGCAGCAAAACTTTGCACTCAAAACAACCTAATCCACAAACTGACTGGTTCAACCTTCTGCGCTAGTGCTTAGACACTTAAGGCATCAGAACTGGCCCTCTGTTATTCAACAGTTGAGTATTGCGCTCCTGTCTGGGCTCCATCATCCCATACTAAGCTAATTGATATCCAGCTCAACACAACAATGTGCATAATCTGTGGAGCACTACGTCCTACTCATATACTACGTCCTACTCATTTACTATGGCTGCAACTACTCAGCAATATTCCTCCTCCACATCTGTGTTGCCAGGAAGCAACCACAAAACAGTTAGCTAAGGTCTATGCCAGTGAAAAACTTCCACTATTCATGGACATCACCTCACATCCAGCAGTCCGCTTTACTTCGAGATGTCCAATCTTGTTAGGTCCATTGCCAGAGGATATGACAGCTATTTAAGCATGGAGCATTGAGTGGTCTTCAACAGATATTTTAAACCACTCCCTCAAAGCTGAGCCAATCTGTTTGCAATCCAGGCTTCAATCCTTCCACATCATTTGTGGACCACACTGAAACACTTTCAGACAGGAGATCATTGTTGTGCAGTCAACCTTGTCCAATGGGGCCAGGCCACTAACTCTTCCTGTCTGGAGCTCTTCCGACCATGTCACACATTGTGACTAACTGTCCACTGACAAAGTTTCCTGGTGGACTGCAGGCTCTGCATGCTGATGATGATGACATGGTTAAATGGCTGATCATGCAATGCACATGGTAATACTACTACTAATAATAATGGCATATGGCAAGGGAATAAGATGGGCTTCAAAAAATATGGCTTCTGTATAAAATATGGTAAAGGTATAAAATCATTCAATTTTCACTAAAATTGGCTCAATAAAATATGGCTCCCATATGGAATATGGCAGGGAAATAAAAGCAAGTTCTGACAAACCTTTCTGTAGCACCTTCAGGCAGTGACCATTGTTGTAATTCCACATTCGTATAACTCCATCTCTACCACCTGTAATTAACCTGGAGAAACAAAAACAAACAATATAAGGGTTCAACCCAGAACTTCTTGGAAAGAAGGCCAACAAAGCACCTGATTGAAAATTCATCATCTGTGAGACTGGTCATTAAGTGGCCTTTTAAACCTTGACCATAATAATCTAATTAAAATGAGATGCTACATCAATCTACTAGATACTGATCCAAAACGGACACGTTTGATGTCAAGTCCAAATTTAACATCTACTATGATATAACAAGTAATATTATCCAACTGATCAAAACACCAATGTGATACAATGATACACTATTTCAATATATCCCTTATGATACAATGATACACTATTTCAATATATTCAATATATCCCTTATGATACAATGATACACTATTTCGATATATCAAAATACCCAAGTGATATTATACTGTTATGTATATTTGATTAAATTGCTTGTAAGGTTTAAACAAAATTATTATTTTTGTTTCATTGTATTCAAAATACCAATGTGATACAATGACATGCCACTTCAGTGTATTCAAAATACAAATGTGATACAATGATACAACACTTCAATTTATTCAAAATACCAATGTGATACAATGATACATCACTTCAATGTATTCAAAATACCAATGTGATACATTGATACACCACTTCAATTTATTCAAAATACCAATGTGATACAATGATACACCACTTTAATTTATTCAAAATACCAAAGTTATACAATGATACACCACTTCAATTTATTCAAAATACCAATGTGATACACTGATACACCACTTCAATTTATTCAAAATACCAATGTGATACAATGATACACCACTTTAATTTATTCAAAATACCAAAGTTATACAATGATACACCACTTCAATTTATTCAAAATACCTATGTGATACACTGATACACCACTTCAATTTATTCAAAATACCAATGTGATACAATGATACACCACTTCAATTTATTCAAAATACCAATTTTATACAATGATACACCACATCAGTATATTCAAAATACCCATGTGATACAATGATACATCACTTCAATGTATTAAAAATACCAATGTGATACAATGATACATCACTTCAATGTATTTAAAATACTCATGTGATATAATGACACCACTTCAATGTATTCAAAATATGAATGTGATACAATCACACACCAATTCAAAGATTTCAAAATACAAATGTGATACAATGACACACCACTTCAGGGTATTCAAAATACCAATGTGATACAATGACACATCACTTCAGAATTATTTTTTTTGACATGCTTCAGATTCCTACCCAAGTAACTGGGTTACTTGGAAATTTGAAAGCGCTATTGTCACATGACTGGATAAGAAATAACTTCAAAGTGACAACTTGTTATCTGTGAAATTATCATCCACCGATTCAATACCCTAGTATAGGAAGTATATGGGTAGACAGGCTTATGCATATTCCTGAGTGCAAGGACTGGACACACACCTCTTGAATAGATGGAATCACTGACTTGAAAAGGGTGTGACTGTGTGCTTTTTAAATTCCAGATCCTATGGATGGAAATCATACCGGCCAATGACTTTTTGGGAGGTGTTTGGAAACAGAACTTTCTAACCCCTCCTTTCGTCATGCTGAATAACCATAATAAGCATCAATTTCATATAATGCACAACCACAAGTACTCAAATCTCATATCACACTGCCCAATCACAAGTACTCAAATCTTGTATCACACTGCACAATCACAAGTACTCAAATCTCATATCACACTGCACAATCACAAGTTCTCAAATCTCATATCACACTGCACAATCACAAGTACTCAAATCTCATATCACACTGCCCAATCACAAGTACTCAAATCTCGTATCACACTGCACAATCACAAGTACTCAAATCTCATATCACACTGCACAATCACAAGTTCTCAAATCTCATATCACACTGCACAATCACAAGTACTCAAATCTCATATCACACTGCCCAATCACAAGTACTCAAATTTCATATCACACTGCCCAATCACAAGTACTCAAATCTTATTTACATCACACTGCACAATCACAAGTACTCAAATCTTATTTACATCACACTGCCCAATCACAAGTACTCAAATCTTATTTACATCACACTGCACAATCACAAGTACTCAAATCTTATTTACATCACACTGCACAATCACAAGTACTCAAATCTTATTTACATCACACTGCCCAATCACAAGTACTCAAATCTTATTTACATCACACTGAAAAATCACAAATAATCCAATCTTATTTACATCACACTGAACAATCATAAGTAATCCAATCTTATTTACATCAAACTGCCCAATCACAAGTACTCAAATCTTATTTACATCACGCTGCCCAATTACAACTACTCAAATCTTATTTACATCAAACTGCACAATCACAAGTACTCAAATCTTATTTACATCACAATGCCCAATCACAAGTACTCAAATCTTATTTACATCAAACTGCACAATCACAAGTGCTCAAATCTTTTTACATCACACTGCACAATCACAAGTACTCCAATCTTATTTACATCACGCTGTCCAATCACAGTTACTCAAATCTTATTTACATCAAACTGCACAATCACAAGTACTCAAATCTTATTTACATCACACTGCACAATCACAAGTACTCCAATCTTTTTTACATCACGCTGCCCAATCACAAGTACTCAAATCTTATTTACATCAAACTGCTCAATCACAAGTACTCAAATCTTATTTACATCATACTGCCCAATCACAAGTACTCAAATCTTGTTTACATCATACTGCCCAATAACAAATACTCTAATCTCATATCACACTGCACAATCACAAGTACTCAAATCTTTTTTACATCATACTGCCCAATCACAAGTACTCAAATCTTATTTACATCATACTGCCCAATCACAAGTACTCAAATCTCATATCACACTGCACAATCACAAGAACTCAAATCTTATTTACATCATACTGCACAATCACAAGTACTCAAATCTTATTTACATCACACTGCACAACCACAAGTACTCAAATCTTATTTACATCACACTGCACAATCACAAGTAATTCAATCTTATTTACATCACACTGCCCAATCACAAGTACTCAAATCTCATATCACACTGCACAATCACAAGTACACAAATCTTATTTACATCACACTGCACTATCACAAGTACTCAAATCGTATTTACATCACACTGCACAATCACAAGTAATCCAATCTTATTTACATCACACTGCCCAATCACAAGTACTCAAATCTTATTTACATCAAACTGCACAATCACAAGTGCTCAAATCTTTTTACATCACACTGCACAATCACAAGTACTCCAATCTTATTTACATCACGCTGTCCAATCACAGTTACTCAAATCTTATTTACATCAAACTGCACAATCACAAGTACTCAAATCTTATTTACATCACACTGCACAATCACAAGTACTCCAATCTTTTTTACATCACGCTGCCCAATCACAAGTACTCAAATCTTATTTACATCAAACTGCTCAATCACAAGTACTCAAATCTTATTTACATCATACTACCCAATCACAAGTACTCAAATCTTGTTTACATCATACTGCCCAATAACAAGTACTCTAATCTCATATCACACTGCACAATCACAAGTACTCAAATCTTTTTTACATCATACTGCCCAATCACAAGTACTCAAATCTTATTTACATCATACTGCCCAATCACAAGTACTCAAATCTCATATCACACTGCACAATCACAAGAACTCAAATCTTATTTACATCATACTGCACAATCACAAGTACTCAAATCTTATTTACATCACACTGCACAACCACAAGTACTCAAATCTTATTTACATCACACTGCACAATCACAAGTAATTCAATCTTATTTACATCACACTGCCCAATCACAAGTACTCAAATCTCATATCACACTGCACAATCACAAGTACACAAATCTTATTTACATCACACTGCACTATCACAAGTACTCAAATCGTATTTACATCACACTGCACAATCACAAGTAATCCAATCTTATTTACATCACACTGCCCAATCACAAGTAATTCAAACTTATTTACATCACGCTGCACAATAACAAGTACTCCAGTCTTATTTATATCAACTTGCACAATTAGAAGTACTCCAATCTTATTTATATCACAATGCATAATCACTAGATCTCCCATCTCATTTTCAAAACACTGTACAGTCATTATTACTCCCATCTCATCACCATAACATTAACTGTGTTTCAAAATTAAAAACAATGATCAACATTTTCTGAAAAGAAAACTTACAAAATATCAGTTATAAAAGTAGCTGCAATGAAATTGTCTTCCTTAAATGAAGTGGCAGTAACCTCCACCCCCACCCCATGAATTTCTAACACCATATGAAGCCACAGAATGCACTTACCGTCTACCTGAATTGTCAAATGTCATACAGGTGATAGCTGAATCGCCATGAGCACCCCCATATTCAAATATGGGAGTTCCTGTCTCCAAGTCCCACAGCTTTACTGCCTGTGAAAACAAGGAATTTTTGAGAGACTTGATTCAAAGTATTAAACATTACAATGTTCAAAATTGTCATGACTGAAGAAAATCATTCTTAAATCAATTGATGAAATAGGCAACTTTACTGAAACAAGCCAAATGTTTGTACTATAGGGAACTAAAAATTGTATATGGAACATAGATGCAACAGCAAAGTACCTGAAATTACAAACCTAAAAAAGACGGACAGTCTGACATGCATTGACAAAACATTATACCACTGTCATGGTGTTGTTTAGATGGCTTTACATGTATTCTCTGTTCTGGGCTACAAAATTAATGCTAAAATCATTTTCCTCTTTAACATATTTCACTTTCAGTAGTAGTAGTAGAGTATAAGTAGTAGTAGTAGTAGTAGTAGTAGTAGTAGTAGTAGTAGTAGTAGTTACGGGGATTATCAACACATCAGCACAGTACTGGCTATATGTTGCAATAAAAAGTAAAATTCTAAAAATGTAAAAATATAAAGAACTGTAAACGAAAAAGATAAAGCCTTCCCCAAAAAAATCAACAAATATTAAGTACCAAAGAATGAAAAAAAGTGAAGTTTTCTCTATTGGTATATTATTATCAAGTTTCTTCATTGAGTTTATATTAAAATGCTTCTGTCTCACAGTGAGGAAGTTTACACATTTGACAAGAATATGTTGCACTGTCAATGGATAGTGGCAGGTTGTGCACTAACCAGAGCTCATCTTTCAATATGAGATACCACTTTACAATGGTGGATTTGATGATCTGATGCTTGTTTGTGGAGCTTTTATTCCCCATATTTTGCTAAGTTTGAATAAAATGCTGACTTATATAACACTTAAAGTAAATATTGGGAATCTTCCATTTTTGGAAAAAGATGACTGCTGGGTAGCTTTAGCTGATTGATCTTTAGACCTTATTACCAATCAGATTAGGCATTCACCTGAATGTATTTTGTATTTTCCATATTGCATGATCAAATAAGGTTTTTTGGAAGAGTTTGGATATTACTTTCCTGAACTTTATACCAGTGGAACCCTGCTATAACGCGCCCCGCATTAATACAAATTTACACATGGAAAATTTTTTTTGAGAAAAGTAAAAAAAGACAACAAAAAACACAAGAAATTAACTTCATTTTGGGCATGAGATTAGTTGTGACTTTTAAAATAATATGATCGTGGCATAGTTCCTGAAAATTGAAATTCATTTACGTGCATTTTTATGGGACCGTGAAAATATTTGTTTAACATACGAGAAATAGTGTGTAAAACGTTTAATTATAATTTGGTGGAAGAATTTGCGTATTACTTTTAATAATAAACGATCGGAACTTAACAATTTATCCAGGTTCTTTAAGTGATTTTGGAGAAGTGATCGTGTATGAATTCTAAAATAATACAATATATATAACGTATGAGAAATAGTGTACAATGCTTGGCTTTTGAAATTCATCAATTTGAACAGGTTGTGGTGAAGCTCCGTATTCCACTCTAGAAGAGAAAACTGGTTTCAGTAGGTTTTTGAATTGTTAAGTCAAAGTAAACATTATCGGAAATGTTACTTATTACAGGTCCATGAGTAAAGCCAGTAAATCATTTTTGTGATTGTCTTCCGTGAACTCTGTATATAGTCGTTGCTCAAACAATAGCCGACATAGGCTTCTTATTTAGTTGCAATCACAGCAAAGCAGCAGTTGATACAAGAGTCGCACAATTTAATAAATATCAAAGGACGAAAGCCACCGACATGTATACTGTGCTTGGCATTGTGATCAAATAACAAACAGTTCAAAGTAAATAATATCCACTTTATTATCTGTAAATTAAAAGTGCTTGAAATTGTACATCCATTCAGCTTAATTTTTTTTCAAATAAAAAGTGATTCATAACCATTGCCGGCCTTCATTACTTAGTTATTGAGCTTTATCTGTGTACGTTTTTTGCTTATATAAAAAAAATATTTTACTGTTATGGAAAAGCAAGTTCAAAAACTCAAGTCGTTTTCTACTAAAGAGAAACTGTATGCCCTAGATCAACTAAAGATGGGCAAACAAAAAACTCAGCTTGAAGACGACGTACGTTTAGCAGAAGCACTCAAAAAAATACGAGCACAGACAACATGATATCCTTAACTTGTATTCAGTAGATGACATCTGCCTTTATACGAACACATATCAGATGACGAAATTGTTACAAATGTCAGAAGGAAGAATGGAGCTGCACAATCAGAACCTGAAACCAGTGACGATAATGATAACGATGACGATGGCACACCAACTCCCCCCACCAAAAGTGTCTGAAGCAGCAGTACATTTAGAAGCAAGTTTAAGGTGGCTGGAAACATCAGATGTTGACAGTGTCAAAGTCCTTCAATTAAGAAACACTCTTGACTTTGCTAGAACACAACAGTTTGCGGCAAAGAAGCAAACGTCATTGAATATATTTTTCAAGAAATGATGAAATTTAAATTTGGGACCACACTGGCTTTGCACTTTGGGCAACGATTAATTTAGCAGTTTTCACATGCTTCTTTTGATGTCCACAGAATCTGAAATAAAAGTTATTTGCACGCTGAGATCATGCTTTGATTGTTAATTATTCTTGCAGTTGTCGCATATGATAAAATTTTAGCGGCATGAAATTTGTACAGACACCATATGTAGACCCGGGAAAAGCTGCATGCAATGACCGTACGATATCAGATGGCAAGTAAATGGTTTCAATAGTTTGTTCATCCTATATTTTACACGATGAATTCAGACTATTACAAAATTATTGAATATTCAAATCTGTACAATTTTCAATGAAATTAGATCCATTTTGGATGAACTGTATGCCACGACGGCACGGAAGCATACAGTGTTGATACACTTTTCATTATATAGCGATAGTCTGGCATTATCAGTCAATCTGTATTATCATTCAAACAAATAAAAATTAGTAAATGTTTTTAATGCACAGTAATAACCTATAAATATCTTAGCCATCGATTATTTTGAATATATCTTAATTAATGCAATCCAGTTAATATTCATCTGATGATAAGCAGACTTTTGATCATTGTACATGTATACATGTACATGTATATGTTCTCGGAAAAAAAGTTAAATATTGTAAACCCCGCATTAACGCGACTCCACTTTTAACACGATCCAATTTTATGGACCCTAATCATCGTGTTATAGCGGGGTTCCACTGTATAAAACAAAGACACAAAATGCTGCCTTGAAGATGAAAATGATATCTGCACAGTTATTTCCTATTTAAAACAAGGCAAAAATCAAGATGGAGTAAAATATCTTGTCTGTCAAACCACTTACAGATCCCTCTGAGCATGAGACTACTTGTTTGAAACTGGGGTTGTACATGCAGCAGGTGACTGGTTCTTTGTGGCTGGTCACTATATCTGCATGGAGATTAGGTCTGAAGGCAGAAAACAGTATTAGTCTAAGCATTTAACATGCAATTAATTAAAGACACAACTTAAAATTGATTGTCTTGAATAATTAGTTATTAAAACTTTCATTATTAAATATCATGCAGAAATGCCTAATTTGAGCTGCTATGAGTGATCACTTGTCATTTGTGATCATAAACATGCATGGATTGATTTTACTAGTGCAAATAGCTAGTGTAAATGACCACATCCAAAACCTGAGCAGTAACCACAATTGTTGGGCAAAATGTGTGCTTCTAAACCATCAATAACAACTGCATTGCAAAACTAGATAGAAACACTAGCTAAAGTGTACTGGACTAAGTCTACTTAAAGTGTACTGGACTGAGTATTATACTTAAAGTGTACTGGACTGAGTATTATACTTAAAGTGTACTGGACTGAGTATTCTACTTAAAGTATACTGGACTGAGTATTATACTTAAAGTGTACTGGACTGAGTATTATACTTAAAGTGTACTGGACCGAGTATTATACTTAAAGTGTACTAGACTGAGTATTATACTTAAAGTGTACTGGACTGAGTATTATACTTAAAGTGTACTGGACTGAGTATTATACTTAAAGTGTACTGGACTGAGTATTATACTTAAAGTGCACTGGACTGAGTATTATACTTAAAGTGTACTGGACTGAGTATTATACTTAAAGTATACTGGACTGAGTATTAATGTGAACCGAATTGCATATACTCAGTGCATATTGTATTCAGTATACTGTAAGTGTACTAGATTTTGTATACTTAAAGTGAATTGGTTTTCATATACTTTAAGTAAATTGGATTTCATATTCTTTAAGTGTATTGTATTCATTATACTTACAGTGTATTGGGCTGAGTATATTTAAAATATATTGGATTTCATATCTTTCAAGAGTATTGGATTTCATATATTTCAAGTATATTGGATTTCATATACTTCAAGTGTATTGGATTTCATATACTTCAAGTGTATTGTATTCAGTACACTTAAAGTGTGTTGGACTGAGTATATTTAAAGGGTATTGGATTTCATATACTTCAAGGGTATTGGATTTCATATACTTTATGTGTACTGTATTCAGCACACTTAGAGGGTGTTGGACTGAGTATATTTAAAGGGTATTGGATTTCATATACTTCAAGTGTATTTGATTTTTTATATTTCAAGTGTATTGACTTTCACACACAAAGTGTACTGGATTTGATATACTTCAAGTGTATTTGGGTTTCACACAAAAAGTGTTTTGGACTGAGCATACTTAATGTCTATTGGATTTTTGTATACTTTAAGTGTATTGTATTTTTAAAATGTGTTTAATTCAGTAGACTTAAAGTGTGTTGGCAATCATCTTTCCTTTACAGAGTCCAAGGTATAAAGTACATCATGTCATCATTTTTGAAGAATGAGCAACTGATGGAAAGATGAGCACACCTGCATGTTTACAACTTGCTGAATGAATTTAACTTCTGGGAGGATTGGGAGGGGGAATTTGTGGTATCCACCATAAAAAAATGTTTGCTTCCATTGGGTGTGACACAGATTACAGACAATAATTTCATTTAATTATTGTTAGTCTCGACAGACAATCTTGTAAAAAATTATTAAGTTATTATACAAGTGTTTTGTTCATCATCAGCAGTCATTATACAACATAAAATTTTGTATTTTGTAGGTGTTATGAAATCAGCTTCAATACTTCAAAAATAACTGTTAAATTTTTAAACTGTTACCATAGTAACCAAGTTTGATATAAACTCTTACACTTTTAGCATCAAACAAAAATACTTTTTATATTGTATATTTTTATGACCATTAAGTATATTCAAGACAAAAATAAATACAGAATATACTGACAAAACTTGGTTGATAGTGGTGTGTTCAATCCTGACACTGACAAAACTTGATTGACAGTGGTGTTTTCAAACCTGACACTGACAAAACTTGATTGACAGTGGTGTTTTCCATCCTGATACTGACAAAACTTGGTTGACAGTGGTGTTTTCAATCCTGACACTGACAAAACTTTATTGACAGTGGTGTGTTTAATCCTGACACTGACAAAACTTGATTGACAGTGGTGTGTTCAATCCTGGCACTGACAAAACTTGATTGACAGTGGTGTGTTCAATCCTGACACTTCACAAAAAGTAAACACTTCACAAAAAGTAAAACACCTGCTATGCCTAAATTAGGCAGACCTTGTACAGTCTGTGTCAAACAATTACAAAATCTAGATTTTCTCAATGCTAAACTGAGATAAATGAAGGCATGACTTGGCAGAAAGTAGAAAAATAAATATAATAGAATATTTAAAAATATATTATTTTGTCATGACTTTTACAAAGTGAAGGTAGGAAAATATAGCAATAACTGTCAATTTAATTTAAATGAAACAAAAACATTCATTTCCATGAAGCTTTCATACATTATTTTGCAGTGTAACTCTGAATTTCTTTTTTCAATTATCTGTAAAAATACAAGAGACCAAGTCATATATGCTCACATACCTGTCCAATCCAACTGGAAACAATGGCAGAATTAGCCAGCAGTTAAGGGTCAAGTTATTTGTTGTACTGATTATTCCTAACAAACCCAATGGACCGAGACCTGCCTGCATATTATTAAACTACAGATTTGGATCTGTGAAGTCTGCAGTTGGATCACTTTAATGTGAATATATACAGTAATGGATATAATTGATAATTGGATATGTATGGTAATTGGATATATACGGTAAGCAGATGATGCACATAATAGCTTCCTTCTTTTACCTGCTTAAGAAATCAATACAAACTAGAAAATAAAATATTGGCATTATTATTACCTTCCTTTACTTCCTGAAAATCTTTTAAAATTTACATATTACAATGGAATATATATTTGAACAATTCTTTGAGATATGACTTATTTTTGTGATTTTGTCAAAAAAAATTAAAAATCCTTCATTTATAATCTTTATGATAAGTAAATATTTATCATTATGATTACTAAATTCAATTTGAAACAATAAATGAATGAAACTGTTTATATTAACAAATTCAAAACACAGAATTTCACTAAAAGTTTTGGGGGTTTATTTGTGAAGTAGGATAATTCATACAAATTGCAAAATATTGAAAACAAAATTAATTTTGTTTTATAAGCAAAATAGCTCATAAATTTTACTGCTTCAATGCTTACAAAATTTGACACTGGTGTACTGAATAGAATTTTATTTACTTTTAATGTAATAAGTTATTAATTAATTCATCTGTTTACATAAATATATGTGAATATGTCCAGTTATGTATTGAAATGTGTGATATAGTCACAAAAACATAAAAATATGAACAAATGCAAAAGTACAAATATTATGACCTATTCAAGCTTTTATCAATTTGATAAAATTAGATAATATAGAATTTAGAACTATGATATACATAGCTGTGGAAATAGAAATTATAAATTAATATCTCAGGATAAAAAAAGCAACCAAGCAAAATAAAAGGAACAAATTATAACAAAAGTAAAACTTTTGGGTACCCAGTTCAGAAAATATTTTTTTCAGTTATGCATTATTAACTTAAATACATGTGCAAATAAAAGATATTTACTTAAAATGTATAAGACTATACTGAGTGATATCAGTAATCACTGGGTGATATCAGCAATGTAATTGTGAAATGTCACTGGATACAAACATGGCCAACCTATAAAAACTGTAAGTGAATGGTGTTTTGTGTGTGTGTGTGTGTGTGTGTGTGTGTGTATGTATATATATATATATATATATATATATATATATATATATATATATATATATATATATATATATATATATATATATATATATATATATATTTTATAACCTATTTGAAAATTTTGACCTTGAAAACTGGCACTCTGGCACACACCTTCTATAAGAGACCACCTGTCTTATCAGACCAATCTTTGCTAACAGAGAGGTGATCTTCAGATGGGTTTCACTGTTTTTCACATCACAGAAAATATCTATCCTTCTATGAGATATATCTTACAGATCAGTTTTCAAAATCAGTAATAACAGCCCAGTTTTCAAAATCAGGCAATAATTCCAAGTGGTCAAGGCAACACTATTACACTCGATATCAAGAGTTCAGTCTGTAAAGGCTCCGTAGCACATGCTCATGCATATTACACTTTTCAGATTTGTTAACATGAAAACATGATTAATTAGTACAAGCCTGAGAAACAAAAAAAAAATAATTTAAGGAATAATATTCAAAAATTCACATATGAATGGAATTAGTTTCATGAGCTGAAGTATTAAAATAAGATCACATGGCAAATTTAAATCATTTTTTAAACCATAAAAGGTTTTCTTTTTATGGCATTTCTAATTTTTTGGTATTTTAAAAGATGTACAAAAATGTAAGCATTCACTTAAAACATAAACGTTCATTTTTATCCATCTTTATTTGGTTCCTATTCCCTTATGTATTTTTATTTGGTCAATATGCTTTTGTGTATCTTTAATTTGGTCCTTATGTTTTTATGCATCTTTATTTGGTCCCTATGCCATGGAAATATCAACACACAGGCAATGAAACTAAAGTCTTTTTATTCCATAAAAAATTAACATGTATATGTTACTCCAATATTCAACTGACAAGCGACAAGGAATGGCTTGATGCAAAGATACTGTTAATTCTTCTTAATCTATTCAAGATATTATTAAAGACAATAATCAAATTTTTATTTAACAAATATCTAAATCATTTAAATATAAAATAATCAATTAGTCAATTTGAAAAAAAATTTTGTTCATTTCTATAGAAAAAAAAGTAAACAGACAAAATTCTAACATCATTACATGACTGGCCGTTTCATTGCCTTAAAACTGTAAAGTACAGAGTGTTTATAAATGAAACCTGCATAGTACAAACAGTGCTTATAAACACAGATCATAAATAAAACCTGTATAATACACACAGAGTTTATAAGCAAAGGTCATAAATGAAAATTGAATCTTATTGCTGGGCAAATAAGTCATTTCATATTAATTTTCACCTCATGGAGATATTGTAAAAGTTCTTATTCAATTTATTTTTCAATCTTCACTAATTTCATTTCAATTTATATGCATGAGATTAAAAGGTCTATGTCTGTATATGTGTGTCACTATACCATGTATGTATGTATGTATGTATGTATGTATGTATGTATGTATGTATGTATGTATGTATGTATGTATGTATGTATGTATGTATGTATGTATGTATGTATGTATGTATGTATGTATGTATGTATGTATGTATGTATGTATGTATATATGTATAACAGCTTATCTACACAATACTCCCTATTAAATGTCAATTTAAAGTCTAATAAAGTAAAGATAATGAACTGCCCCAGAAAGCATCAGGAAGATAAATAATTTCAAAATGAAAATTTAAAGTAGAGATAAAGAACTGCCCCAGAAAGCATCAGGAAGATAAACCAAATGTAAATATGCAGTACTCCAAAATAAAACAAAGAATGTAAAGGTGCTAAAAGGTATATATAAAAAGACAAAAGTGAAAAATACAAAACCTTCAAAATACAGTCTAAACTTTTTTATACCATCAACCATTCTCCCTGAAAAAGTTAAACAACTTCTGTCTCACATGGTGATGTCAATGACTTAACAGAAAATGTATTCTGTCCGTGAAAACAGGCAAAGTTCTCCAAACAGGAAGTATACATAAATCAGGAATGTGTGTTGTAGACCCAAAAGGCACAATGTACCACCTCATTCCTTCAATTTTTTGGCTCCATGAAGGATGCCATTCTCAACTGGATGTTCTAAAGCTTCACACTCAATGAATTTACAGATATTACATGAAGGAATTACAGTGACCCCTAACTATAATACATTTTTATGGAGCAGTAAAAAAATAAAACAACAATAGTACATCAGGTGACTCTAAAGTGGAAGACAATATAGTTAGCATTTGTATAATATAATGTAACCAAGTTAATCACTGTACCCACCTATACAAAGGCTTGCATTATACAAAGGTACTTATAGTGGGGAAATAAGGTACATATTATAGTTATAGTTAGGGGTCACTTTATGTCTACACTCATCATAGTCATGTGCAAGTTAAAGAAGATTAAAAACAGCAAAAGTTTTGTCAACAGAAATTGGATTAACAAGAGTGGCTTGTGTAATGTAATGATATATAAAACACACACCATGATGTGGTAACCTTAAGAAAAAAAAAAACTCTCCTTAATAAAAAAAAACTCTTGACAAGTAAGTAGAGCCAAAGCTGTGACACTCGAAATAAGATTTATCACGTAGTGAAAGATGTCAATTCAGAAACAGCGTGCAGAAGATTTCAAGCAACTGTGTAGCAGTTATTTCCCTTTACAAAAAGGAGAGTTTTTGTCTGGAGCCTTACCTGGATGGTGCATTCTGATCAATACTTGAAATAAATGAAATATATTCAATTTGGAGATTGAGAGAAACTGAGAGAGATTAATAAGATATATATCAATACAATGTAGATAACCCCAAAAATATGATCCAAAAGAAAGTCACTTTAGTCAAACAGGTTCTGAGATGTCAACCTTAGTTAAGCAGATTCCCCCAAGATGCCAACCCTAGTAAAACATATTCTGAGATATCAACCCCAATTGAAACAGGGTCTGAGATGCCATTCCTAGTCAAATAGGTTCTGAGATATCAACTCTAGTCAAATAGGTTCTGAGATATCAACTCTAGTCAAATAGGTTCTGAGATATCAACTATAAACAAATAGGTTCTGAGATAACAACTCTAGTCAAACAGGTTCTGAGATGCCAACCCTAGTCAAACAGGTTTTGAGATGACAGCCCTAGACAAACAGGTTCTGAGATGCCAGCCCTAGTCAAACAGGTTTTGAGATGACAGCCCTAGACAAACAGGTTCTGAGATGCCAGCCCTAGTCAAACAGGTTCTGAGATGCCAGCCCTAGTCAAACAGGTTCTGAGATGCCAGCCCTATCAAACAGGTTCTGAGATGCCAACCAATGAGCATGCTCATTATGGAATCTAGGCAGCCTGTCCAGAACAGATGATATATTTGTTAAAAAATAGAAAACTAGTTATATTACACCTTCCTGTAAGCCTATACATATCTATATACAGTTAGAAACAATGAAGGTCTAATCATAATATATGGTAAATCCATATCTTTATTTCTGGAACCATCAATTCCTCCTTGAACAGTTCTCTGGGCAAAACAATAACCATCAACACCAGTCCTCATTTATTATCTGCATTTTTCTTTTCTTTTCATCTATGCTGCTATTTATTCACTGACTCACAGTCTAAAGATAATTGCTCACAACTGGTTCCTTGTTATATATATATATATATATATATATATATATATATATATATATATATATATATATATATATATATAATGTCAGTGACAATGAGAAACTACACACCATGTACCAGTCTATGATATTATTACTGTCATATAGTTGTACCTACCTATGTCCAGGGGTCAGTTTAAATGCTGGTCCAATGGCTCTGGGCCTGTGGGTTCTGATGATTGACATTTAATATAGGCAGGTGCAGGCCCATGGGGCTAGTGAAATTTTGCAAGTTCTTATTAAATAGATTCTATTAAATCATACAATTTCACCTGACATATTTTCTGATGCCATAATATTACATAGTTTTGTGAGCATATTTTTTTATATTGCCATTTATTAAGTTAATGAAACGAATTAGTTATTTGATTGGGAGGGCCAGGTGATTTTTGGCAAGGCTATTTGATTTCCTTGTGAGTTGGCACAACTGGATAATGGAAATGTCTGCGATAAGTCAAGACCTGTGTTCATATTTAAAATCCTACTGCATAAAATTCTGATTTTCCACAAATTTATCATTCTAGTTCAGAATGCAAATATTCAAATAAAATTTGCAATAATTGTGAAAAATATGTAATGGCTGGCATTTGCCTAGGACTTCTTAATGTACAGCCTCGTTGCAAAACTTGCTCTTAATCCATCAACTTATACATATGCTACTCAGCAGAAATATAACTTTTGATTGGCAGGATGAGACATGATAGACATATATGAGTAGCATCATAATCCCTCAACTGATATGGCATCATGATGATGATGATTTTATTATCCAGTACATGTTACATTGCAGTATATCTGGTTGAGGAAGAATCTGGGAAAATCTCATTAACAACCATCAATACATGGTAAGCTCCTAAAAAGCTTAGTTACATACCCTTTGGCCAAACCTGAGACTTTTTCATTCAGACAGGGGTGAGATGGCTATAATTGGTAATGGCAAGTGCTTTTGACCTTCAGCCAGCCTAGGCCCCAATGGCAGAATCAGACAAGATGAATGCATGTTTAACATTAATATGCCATTCCAAAGATATGGCAGGATGAGATTAATGCACATGTATGGGTAACCCAACATGTCCCCTCAATAGACATGTCAAAATGTGACGTGATGGACATATATTGGCAACTTTCCAAACCTCACATAGATATAGCAGTATTTAGAATGAGATACATGTAGATAAATAATGCTCTATATCCCACCTCCCCAAATAAATATGGCATTATGGGACATGATCAACATATGGATAAAATCTATTGGACATCATGAATGTATATGGGTAACACTCTATACCCCCATGGAAAATGATGGAATATAAATGGGTAACACTACATGTTCCCCACACCCAGATATGGCAATATGGGATATCATGGATGTATATGGGTAACACTCTATACCCCCATAGATATGGTAGTATGGAATGTGATGGATGTAGATGGGTAGCCATGTATACAGTACACCCATAGATATGGCATGATGGAACATGATGGACATAAATGGGTAATGTTATGTGTTCCCCACATGCAGATATGGCAGGACAGGATATGCTGGATGTCCCCTGTCCCCTCTGATATGACAGTAAAATGAAACTTGATGTATGTACAAGTACCACCTCCATATATTTGAGAGGAGAACAAAATGTCAAAATGACAGGTACTCAGATTCCAACAGACAGGTCATAATAATTATAATCTGATTACAATGGCAACCAAAATGGTAAATCGTGGAATTCTATGTGTACAACAAAAACAACAACTGTTAAGATGGTTTTGATATAAAATATAGATAAGTTTTTTATCTATTTTAGTAACGATGACCATATTTTTTATTCATTTATTTTGTGGCAATATTATTTTTCATGATTTTGTGGCAACATCATTTTTTATGACTTTGGGAAAAATTAAATTACATGATGGCTCATGCTCTGTGGAAGAAATCCTATTGTTTCTACAGAAGATTCCTTGGATCTCTAATTTTGTGGGTAAGTACCAAAAAACCCCACAAAAAACATGTACTCCATTAAAAAAAAGAATATATACAGTGCTTCAAATCTAACATAGGCTGAGACAACTGGGCCCTAAACATAAATGCCCTCAATTCAGTGTGACACACGTCAAATACAAACGACAAAAATTGGGGTAGTTTGCCAGAAGGTGGCTTTCATGGCATCATCCAAATAAGAATGAGTCAAAAATGCCAAAGGTACATCAATAGCCTTGGCCTCATTGGCTTTTATTTGCATGGTATAAAAAAATAGTTGAGTAAGAGACAAGCTTAATTAACCCCAGGAGGTTTTTGTCGTTTTTGCCTGAAATGCGAGTACGAAACCCATTTTGGGAGATATTTCTGAACACATCCTAATAGATCAACCTCCAAGACATTTTTCGGTTAACCAATGCCTATTTGTGTTAGAAACATGGTTTTTTATTGGTTCTTTCGCCTGAGCATGAGCAGAATGGTAAAATTTGGACTCTTTTTGCTTAATGAACCCTTCATTTTCATGTCGAGACCACTCTTTATTCTAACTGCCCATGGTATCCTACTTTTTGCAAATGTTCACCTGTCTGTGTGCAATTCAGACTTGTCTGTCTTAGATCTGAGGCCAAAAAGTCAAAAATCCTGACACAAAACCTAATTCCAATCTCTGGCAAATTTTGGCTGGAAACAACTTGGGTACAAAATGTGACGTTTTCCAATCTGAATTTTGTAGTGCAACTAGAACATCCATAATTATTTGGTATAATCGTAAAGCTACATCTGTCTACCTTTCTATAATACCACCCACTTCATTGCATCACACATGACCTTAACATGACGGAGCTCAGAAATAGGCTACCACCTCCTGCCCTGTAAACATGGCGCCAGAGGTTAATGAGATAATAGTTTAAACAATCCACCTTGAAATGGTGGCTGCCAAAATAGCACAGGTTAATTTCTTGATCTTTATAAAAATGTAAAGCTAAACAATTATTCATCCACATTACTTTTATCATTTAGATAAGATCAGGAGCTATTAAAGGCAGCTGATTTTTGGTAATCACGGAAACTTCCACACTTAGCAGCATAAATCTTGAAAAATTATTGCCTTCTAGCCTGGGTCATGTATTTGAGAGTGTTTGATATAAAATAGCAAAGAGATGAACAATTTGAGGCATGTAGTGCAAGAAAGGCCCTCTGTACTGTAAAAGCTAATCCCTACAAGTTGAGTCCCCCTCTACTGTAAAAGCAAATCCCTCCAAGTTGAGTCCCCCTGTACTGTAAAAGCAAATCCCCCCAAGTTGAGTCCCCCTGTTCTGTAAAAGCAAATCCCTCCAAGATGAGTCCCACTGTACTGCAAAAGCAAATCCCTCCAAGTTGAGTCCCCCTATACTGTAAAAGCAAATCCCTCCAAGATGAGTCCCACTGTACTGCAAAAGCAAATCCCTCCAAGTTGAGTCCCCCTATACTGTAAAAGCAAATTCCTCCAAGTTGAGTCCCGCTGTACTGTAAAAGCAAATTTCTCCAAGTTCAGTCCCATTGTACCATAAAGCAATTTCCTCCAAGTTGAGTCCCCCTATACTGTAAAAGCAAATCCCTCTAAGTTGAGTCCCCCTGTACTGTAAAGGCAAATCCAAGTTGAGTCCCCCTGTACTGTAAAAGCAAATCCCTCCAAGTTGTGTCCCACTGTACTGTAAAAGTAAATCCCTCCAAGTTGAGTCCCACTGTACTGTAATAGCAAAAAGCAAATCCCTCCAAGTTGAGTCCTACTGTACTGTAAAAGCAAATCCCTCCAAGTTGAGTTCCACTGTACTGTAAAAGCAAATCCCTCCAAGTTGAGTCCCCCTGTACTGTAAAAGCAAATCCTTCCAAGTTGAGTCCCCCTGTACTGTAAAAGCAAATCCCTCCAAGTTGAGTCCCACTGTACTGTAAAAGTAAATCCCTCCAAGTTGAGTCCCACTGTACTGTAAAAGCAAAAAGCAAATCCCTCCAAGTTGAGTCCTACTGTACTGTAAAAGCAAATCCCTCCAAGTTGAGTCCCACTGTACTGTAAAAGCAAATCCCTCCAAGTTGAGTCCCCCTGTACTGTAAAAGCAAATCCTTCCAAGTTGAGTCCCCCTGTACTGTAAAAGCAAATCCCTCCAAGTTGAGTAACCGTCCCCCTGTACTGTAAAAGCAAATCCCTCCAAGTTGAGTCTCCCTGTACTGTAAAAGCAAATCCCTCCAAGTTGTGTCCCACTGTACTGTAAAAGCAAATCCCTCCAATTTGAGTCCCTCTGTACTGTAAAAGCAAATCCCTCCAAGTTGAGTAACCCTGTACTGTAAAAGCAAATGCCTCCAAGTTGAGTAACCCTGTCCCCCTGTTCTGTAAAAGCAAATCCCTCCAAGTTGAGTCCCAGTGTACTGTAAAAGCAGAGCCCTCCTTGGTGGTAACTCCCTGGGGTCATCTACCACTAAAGCAAACTTGCTGGGGGTCGCAGGATTCTATTAGTAAAAGCCAAGGTTGGGCAAAATATTGCCCATGACCTATTTTTTTCAATTAATTTACATCATATAAGTGACTTTGGATATTGTTTATTTGGCCTGTACCCTGAAGCAAGTTGCATATGCCTGGTCTAAGTCCTGATTGTGAAGAAGCTGAGGGATTATTCTGAAAAGTGGGAAGGTGTTAACCATGCAGTTGAACCCACCCTAGACTGAAGACATTCACTGCCATGCCTTAAGGTGTTACCACACTGTTGATGCCACCCTAAACTGAAGACATCCACTGACATGCCTTAAGGTGTTACCACACTGTTGATGCCACCCTAGGCTGAAGATATCCACTGCCATGCCTTAAGGTGTTACCACACTGTTGATGCCACTCTAGACTTAAGACATTCCCTGACATGCCTTAAGGTGTTACCACACTGTTGATGCCACCCTAGACTGAAAACATTTACTGTCATGCCTTCTGGTTTAATATTGGAGAGACAAGTAATGAGCTTTTTTCTCCACCACATTGCAAACAAGTCTACCATTCACTTTCTGCAAAAATGAAAGTGTCTCTATTGGTGTAGAGACCATTCTATGAGGACTGCTCTTCAATCTGGTTGTTTGCCAGAACAATTTTCTTGCCCATAATATGACAGACTCTGAGAGCGATCTCCAAACCTGTCCAATATAAGAATTTCCAGACTTTCAATTGGTGAGATGGAGCTTTTTCAATATCAGCTATGACACATGGAGAGTGATCTCAAAAACTGTCTAATAGAGGAAGTTCTAGACTTTCAATCAGTGATTGGGTTTTAACAGTAGCTATGACATATGGATATCTGGTTTTATCTGGTTGGTGATCCCAACAAGTTTTTAAAAATATTTCTTGTTCATGTGAAGGGAAGATTCAGCCTGATGCCACATGCTCTGCAAGACTAACACATGCCTGTGTGAATGTAAAAGTTTGTTGGTGTAATTGATATCAACACTAGCTAGATGGTTTTATGAATACATTTTGCTTTTGAACTAACCTGGCTAAGGTGAGAAGTATCTCCCAAACTATGGTTAGTCAATGTACTTCTAAAAAAGTCACAGACATTTTCACATTCCTAGTAGAAGGAGAAGTTTACAAATTTTAGGTAACTTATTTGCCCACTTCACCTGATAGCGTAACCGCTGCTGTTGGATTCAAAATCATATGTAATATGAAGCAGAGATAAGAGGCCAATGAGGTCTTCCCATCCAGTCTTACTGTGTTTGTGAGGTTACATCTGTCATCCTTCCCATCCAGTCTTGCTGTGGGAGCAAGTATTTGTGAGGTCCTTTCTGATGTACCACTACTTTCAAGGACATACAGCTCTTGCCACAGAATACAAGTCAAGACTGGTGGAATCACATTGGGGTCCCAGAAAGAAGTTTTTGGTCCTGAAAGTAGAGCCAGGATCCCTCCTTTATTGTGGAATGGACCCATGGATTGTCCATGAGGTCTGACAAAGCCCCTGAAGAAGGTTCAAATCTGGCACCTACTAAAACAACCAGAAGAGGAGTACAGAACATGAAGCGGAATAACTCCCAAGGGATGATTGCGTCCCTCCTTAGAGACGAGAGAGGGGTGTGTAGACTTCCTCCTCTGATGGTGTGGCCATTTCATTATGAGGATGAGGGGCAGAAAGAGTTTTAAACTGGGTCCGACAGTACTGTTGGTTTCCCTGCTGAAAATGTATTGGAGGGGGATCCATGAATCTTTAAAGATGGGTGTACTGCTTTGATGGCCAGAAACTGGTGTTGCCTTTCTAAGGCCACCAATCGATGTTGCTCTGTCCAAGTTGTACATGGTGCCATGGTAGTCTGACAAGAGTTTTGGACAACTTATCATTGGGTGGTAGGAGTCCCACCAGTCCATTAGGACTAATAGGAACATTAAGAAAGCAGCAATATCAGTCCAATTGCATCCCACAGATAGGTCATTAAAACCTGGAACCTATTTCCCTCAGTTAATACAGAAACACAGGAAAAGGGGGTCATTCAAACTGCTCTTCTTCCCCTATACTAGTGTTCAAATCCTGATGTCTAGTGCTCAGCACTTGGAATATGATGCTCTGTGCTGAGTGACCAGAGACCAAAAACAGGAGATTGGTACAGATCATACCTAATGGTTGCAGACTAGAGTCCAGTAATCAGTGATTGCAGATGTTAGTGTCCAGTACCCTGTGTTCGTTGTCCACTGCTCAGTGACAACTTCTTTGACTGTCAGATGACCAAGTGACCATTGATGGGCTTTCATCATGAGAATGTTAATGGTCTTCCAATGACAATAATGAAAAAGCTGGTCTTTTTTCCTGGCCTTGTTGGCATGAAGTCATCATGCCAAGTCTGACACCATATTATACAAGGACTGCAAACACCCACAGTCAATGGTAAACAGGTAGGGGGTAGGGGTGTCTCTTGTAGTTTTGTATGAACGCATTTACTAATATTTTGCAGTAAAACGAATGCTGAATATAAACACAAGAAAAATACAAAACAAAGAACTAGAACAAGAACTGGCTAGGTAACACATACTCCAAAATTGCTTATTAATAGAGGAATGATAATGCAAAAGTACCACGTCAACATCAAGGTACTCAAAACCATCACAAAAAGGGCACAGGTACATGAACATTATGCAACAACAGCTGAGAAAATAGTAATAGTAATTGGAACTGACTGACAGCAACAATGAAAAACACCTGCATGATGAAACAATGTGTGCAGCCATGAGACATGACATCTGCATAATGTCCAAGAAAATAATAGTGATAGTCCAAGTGTCAGAAACTGACCAAAATATCTGACTAGGACTGTGCTGGTTTGCTTTATTTTACTTAGACCTTCAATTACTAAGTACCAATTACTAATTGGAGAATGGAATAATCTTGAAGTGATTACTAAAACCATTAAAATAAAGCAATGCAAAACTAACAGGTAATGTATTACTGCTATTAAAGTCAATGGTACCAGTCCTTATGAACCAATCATTCAGGTTTCAAATAATTTCCACCACTAATAAAATCCTAACTAAATACAAGCCTAACAAAGTCTTAAAGCTGATGCTGCTGCAGCAATCATTATAGGAAGGTTGAAACTCGTACCTTGCCTACGCTAATGGAGTCAATAATCCAGCCATTGAGAAATTCATATCATGTCTGTGCTAGATGGAGTCAATAACCCAGCCATTTAGAAACTCATATCATGTCTGTGCTAATGAAGTCAATAACCCAGCCATTGAGAAACTCATATCATGTCTGTGCTAGATGGAGTCAATAACCCAGCCATTGAGAAACTCATATCATGTCTGTGCTAGATGGAGTCAATAACCCAGGCATTGAGAAGCTCATATCATGTCTGTGCTAATGAAGTCAATAACCCAGGCATTGAGAAACTCATATCATGTCTGTGCTAGATGGAGTCAATAACCCAGCCATTGAGAAACTCATATCATGTCTGTGCTAGATGGAGTCAATAACCCAGGCATTGAGAAGCTCATATCATGTCTGTGCTAATGAAGTCAATAACCCAGGCATTGAGAAACTCATATCATGTCTGTGCTAGATGGCATCAATAACCCAGGCATTGAGAAACTCATATCATGTCTGTGCTAGATGGAGTACATAACCCAGCCATTGAGAAACTCATATCATGTCTGTGCTAATGAAGTCAATAACCCAGGCATTGAGAAACTCATATCATGTCTGTGCTAATGAAGTCAATAACCCAGGCATTGAGAAACTCATATCATGTCTGTGCTAGATGGAGTCAATAACCCAGCCATTGAGAAACTCATATCATGTCTGTGCTAGATGGCATCAATAACCCAGGCATTGAGAAACTCATATCATGTCTGTGCTAGATGGAGTCCATAACCCAGCCATTGAGATACTCATATCATGTCTGTGCTAATGAAGTCAATAACCCAGGCATTGAGAAACTCATATCATGTCTGTGCTAATGAAGTCAATAACCCAGCCATTGAGAAACTCATATCATGTCTGTGCTAGATGGAGTCAATAACCCAGCCATTGAGAAACTCATATCATGTCTGTGCTAGATGGAGTCAATAACCCAGGCATTGAGAAGCACATATCATGTCTGTGCTAATGAAGTCAATAACCCAGGCATTGAGAAACTCATATCATTTCTGTGCTAGATGGCATCAATAACCCAGGCATTGAGAAACTCATATCATGTCTGTGCTAGATGGAATCCATAACAAAGCCATTGAGAAACTCATATCATGTCTGTGCTAATGAAGTCATTAACCCAGGCATTGAGAAACTCATATCATGTCTGTGCTAATGAAGTCAATAACCCAGCCATTGAGAAACTCATATCATGTCTGTGCTAGATGGAGTCAATAACCCAGCCATTGAGAAACTCATATCATGTCTGTGCTAGATGGAGTCAATAACCCAGCCATTGAGAAACTCATATCATGTCTGTGCTAATGAAGTCAATAACCCAGGCATTGAGCAACTCATATCATGTATGTGCTAATGAAGTCAATAACCCAGGCATTGAGAAACTCATATCATGTCTGTGCTAATGAAGTCAATAACCCAGCCATTGAGAAACTCATATCATGTCTGTGCTAGATGGAGTCAATAACCCAGCCATTGAGAAACTCATATCATGTCTGTGCTAGATGGAGTCAATAACCCAGCCATTGAGAAACTCATATCATGTCTGTGCTAATGAAGTCAATAACCCAGGCATTGAGAAGCTCATATCATGTCTGTGCTAATGAAGTCAATAACCCAGGCATTGAGAAACTCATATCATATCTGTGCTAGATGGCATCAATAACCCAGGCATTGAGAAACTCATATCATGTCTGTGCTAGATGGAGTCCATAACCCAGCCATTGAGAAGCTCATATCATGTCTGTGCTAATGAAGTCAATAACCTAGGCATTGAGAAACTCATATCATGTCTGTGCTAATGAAGTCAATAACCAAGGCATTGAGAAACTCATATCATGTCTGTGCTAGATGGAGTCAATAACCCAGCCATTGAGAAACTCATATCATGTCTGTGCTAGATGGCATCAATAACCCAGGCATTGAGAAACTCATATCATGTCTGTGCTAGATGGAGTCAATAACCTAGCCATTGAGAAACTCATATCATGTCTGTGCTAGATGGCATCAATAACCCAGGCATTGAGAAACTCATATCATGTCTGTGCTAGATGGAGTCAATAACCCAGCCATTGAGAAACTCATATAATGTCTGTGCTAATGAAGTCAATAACCCAGGCATTGAGCAACTCATATCATGTATGTGCTAATGAAGTCAATAACCCAGGCATTGAGAAGCTCATATCATGTCTGTGCTAATGAAGTCAATAACCCAGGCATTGAGAAACTCATATCATGTCTGTGCTAGATGGAGTCAATAACCCAGCCATTGAAAAACTCATATCATGTCTGTGCTAGATGGCCTCAATAACCCAGGCATTGAGAAACTCATATCATGTCTGTGCTAGATGGAGTCAATAACCCAGGCATTGAGAAACTCATATCATGTCTGTGCTAGATGGAGTCAATAATCCAGGCATCAGGACAATGCATGGAACAGTGCTATAATTTCATGTCACATTAACTAACAACTGATGGAAAAAAGAATGGATAATTGATAAAAATTCTATTCTAGCCTATTTCATGAGAATCTTTATAAAAGAAATGCTGGTATATACTGAATTAGCCAGGAGTACATGAATAAGATAAAAGTACTGAATAGCTTGAAGCAATATTTTAAGTTAATGACATCAGAATTTTCAAACTTACTTCTGTCTAAGATTTAGTGCTGCCATCTGGTCAGTAGCAATAATCAGAGTCTTGGAGATACTGGAGTAGTGACATGCCTGCAAATCGCCCCGAATTTTGTGCCCTTTGGGCCGAACGGTCAACAGACATGTATGGTCCTGTATATCCCAAACCTGGAGAAAAATGGCAGTAGATGGATTGATAATTCAAATTTTTGTTTAAAAATGGGACACCAACTTATGGCCACAAAGGGGGACTTTGTTACACTATAGTAAGGCTATAAAGGGGACATTACTAAACAATCTTAAGTCTATAAATGGGACATGATTACACCATCTTAAATCTACAATATGTTCATTTATTATATTATCTTTAGGCAAAATAACATTATTACACCATCTTAAGTCTACAAATGGGACATTATTACACCATCTTAAAGCTACAAAAGGGACATTATTACACCATCTTAAGTCTACAATGGGGACATTATTACACCATCTTAAAGCTACAAAAGGGACATTATTACACCATTTTATGTCTACAAAAGGGACATTATTACACCATTTTAAGTCTACAAAAGGGACATTATTACACCATCTTAAGTCTACAATGGGGACATTATTACATCATCTTAAGTCTACAAAAGGGACATTATTACACCATTTTAAGTCTATAAAATGGACTTTATTACACCAACCTACAAATGGAATATAATTACACAATATTATAGCTACAAAGAGGGCATTATTACACCAAATTAAGGCTATAATATAAACATTATCCCATTATTTAAGGTAAAAAAAATTCATTTTTGTTCATTTTATTTATGCCATAATACTTTACATGAACTGGTCCCTTATTCATGAGTAGCCATTCACCTTCAATAAGCTATTTTATATGGGTTAAATCAAAATATGCAATATCTAGAGGATATTTTATGCATATCGTCCATAATTATATATCCATGTTATGAGACCGAAACTGTTGAGAATTCATAAAAAGCAGGCATACCCGTAAACATTTATCCGTGGAAAAGCTAAATATTCTGTTTTCCTCTTCTGCGATACACAGAAAGAAAATAGGAGCTCCATGACCTCGTAACATTGCTGTTGGTTTCCTATAAAAGAAAAATTTCAAGCTAAAAGTATTTTAAATCATCATAGCAGTGTATGTCCATTTCTAACATTAGCATAGCAGTAACTGTCCATTTCTAACATTAGCATAGCAGTGTCTGTCCATTTCTAACATTAGCATAGCAGTGTCTGTCCATTTCTAACATTAGCATAGCAGTGTCTGTCCAGTTTCAATCAGCATAGCAGTGTCTCTTTATTTCTAACATTAGCATAGCATTGTCTGTCCATTTCTAACATCAGCATAGCAGTGTCTGTCCATTTCTAACATTAGCATAGCAGTGTCTGTCCATTTCTAACATTAGCATAGCAGTAACTGTCCATTTCTAACATAGCATAGCAGTGTCTGTCCATTTCTAACATTAGCATAGCAGTAACTGTCCATTTCTAACATTAGCATAGCAGTGTCTTTTTATTTCTAGCATTAGCATAGCAGTGTCTGTCCATTTCTAACATTAGCATAGCAGTATCTGTCCATTTCTAACATTAGCATAGCAGTGTCTGTCCAGTTTCAATCAGCATAGCAGTGTCTCTTTATTTCTAACATTAGCATGGCATTGTCTGTCCATTTCTAACATTAGCATAGCAGTGTCTGTCCAGTTTAAATCAGCATAGCAGTGTCTCTATTTCTAGCATTAGCATAGCAGTGTCTGTCCATTTCTAACATTAGCATAGCAGTGTCTGAACATTTCTAACATTAGCATAGCAGTGTCTGTCCAGTTTAAATCAGCATAGCAGTGTCTGTTTATTTCTAACATTAGCATGGCAGTGTCTGTCCAGTTTGAATCAGCATAGCAGTGTCTCTTTATTTCTAACATTAGCATAGCAGTGTCTGTCCAGTTTAAATCAGCATGGTAGTGTCTTTTTATCTCTAACATTAGCGTAGCAGTGTCTGTCCAGTTTAAATCAGCATGGTAGTGTCTTTTTATCTCTAACATTAGCGTAGCAGTGTCTGTCCAGTTTAAATCAGCATAGCAGTGTCTCTTTATCTCTAACATTAGCGTAGCAGTGTCTGTCCAGTTTAAATCAGCATAGCAGTGTCTTTTTTATCTCTAACATTAGCGTAGCAGTGTCTGTCCAGTTTAAATCAGCATAGCAGTGTCTCTTTATTTCTAACATTAGCATAGCAGTGTCTGTCCAGTTTAAATCAGCATAGCAGTGTCTCTTTATTTCTAACATTAGCATAGCAGTGTCTGTCCAGTTTAAATTAGCATGGTAGTGTCTTTTTATTTCTAACATTAGCATAGCTGTGTCTGTCCAGTTTAAATCAGCATAGCAGTGTCTCTTTATCTCTAACATTAGCGTAGCAGTGTCTGTCCAGTTTAAATCAGCATGGTAGTGTCTTTTTATCTCTAACATTAGCGTAGCAGTGTCTGTCCAGTTTAAATCAGCATAGCAGTGTCTTTTTATCTCTAACATTAGCGTAGCAGTGTCTGTCCAGTTTAAATCAGCATAGCAGTGTCTCTTTATTTCTAACATTAGCATAGCAGTGTCTGTCCAGTTTAAATCAGCATAGCAGTGTCTGTTTATTTCTAACATTAGTATAGCAGTGTCTGTCCAGTTTAAATCACCATAGCAGTGTCTCTTTATTTCTAACATTAGCGTAGCAGTGTCTGTCCAGTTTAAATCAGCATGGTAGTGTCTTTTTATCTCTAACATTAGCGTAGCAGTGTCTGTCCAGTTTAAATCAGCATAGCAGTGTCTTTTTATCTCTAACATTAGCGTAGCAGTGTCTGTCCAGTTTAAATCAGCATAGCAGTGTCTCTTTATTTCTAACATTAGCATAGCAGTGTCTGTCCAGTTTAAATCAGCATAGCAGTGTCTGTTTATTTCTAACATTAGTATAGCAGTGTCTGTCCAGTTTAAATCACCATAGCAGTGTCTCTTTATTTCTAACATTAGCATAGCAGTGTCTGTCCATTTCTAACATTAGCGTAGCAGTGTCTGTCCATTTCTAACATTAGCATAGCAGTGTCTGTCCATTTCTAACATTAGCATAGCAGTGTCTGTTTATTTCTAACATTAGCATAGCAGTGTCTGTCCAGTTTAAATCAGCATAGCAGTGTCTCTTTATTTCTAACATTAGCATAGCAGTGTCTGTCCAGTTTAAATTAGCATGGTAGTGTCTTTTTATTTCTAACATTAGCATAGCAGTGTCTGTCCAGTTTAAATCAGCATAGCAGTGTCTCTTTATCTCTAACATTAGCGTAGCAGTGTCTGTCCAGTTTAAATCAGCATGGTAGTGTCTTTTTATCTCTAACATTAGCGTAGCAGTGTCTGTCCAGTTTATATCAGCATAGCAGTGTCTATCCTGTTTCAAAATCTTCACAGTCTGTCCAGATTAAAAATAATCAGAGAAGTCTGGAAGTTTCAAAAATTATCAAAGTCTATCAATTCTGTTGACAGTATATACTCAAGTACAAGTTGAATCCAAACAAAATAATTGCATAATATGCCAGCAGATAAGGGTCAATGATGTTTATTCAACACCAATCCCTCTACAGCTCAGGCCCTGATAACTTGTGAACCTGCTTATAATGCGGGGTTAGGCATGCATCCCATTTTTTAAACCTGAAAATACCAAATAATCAATCCCTGTTTGCTAAATTTTCGCAATGAAATTGGTAACTGAAACTGATATATCTCTCATTTTAACATTGAAAACATGGGACCTGGAAGTTTTAATCAATATTATGAAACTATCAACTTTTAATAAGAAGTCAAATGTCTTTTTACATTTCCTTTCCAAATAGAATTCTTATTTCATCATAAATAGATGATAGTCAATGAAATTATGTTAAAAGCAAATGTCACATCTAGTGGAGGCAGTATTTTAATAAATAAATATCAATTAACCCTTTCCCTCATAGAGTGTATTGCTTTTTAGCCCTTTGATACGCATGTAGCAAAGTTACACAGTGCAGTTCGCTACGCATAAAGCTGTTAAGCAGTTTAGTGTATGTTACATTTAACAGCAATTTTAACCATTTTACGTTTTTGGTACACATATATTATGTTTGGAAAGATTTAAGAGTAAAATAAGGTCATATTAGCTGTATAATTACTTTTAACAAAAGAATTTTGTATGTACTTTCAAATCTTGAGAGAACTCATTTAGTATCAATTCAGTGAAGCCGCGTGATTAACGGCAGTGGCAAATTTCCATACTAAAAATTTACAAGTTCTGTGTCTGCATCTACATTACAAAATAATATAAATTCATAATTTATAAAAACTAAGGGCTTTCTACCTCAGTCTCAGAGCCTTTCCCCAAGTTATTGAAGCTTTCATAGTTGTGATTTTACTGGTTCAAGTAGTGAACAATATCAGAGACTGCCATTTTGTCGAATGGAGAATACGACCCAGTTACGACCTACTTACTTTAAATAGCAGATTGCAACCAGAGCATCAACAGTGACCACATGATATGACGTAATGGTCATTATCACCAATGAATGTAGTATCTAACAGGGGGTTTTCCCTGAAAGTGGCGCTAGGAAAACCCACTCAAAATAGCTGTTGTTTACAGCGTTGCTAAAAGACGCTTAGCGTGACATCGGGTAAATTGCCAAAAGGCGCTTTGCTATAAGGCGCTTATATTAGGTAAAGGGTTAAGTAAGTTTTTTATCAAGCAAACTGTGTTTGAGTTTTATCTCTAAATTCAGTTTAAGCGTAATCATAAGTGCAATGTGTCCTTTTGTAAATGTCAACTGTGTCAATCTACCATAACAGCTATGCCCAGAAGCGTTTCTCTGTGATTCCCATTAAATGCTGACCAGGTTTTGATATCTGTCTTGTGGAAGCATTTGTTGTACTGTTGCACTGAATTTAGGATTGCCATAATATCCTATTTCGGGAGATCCCTCAGTAACTCACAACATTGCTTAAAGTGCAGTCTATATTGTTGGATCCTGCTGTGTGCGAGTTATCAAGGGAGAGGTGTACTTATTAGACTTAATTTGGCAGTGCATTAATTGATAGTCGATGAATGTCAACACTGTTTATTCTAGTGACTAGCCTGAATCTGGACTGTTAGTATCATTAGTCCTATAATTATGATGACACATAAAGTGGACTGTTAGAATGATTGGTCCTATAATTATGGTAGCACAATGTGGAATGTTAGAATCATTAGTTCTATAGTTATGTTGACACATAATGTGGACTGTTAGAATTATTAGTCCTATAATTATGGTGACACATAATGCGGACTGTTAGAATGATTAGTCCTATAATTATGGTAGCACAATGTGGAATGTTAGAATGATTAGTCCTATAATTATGGTGGCACATAACATGTTTGCAGACAAGGGTCTATGTTGTTTGTCTGACATAATTTGGTAGAACATAATGTCATAGCAGATCTAAATCTATGATGTCTGGAGCTGGATCCACTTATAATTCAGTATATACAGTATATTCACAATTATGAAAGATTATCATGAGAATATATGGTACATTGACAATTATGACAGATTACCATAGGAACATATAGTACATTGACAATTTTGATGGATTACCATGAGTATTACTTGGAAAATTATGACAGATTACCATAGGAACATATAGGTACATTGACAATTTTGATGGATTACCATGAGTATTACTTGGAAAATTATGACAGATTACCATAGGAACATATAGTACATTGACAATTTTGATGGATTACCATGAGTATTACTTGGAAAATTATGACAGATTACCATAGGAACATATAGTACATTGACAATTTTGATGGATTACCATGAGTATTACTTGGAAAATTATGACTGATTACCATGGGAACATATAGTACATTGACAATTTTGATGGATTACCATGAGTATTACTTGGAAAATTATGACTGATTACCATGGGAACATATAGTACATTGACAATTTTGATGGATTACCATGAGTATTACTTGGAAAATTATGACAGATTATCATGGGAACATATAGTACATTGACAATTTTGATGGATTACCATGAGTATTACTTGGAAAATTATGACAGATTACCATAGGAACATATAGTACATTGACAATTTTGATGGATTACCATGAGTATTACTTGGAAAATTATGACTGATTACCATGGGAACATATAGTACATTGACAATTTTGGTGGATTACCATGAGTATTACTTGGAAAATTATGACAGATTACCATAGGAACATATAGTACATTGACAATTTTGATGGATTACCATGAGTATTACTTGGAAAATTATGACTGATTACCATGGGAACATATAGTACATTGACAATTTTGGTGGATTACCATGAGTATTACTTGGAAAATTATGACAGATTATCATGGGAACATATAGTACATTGACAATTTTGATGGATTACCATGAGTATTACTTGGAAAATTATGACAGATTACCATAGGAACATATAGTACATTGACAATTTTGATGGATTACCATGAGTATTACTTGGAAAATTATGACAGATTACCATGGGAACATATAGTACAGTGACAATTATGACAGATTATCATATGTATAAGTAGTAGAGTGACAATTATGACAGATTATCATGGGTATATTTATAGCACATCGACAATTATGACAGATCATCACGAATATATATGGCAACAAAAATGTAAGCATTGTTTAAGGTTTATTTATGTCAACTGTATTTTCATTATATCTTAGATGGACAAGGTTTTAGGAAAGTGATGACTGATCACCATAAATTCCTGCAAATGTCAGAACTGGGGATTAAAGCAAAGTCAGCAATGTTACAGAATGAATACATTACCACTGCACTATATTAGTCCCCGTAGAATCTCAAATCTTTATACTGTACAGAACTAAAAAGGTATCCTGTGGACAGATGACACAACAATAAGGTGCAAATACCTTGGTTCTAGCTGCACAATCCAATTTCCAAGTAAAACAGGGCCATAACTCACTGTGGTTTATGGATGTATAGAATGCATGCTGGAATATGTATGTTTTATGAATGTATACAATGAGTGTTGGAGTATGTATGGTTTATAGATCTATACAATGAGTGGTGGAATATGTGTAGTTTATGGATGTATACAATGAATGGTGGAGTATGTGTGGTTTATGAATGTATACAATGAGTGTTGGAGTATGTATGGTTTATAGATGTAAACAATGAGTGGTGGAATATGTGTAGTTTATGGATGTATACAATGAATGGTGGAGTATGTGTGGTTTATGAATGTATACAATGAGTGTTGGAGTATGTATGGTTTATGGATGTATACAATGAGTGGTGGAATATGTGTAGTTTATGGATGTATACAATGAATGGTGGAGTATGTGTGGTTTATGAATGTATACAATGAGTGTTGGAGTATGTATGGTTTATAGATGTATACAATGAGTGGTGGAATATGTGTGGTTTTTGGATGTATACAAGTGTTGGAGTATGTGTGGTTTTTGGATGTATACAATAAGTGGTGGAGTATGTGTGGTTTATGGATGTATAAAACACATGGTGGAGCATGTGTGCTTTATGGATGTATACAATGCATTGTGGAGCATGTGTGGTTTATGGATGTATACAATGAGTGTTGGAGTATGTATGGTTTATGGATGTATACAATGAGTGGTGGAATATGTGTGGTTTATGGATGTATACAAGTGTTGGAGTATGTGTGGTTTTTGGATGTATACAATAAGTGGTGGAGTATGTGTGGTTTATGGATGTATAAAACACATGGTGGAGCATGTGTGCTTTATGGATGTATACAATGCATTGTGGAGCATGTGTGGTTTATGGATGTATACAATGAGTGTTGGAGTATGTATGGTTTATGGATGTATACAATGAGTGGTGGAATATGTGTGGTTTATGGATGTATACAAGTGTTGGAGTATGTGTGGTTTTTGGATGTATACAATAAGTGGTGGAGTATGTGTGGTTTATGGATGTATAAAACACATGGTGGAGCATGTGTGCTTTATGGATGTATACAATGCATTGTGGAGCATGTGTGCTTTATGGATGTATACAATGCATTGTGGAGCATGTGTGCTTTATGGATGTATACAATGCATTGTGGAGCATGTGTGGTTTATGGATGTATACAATGCATTGTGGAGCATGTGTGGTTTATGGATGTATACAATGCATTGTGGAGCATGTGTGGTTTATGAATGGATACAATTAGTGGTGGAGCATGTGTGGTTTGTGGATGTATACAATGAATGGTGGAGTATGTGTGGTTTATGGATGCATACAATGTGTGATTTGTGTGTAATTTATGGATGTATACAATACATGGTGGAACATGGGTCACTTTATATGACACGTCTACAGAATAAGGGGTGGGCATAAAAATAAGCACCTGTGCTGGACCATGGACAGAATTTGTGGTGGTGCTTCTTGAAAACCAAACTTACCCTGGGACATAAGGATTCCAAAGCCTCACTATTCTATCCATACCTGAAACAAAAATCAAATAAAGATCTAATATCAATGCGAGCTCTCAAAAAATAGCACAGAAGGACCAAATCTTAGTAGCAAAACGGATTTGACAAGTGGGTCAACATATCCCAACTTGAAATGAAACACCCGTGTTTTGTAACATGCAAATGGTATCAAGCAATGTAAGTGATAATAAATGTAGTAAATAACATCATAAAATTTTAAATTCAATTCTGGAATATGTGATAGTTGATTTCCTATAGTTATTGTCCCCATTGAAATAATTTTGTATATTGAAAACAAAACAAGAAAGAAAAACCAAAAATGGCCTCTTATTATGTCAGAATTGTGTGAACACTGCACCTGACAGATGTGCAAAAGTCAAAGAAACACTTTTCAGGATGACTGTTACAATGTCATAATTTTATACAAAATTCTTTGGCCAACGTTACATGAATTATGATATTGTATCATTCATATCTTGAAAATATGCATTTAAACATGATTTATTTACACACTACTAATTGAGAAATGATTTTATTCTATTTAGCATTATTGTTGAGTGTAGATTACACATTTTATTATTATTGTGGAATGTAATATACACGTTGAGCATAACTGTGGAAAGCAATTAAACTTTTGTGCATTATTGTGGAATATATTTTTCTTACTAAAGATAAAAATTGTTTGCAATAAATTCCATAGTAGATTATAAAAATAAAAAATGTCTACCCATTGGTAGGTAACTGCTTCTATGGGATTACAATATGACATTTTTCTTTAGCAAGCACACTTTTGATGACTGTAATGAACATTACTACCTTTCATGTAGAAACACATACTGTGAAATTAGTGAGAATATTTGTTCAAAGAAAATCTCAGACTTGTCAGACACAATATGTTCAAAGAAAATCTCAGACTTGTCAGACACAATATGTACAAAGAAAATCTCAGACTTGTCAGACACAATATGTGTTAAGAAAATCTCAGACTTGTCAGACACAATATGTTCAAAGAAAATCTCAGACTTGTCTGACACAATATGTTCATAGAAAATCTCAAACATGTCCAACATGATAAGCCATACCTCCAGTGACAATGATGTTTTTTTCTTTGGAGAAGTCAAAACACTTGACCCCCTTGTACACCTTAAAGACAGATTGATCTGACTCTAGACGATGCCGTACATTGAGATGACTAAACTGCCTTTTCTGGGACTTCTCCTGACCTTGGTTTAGATCTTTGATGCCCTTCAACTGCTGCTCTATGTGAGTGCTGCCTGTTGTGCAGCCTGAAACAAAAATGTTAATGGGTACTTTCAGTATCAGGTGTTATGGATATGAATAAATAGCTTTCATTATAATAAATCTTAAAGTGGTTTTAAATACAAGTAATTTGCTTAAAAAAATAAAGTTTCACTGAAAATAAAACCAGATTTGTGCCCTAATCATGAACCCCACTTCTGATGTCTAAAATAACATTCTGTGCTATAACCATTATTATTATTATTATTATTATTATTATTATTATTATTATTATTATTATTATTATTATTATTATTATGACTTTATTAAAAGAGGGTAACTCAATTAGCTAGGAACTAATCTACCTTGAGGCTTTCATTCAAAAGAATTTATTTATTTTTGCTGCATCTCTGAAGCCATTGTATATACTGGGCTTGGAAAGAGGAAATAGAATGGGCATTTCTAATTTCAACTGGAATATTATTCCAGAGCAAAGTTCCAGAGTATTGGAAACTTGTTTTTAAATAATTCCTTATTTGGTTTGGGGATTTTGTAATGTTTGGTAGACATTGATCGCAGGTGGGGAGTATTTACAGGTAGCCTATACTTGAACAGTGATTGTAAATATTCAGGAGCATTATTATTGGCTATCCTGTACATTAATTTGGCTTTTCTTGAACAGATTCGGTCTTTAATAGGTAGTATTTTTAACTTACCAGCTAAATTTTCCTTGCTTTCTTTCTGGTTTGATATTAACTCAAAAGCTCTTTTTTGGAGATGTGCCAGCTTTGCTAAATTTTTATCATTTGAATACCCCATACTGTATTACAGTAGTCTAAATAGGGTTGTATGTAACTGTTATAAAATAGTTTTCTATGCTTTTCCGGGAGGAAGTGTCTTATCCTACTGAGAAGCCATAAACTTGAATTGACTTTTTTACTGATATGTTTGATATGTTCAGTCCATGATAGGTTATTATCTACCAAAACACCAAGTAGACTATCATGACAGACCATTTGCAACCTTTTATCCTTCCATGTCAGACATAGTTCATCACTATCAAGTTTTGTTCTTTTTTTCGGTGTTGAGATAAGTAATATTTTAGTTTTACCAGTATTTACCACCATGCCATTGCATGTGCACCAGTTTTCTAGTTTGTTTAGGGCATTCTGTAAAGAAATTTCGAGTTCTTGTTTTGTGTTTTGGATGTCTGACAATGTTGTGTCATCTGCATAGAGATCTGTAGATGATACTGAGTCCTTTAGTACAAGTGGTAGGTCATTAATAAATAAAATAAACAGTTATGGACCCAGAATTGAGCCTTGTGGTACTCCACATCTAATTGTTTCAGGTTCAGACAGAACATTAATAATATAAACATGTTGTGTTCTTTCACTTAAGTATGAAGTAAACCATCTAACTGTGCTTTCATCATATTGGTAGATTTTCAGTTTCTTCAAAAGGATTTCATGATCCACCATGCCAAAAGCTTTCCTGAAATCTACAAATACAGAACCTATTTTTCTACCTTGTTCAAGTGCTTGAAGCCATTTATCAGTCTCACGTGAGTGTTTCTGTCTAAAGCCTGATTGATTAGGGTATAAAAGAAAGTGTTTGGTTAAATATGATATGAATGAATCATGGACACTGCTTTTCAATCAATTTTGACAAGTTAGGTAGTATTGAGATTGGCCGGTAGTTATCAGCATCATCCTTAGGACCAGATTTGTGAATACCATGAAGCACACCTTCGTACCATGACTGTGAAGCACACCTTTGATATTTAAAAATATGTGCCATGACCATAAAGCCTACCTTCAATATCTAAAAATATGTGCAATGACCATAAAGCCCACCTTCAATATCTAAAAATATGTGCCATGACCATGAAGCCCACCTTCAATATCTAAAAATATGTGCCATGACCATAAAGCCCAGCTTTATAATCTCAAACTATGTGCATTGACCACAAAGCAAACCTTCAATATCTAAAACTATGTGCCATGACTATAAAGCCCAGCTTTATAATCTAAAACTATGTGCCATGACCATAAAGCAAACCTTCAATATCTAAAACTATGTGCCATGACCATAAAGCAAACCTTCAATATCTAAAACTATGTGCCATGACCATAAAGCAAACCTTCAATATCTAAAACTAATTGCCATGACCATAAAGCCCAGATTTATAATCTAAAACTATGTGCCATGACCATAAAGCAAACCTTCAATATCTAAAAATATGTGCCATGACCATAAAGCAAACCTTCAATATCTAAAACTATGTGCCATGACCATAAAACAAACCTTCAATATCTAAAAATATGTGTGATGACCATAAAGCAAACTTTACTATGTGCCATGACCATAAAGCCCACCTTCAATATCTAAAACCATATGCCATGACCATAGCCCACCTTCAATATCTAAATATATGTGCGATGACCATAAAGCCCAACTTTATTACTAAAACTATATGCCATGACCATAAAGCCCACCTTCAATATCTAAAAATATGTGCAATGACCATAAAGCCCAGCTTTATAATCTAAAACTATGTGCCATGACCATAAAGCCCACCTTCAATATCTAAAAATATGTGCAATGACCATAAAGCCCAGCTTTATTATCTAAAACTATGTGCCATGACCATAAAGCCCACCTTCAATATCTAAAACTATGTGCCATGACCATAAAGCCCAGCTTTATTATCTAAAACTATGTGCCATGACCATAAAGCCCACCTTCAATATCTAAACAAAATATGTGCCATGACCACGAGTCTGCCTCTAAGAGCTAAAATTATGTCTGTGTCATGAATTACGTCTCTGAAGTCTAAAATTACACTTGTGCTGTGACTATGAATTTGCCCTGTGAGGCAGTTCTATGGTACTTTTCTAATGGTGATCCAAATGACTGCTGACAATGCAGACTACAATCCAAATGAGTTATGCAATCTCCTCAGAGCTGATTGTTTTAATGAGACCTTGCTAACTGAAATCTTGGATATTTCTGCCTATATATCACATACAAATTCCCCTAGCTTAATTTTGTGTTGTTTACCCAATACTGACAACATTTTCAGCAGTGACACAGCAGTGCTATTAAATGATGTATGTGAATGTTCAGACCAAAATCTTTAATATGACATACCAGTAAGCATAGTAGAATGATGTACCAGCTTGTGTAAATTAGTTGTGATAACCATCCATACTCCGATACTTTTTATAACTAAGGAACCATCTATACCATGATTTTTTTTATAGCTATATAGTTGTCCATAACATGATTCCTTTTGATTGCTATAAACCAGACATAATGTGGTTTCTTCTGATAGCAAAAACACTATCCATAACATGAGATATCCATATAACGAGTTATAAATATATACCAGAGAGAATGGAAAGTGCTATCCTTGGATCCTGTAGGAGAATGCTTGATAATAGTAGGCAAAATTAATATTTAATACAAATAATACTATCATACAGGTTAACGAATATTTAATTTGTAGACTACGGAGATTAAAACCCAGGTACAGAGAAAACAACACTCATTGCCTTGCCTGCAGACTCAATTGTATATTCCATCACAACTAAGCACGCATCACCAAAGAATGATGCAACTGAGTAGGTGTTATATGCACTTGTGTGTAGCAGACTCATGTTGACCTACTAATTAATTATTACTGGGGTTTTAAATGACTATTGTCACATCAATGACATCACACCAATCCTATTCCTCAATTGGCTAGAACCTCTCTCTTTGAATTTCAGTCCTTTGATAGTCTTGAGTTTAGAACACTGATTACTAAAATTAGCACCTGACTCTTTGTTGTGGAAATGAAAGCAGATGGTTGAAACACATGCAGGTCCAAAAAATGCAGTGGCTCATATCCTTTCCTCTACACAGAAGATGACATCCAGGTTTCATCTATACTGATAAATATAAGTTTGATCATGAACACTCAGAACTTTAAGGATACATAAGGGGAACAACTGGTGTCACAATTATGATGTCATATCACTCTATATACTAATTTCTCAACAACTGGTTTCACATTTATGATGTCATATCACTCTATGCACCCATTCCTCAAAGGTGAACTTTTTCTCTTTCTCATGAAGAAAGGAAGTTATGCACCATTGCAATCAGGGGATCATGTTCCATCATTTCAGTTCAAACTTTATGGAAGAGACAAAACAAGGTAATCTCCAACTTTTGGTCCAGTTTTGTTTTACCCTGGGCATGCTCACTCACACTGTTCAGGTACACAATGAACATTTCAGCTAATAAATACAAGCAGGTTTGTATGAGCTTAGCTCTGAATGTAATTTTGTAATTCAAGATATAACAGCAACAGCTGGCTCTGCCTTCTCTTGTCTTCATTTGGATAAAATGTTAACTGAGGAGAGAACTGAATCTCATTGGGCTGCACAGACAGTGACCACTCCCCATTTGGGAAAGCAAAGCCTTAACCCAGAAATAAATGTGTGACTTTTGCTGGATTCAACTGGTTTGATGGTGAGACAATAATCAAGTGCATAATCCCACAGGGATCTCTGACACATGTGCACAAATGGTCTCTTGTACTAAACTAACATTGGAAGAAGTTCATCCTTTTTAATAGGAGTCTTCAAAAATTGGAGGGCCTTCTAACTGATGCAGTCCTTTCCACAACTAAAGTCTGACCTCTCATCCCTGACAGGAGGAACACATGGAGGAGGAGTTTCTCGGATCAAACAGTGGCAATCTGGCTTGCTGGTACAGAGTGGGGGTCAACAAGTGCATACCAAAAATAATATGAAATTTGAAATAAACACCAAATGCAATATAACAATGGGCCAAAATTACAGCAGATGCCAAAATACAGTGCCTGAGAATTTCCACTGGTGAAAATTAGTGTTGCCAATCAAAGTCAATTCTGATGAAAATAAGCAGTATGACAAAATCAAAAATATATATAAAACCACCAGATTTTTAAAAAATGTTTGCACCATATAAAACAACATTTTGACTTGATATACCACTGAAAACTAAAGGTGCATGATCAAATTTAAGTGCAAGATTAACTTGATTCTATGGCAGCCATCTTAGCAGCATGACAGCAAAAGTAAAAGCTGGTTACATCTGGGTAAATCTGTAGCCACCAAGTACATAAACAAAATTAACCTGTAAGAGTTGTTTCCCTTCATCTATATTTTGACTAGAAGACATTTTTTTTTTTAAAAAAAAACAAAAATCTTTCCATGGGGATGGCTATGGATGTAGCAAAGAAAATTATGTAATGCAATCAAATAATATATTTGAAGGAGATAAAAAAAGCAGGAAGTCTAGAAAAAGTGATCACCTATAGAAACATTTTGAAATTCATACATTTCGCTGACCCTTCTTTGACTCTGTACTACATTAATACATTTATATAGCTCATTGATACTTCGGCCTACTTTCTGAAATGAAAGGAAAATCAGGTCACAAAATTATGTTGTGATTTGTAAAATTACCCAAAAATTTCAATCTGGGAAAAACTTTTAAATTAAAGCCCCAACAGCATGAAAAAAAGTGATTAAACTTACCGATGACTAATGCTGTGTTGGCATGATTAGAGCAGGAGATCACCTGACCTATTTCATGGTAATATTTAATCTGAAAAAAATAAAATGACAAACTTTTGATTGACAGCAACTAAAAATTGCTAAATTTCTAACATGGATAAAACAGGACCTTAAATTATACATGTCTGACATTTGTGTCAATTTCAAATGCATATGACTAAGAATTACAGATTTCTTCCACATGTGGCAATAAAAGCACTGTAAATCGTTCATTATAATGAGTTTAATATGACTTCAATATTTTTAATATGACACATTATACACCTGAATGTCTTTATTATGACACATTATACATGTGTTTAATTTGATACGTTATAAACCTGTATGTGTTTAATATTACAAATTACAGACCAGAATGAACTTAATTCAACACATTATACACCTCAAAGTATTTAATATAACACATTTTACACATGCATGTGTTTAGTGTGACACATTAGACCTCTGTATGTGTTTAATATGACACATTATAAACCTGTATGTGTTTAGTGTGACACATTATATCTCTGTGTTTAATATGACATTGTATACACCTAAATATATTTAATATCTCTATTATCTCTATTTAGATCATGGGATTTTTGTGTGCAGAAACCATTTTTCTTCCAGCCAAACTACCTTAGCTTTTGATCTTGTTATTACAGACTTGTTTTGGAAGACTTCTCAAATTAAGTCCACATACAGTGTGACCCCACTGTAGCACAATCTGTTATAATATGAATTCAGATACATTTACTGTGCCATGATTCATCATTCAAAGTGACTAGAACACATTTACTGTGCCATGATTCATCATTCAAAGTGACTAGAACACATTTACTGTGCCATGATTCATCATTCAAAGTGACTAGAACACATTTACTGTGCCATGATTCATCATTCAAAGTGACTAGAACACATTTACTGTGCCATGATTCATTATTCAATGTGGAAGGAACACATTTACTGTGCCATGATTCATCATTCAATGTGGAAGGAACACATTTACTGTGCCATGATTCATCATTCAATGTGGAAGGAACACATTTACTGTGCCATGATTCATCATTCAATGTGGAAGGAACACATTTACTGTGCCATGATTCATCATTCAATGTGGAAGGAACACATTTACTGTGCCATGATTCATCATTCAATGTGGAAGGAACACATTTACTGTGCCATGATTCATCATTCAATGTGGAAGGAACACATTTACTGTGCCATGATTCATCATTCAATGTGGAAGGAACACATTTACTGTGCCATCAAAGATTCCTTTCTGCAGGAAAAAAGTTTGTGCTTATGAATGCAGCCAACAGCAGCTTAAAACACAAATTAACTTTGACCAACCTGGGATGTACTGAAAAGTAAATGTGCTTCATTATTCATTACCTGATTGTACTAAGTTTTTTCCAATGAATTCAGACCTATATGACCTGTGAGAAAATTATTGAATATTTTAAATCTCTGTGTGGGTGCATATTTTTTCAAAGAAATTACTTGAATTGTGGATTTGTTGCACGTGATGAGATTTGCAGGTGAGTACATAGTGTTGATAATCTATTCATGCTATACATTAGACATGTATGTATAAACAACTTACACATATATGCACCAATACTTGGTTCTCTGAATAAAATGAAGTATTTTATGTCTTCTCTGTTTTCACTGCAGGTATATTTCTCATTTAATATGCATCGATATAAAATAGTAATTGTGTTAATGATGCACATATTTGCACCCACATTTATTACCAAAACACACACACACATTTTTTGAGGTACATGCATCATTTTTTTTTTCAGCTAACTTACCTGGTTGCTTATAACACAGGTCGGTCTATAACAGGGTCAGGTTCTATGACTCCCAACTACCGTGTTATAGTGAGGTCAAACTGTATCATGAAAACCACTGCTACCATAGAATACCTTACAAGACCACTGCCATAATAGACTGCCTTAAAATATCACTGCCATGATAGACGGCCTTAAAATATCACTGCCATGATAGACTGCCTTAAAATATCACTGCAATGATAGACTGCCTTAAAATATCACTGCCATAATAGACTGCTTTAAAATATCACTGCCATGATAGACTGCCTTAAAATATCACTGCCATGATACTGCCTTAAAATATCACTGCCATGATAGACGGCCTTAAAATATCACTGCCATGATAGACTGTCTTAAAATATCACTGCCATGATAGACTGCCTTAAAATATCACTGCCATGAATATCACTACCATGATAGACTGACTTAAAATATAACTGCCATGATAGACTAAGTTAAAATATCACCACTATGATGGAGTGCCTTAAAAGATCGCTACTTTGATAGACTACATTAAAAGACCATAGTTTTGACAGATAACCTTATGAGACCAATGCTTTGATAGACTACTTTCAAAGACCATTGCTTTGACAGACTACCTTACAAGACCACTGTTTTGACAGACTACCTTACAAGACCACTGCTATCACAGACTACATTAAGAGACTACTGCTATGGCAGACCACATCTTGGGAGACCACTCTTATAAGAGACCAACTGTCCTGAGAGACCATTTGTAGTTAGAAAGGGGGGAGGTACCCTATGGCAGGTTGTATTGTACTCCTGGGATTAGATGTTTTTATGCGCTTCTATTTTGTTAAAAAATGGAGAACACTTAAACAAAATCACTGACCTTAGACTGAAGAACACTTTCTACTTTACATTCCTGAAACATATAACGAACAGTGAAACTTAAAGATGTAAAGTAAGAGAGTTACTAAACAATTCAAATGACAAGTTTAACTGATTATGTATCAAAAATCACTAATCAAGGGGTAATATATAATTGGCTCAATTTGATGGAGAGTCTACAATTCAAATTAATATGCATTACCTCATTCAGCCAGTCTCAAGAGTCTACAATTTAAATTACTACTACCTCATTCAGCCAGTCTCAAGAGTCTACAATTCAAATTACTACTACCTCATTCAGCCAGTCTCAAGAGTCTATAATTCAAATTACTATGCATTACCTCATTCAGCCAGTCTCAAGAGTCTACAATTCAAAATTAATATGCATTACCTCATTCAGCAAGTCTCAAGAGTCTACAATTCAAATTAATATGCATTACCTCATTCAGCAAGTCTCAAGAGTCTACAATTTAAATTACTACTACCTCATTCAGCCAGTCTCAAGAGTCTACAATTCAAATTACTACTACCTCATTCAGCCAGTCTCAAGAGTCTATAATTCAAATTACTATGCATTACCTCATTCAGCCAGTCTCCATGAACTTTCCATCTAATAAACTGTACACTGTCTCCCTTCTCAATGGCATCATTAAGACTGATGCTTGCAATAAACTTCTCATGCTTTGGACACTTCTTCCATGTTCTGAAAAGACAGAATCAGACTGTAACTGCTTTTATTCAACAGACTCAAAACCACCCTCTTTAAAATTATAATTGTTTTCCATTTAATAAAATAAAATCTTTTTTCCTCTTAAAATTTCCTAAAATAGAAAATTGTAAATAAGAACTATGTTTTAAGAAACCCACGGAACTGTTTCAACAAATGGCACCACATAGAAACATAACCCTGAGGCAATACTAGTATAGGGAGAAAGAGAGGTGCATGGGGATAACACTGGCAGGGGGATGTGAGGGCAACATTGGCATGGGGATGTGAGGGTAACATTGGCATGGGGATGTGAGGGTAACATTGGCATGGGGATGTGAGGGTAACATTGGCATGGGGATGTAAGGCTAACATTGTCATGGGGATGTGAGGCTAACATTGGCATGGGGATGTGAGGCTAACATTGGCATGGGGATGTGAAGGTAACATTGGCATGGGGATGTGAGGGTAACATTGGCATAGGGATGTGAGGGTAACATTGGCATGGGGATGTGAGGGTAATATTGGCATGGGGATGTGAAGGTAACATTGGCATAAGGATGTGAGGGTAACATTGGCATGGGGATGTGAGGGTATCATTGGCATAGGGATGTGAGGCTAACATTGGCATGGGGATGTGAGGGTAACATTGGCATGGGGATGTGAAAGTAACATTGGTATGGGGATGTGAGGGTAACATTGGCATAGGGATGTGAGGGTAACATTGGCATGGGGATGTGAGGGTAATATTGGCATGGGGATGTGAGGGTAACATTGACATGGGGATGTGAGGCTAACATTGGCATAGGGATATGAGGGTAACATTGGCATGGGGATGTGAGGCTAACATTGGCATGGGGATGTGAGGCTAACATTGGCATGGTGATGTGAAAGTAACATTTGCATGGGGATGTGAGGCTAACATTGGCATGGTGATGTGAAAGTAACATTGGCATGGGGATGTGAGGCTAACATTGGCATGGGGATGTGAAAGTAACATTGGCATGGGGATGTGAGAGTAACATTGGCATGGGGATGTGAGGGTAACATTGGCATGGGGATGTGAGGGTATTATTAGCATGGGGATGTGAGGGTAACATTGGCATAAGGATGTGAGGGTAACATTGGCATGGGGATGTGAGGGTAACATTGGCATAGGGATGTGAGGGTAACATTGGCATGGGGATGTGAGGGTAACATTGGCATGGGGATGTGAGGGTAACATTGGAATGGGGATGTGAGGCTAACATTGGCATGGGGATATGAGGCTAACATTGGCATGGGGATGTGAGGCTAACATTGGCATGGGATGTGAGGCTAACATTGGCATAGGGATGTGAGGGTAACATTGGCATGGGGATGTGAAGGTAACATTGGCATGGGGATGTGAGGGTAACATTGGCATGGGGATGTGAGGGTAACATTGGCGTGGGGATGTGAAGGTAACATTGGCATGGGGATGTGAGGCTAACATTGGCATGGGGATGTGAAGGTAACATTGGCATGGGGATGTGAGGCTAACATTGGCATGGGGATGTGAGGGTAACATTGGCATGGGGATGTGAGGGTAACATTGGCATAGGGATGTGAGGGTAACATTGCCATGGTGGTGAGGGTACATTGGCATGGGGATGTGAAGGTAACATTGGCATGGGATGTGAGGGTAACATTGGAATGGGGATGTGAGGGTAACATGGCATGGGGATGTGAGGATAGCATTGGCATAGGGATGTGAGGGTAACATTGGCATGGGGATGTGAGGGTAATATTGGCATGAGGATGTGAGGGTAACATTGACATGGGGATGTGAGGGTAACATTGGCATGGGGATGTGAGGGTAACATTGACATAGGGATGTGAGGGTAACATTGGCATGGGGATGTGAGGGTAACATTGACATGGGGATGTGAGGGTAACATTGGCATGGGGATGTGAGGCTAACATTGGCATGGGGATGTGAGGCTAACATTGGCATGGGGATGTGAAGGTAACATTAGCATGGGGATGTGAGAGTAACATTGGCATGGGGAAAAAGGGGATTGTGTGACCGTATGTTATTCAAACTAATAAGTAAATCAAGTGAAGAATTATTTAAATATTAGAAAACAGAAGTTAACCAAATGTGGCCCTACTTGTTCTCCAGGTAACAAGGAGAAAAACAGCAGTATAGAGATAAACCTGGCTTGCAATCATACCATATTGATAATGAAAATTTATTGTAAACTGGATACAAAATTCATTAAAGGTTAAGAGATGGAATCAATTCTGCAACTAACCGTATGTTAGTTGCAGAACATACGTATGTTAGTTGCAGAACATAACAACTGACCGTATGTTATTCAAACTAATAAGTAAATCAAGTGAAGAATTATTTAAATATTAGAAAACAGAAGTTAACCAAATGTGGCCCTACTTGTTCTCCAGGTAACAAGGAGAAAAACAGCAGTATAGAGATAAACCTGGCTTGCAATCATACCATATTGATAATGAAAATTTATTGTAAACTGGATACAAAATTCATTAAAGGTTAAGAGATGGAATCAATTCTGCAACTAAAAGGTGTTCAACGTACATGTAGTGACCACACTGGCCCATCCAGCAATATGACCCTGGTAGTGATAATATGGCCTCATCCAGGAACATGATCTTGATAGTTATAACATGGCCCTTATAGTTATCCCATGGCCCCATCTAAGGATATCACAGTTATCCCATGACTCCATCGAGGGACATAATCCTGATAGTTATCACATGGCCCCATCCAGAACTATGCCATGGATACTTCCAGGGACATGATCCTGGTAGAGACATCATGGCCCCATACAAGGAAATGACCCTAGGTATCCCAAGTTCCCATCCAGGGTCATGACCCTCATAGTTAACAGACAGCCCCATACAGGGACATGATTCTGATAGTTATCACAGTGCGCTATTGAGGGATATGACCCTCATATTTATCCCATGGCCCCATTAAGGGACACAACCCTCATAGTTATCCCATGGCCATCCCATACAGGGACATGACCCTGGTAACGGTGTCATTGACCCATCCAAGGCCATGACCCTGGTAACGATGTCATTGACCCATCCAAGAACATGACTATGCAGCAGGGGTATTAAAATCTATAAGTTATCTCCTGAACATTAAGCAAATTGGTTATCTGAAGAAAAAAAATACTGGAACCAAATGTTTGACCAAAATGTATTCTTGTTATGATACTATATATTATGGCCCCACTCAGTGACAGAAACCAGAGTGAGGTGTGGTAATGAAAAGGGGAGTATATGATGATATTATATTCTAAATATGAAGCGTATCTGACAAATTGGCATAGAAATATAATTAACAGAAATAAGTTTAACCAAAATGTGTCCCAATTATAATTGTTGACACCCTAAGGCAGAACCCAGGGGTAGGAGTTGTCCTAAGAAAAAGATGAATATGTGATGATGGGTTATTCAGTATTGCACATTGATCAACCCCATGGGACATGCCCCGACTGCCAGGATCCAAACAAACAAATTTTTTATACTGATCACTGAACTGTGAGGGAGATACAAATCTCCACAATACTGACCACTGTACAGGAAAATACAAATCTCCACAATACTGACTACTGTACAGGGAGATACAAATCTCCTCAACACTCACCACTGTACAAGAAGATAAAAAATCTTGACAATACTGACCATTGTACAGGGAGATACTAGGTACATACGTCTCCATGGCAGTTATGAAATATGTGATTGAACAACTTACCATATAGCCCCACATAAAGGTAGTATTGATTGAAGGAGAGTAGTGATATTATATTCTAAGTGGTTAATAAGATAGAAATGTTGATAAAAGACTTTAACCATGGCTGTCCATATAAACACACACACACACCCAATGTTCACAACTCTGGCTATCCACAGACACCCACCCACTCAATGTTGACAACCATGGCTGGCCACACATAAACACACACACACACAATGTTGATAATCATGACTGTCTACACACACACACACACACACACACAACACACACACACAAACAACACACACACTCTCTCTTGATAATCAAGGCGGTCCACACAAAATCTTGATAATCATGGTTGTCCACACATACACACACACACACCACTGACAACTCAAACACTAGAGCAAAAAATATATGACAATCTAAAAGATTGACAACCATGGCTGGCCACACATAAACACACACACACAATCTTGATAATCATGACTGTCTACACACACACACACACACACACACACACAAACAACACACACACTCTCTCTTGATAATCAAGGCTGTCCACACAAAATCTTGATAATCATGGCTGTCCACACATACACACACACACACACACACCACTGACAACTCAAACACTAGAGCAAAAAATATATGACAATCTAAAAGATTGACAACCATGGCTGGCCACACATAAACACACACACACACAATCTTGATAATCATGACTGTCTACACACACACACACACACACACACACACACACACACACACAAACAACACACACACTCTCTCTTGATAATCAAGGTGGTCCACACAAAATCTTGATAATCATGGCTGTCCACACATACACACACACACACCACTGACAACTCAAACACTAGAGCAAAAAATATATGACAATCTAAAAGATTGACAACCATGGCTGGCCACACATAAACACACACACACAATCTTGATAATCATGACTGTCTACACACACACACACACACACACACACACACACACACACACACAAACAACACACACACTCTCTCTTGATAATCAAGGCTGTCCACACAAAATCTTGATAATCATGGTTGTCCACACATACACACACACACACCACTGACAACTCAAACACTAGAGCAAAAAATATATGACAATCTAAAAGATTGACAACCATGGCTGGCCACACATAAACACACACACAAATCTTGATAATAATGACTGTCTACACACACACACACACACACACACACACTCTCTCTTGATAATCAAGGCTGTCCACACAAAATCTTGATAATCATGGTTGTCCACATATACACACACACACATACACACCACTGACAACTCAAACACTAGAGCAAAAAATATATGACAATCTAAAAGATTTAAATTTCATCTGACTAGTTCTTGGATACTTTTAGAGATGAGTATATACCAGCCTGACTTACTGTTTATTGAGATAACCAACCTGAGACATTCTCCAACATTGTTTAGAACAAGGATATTGACAATGCCATGGCTGTCTCCATACATTATTAGGCATTCATCATGGCCAGTAGCACTGAAATAAAAAATGGGTTTGGTTTTAAAGAATTGAACAATTTTAACTTTGTTCATTTTTATATATGCACTTTTTCTAGCACTACATTAGTATTTATACACATTTATATAATCAACACGGTGATTTTAAGTCAAGAAATACTCCCATGAAAAACTCAATTTGAATAACTTAGTAATATTTTTTAAATGGGAACTTGTTGGAAAAGGCTTTAAGAAATAACTATGTGCCAACATATTCCTGATGCAGGCAATTAACATCAAATATTGGATACTGTGAATTCCCTATTTTGAATGTGGTATGAATTTTCATGGGGTAAAACTCTTCATAGGGTGCCAAATTTTTGGGTACCATTTGTTTGTCTTTCATGGTTGCTGTAAACCATAAATTTTAAGACCCAATGAACAATTCTCTTTTTATTCATAAAAGCCCAAAAGAATGACTTTCCTGATCCACAAACCAAAGTATCAATACATTTTCCCCAAACAACAAAAATTGATACACATGAAAGTAAATGAATTTGCAGATATCATCAAAAAGTGTTAGAATTTGTATAATATCAATTATACAATATTACTCATATCTGCAATATTTCTGCAAAAGTTCTAACCTAGTTGCAAAATATATTTAACAGTTTTGATAACTAAATCAAGTTATTTAAGAAAACAGCAAGATATTTATTCCTTTTCACTCTCATCTAATGTCATCCTTAAATTTATGAAACATTTGGCAATATTAGAAATTGTGTACTTAGTGACTGGAAGCAAACTTAACATCCTAACATTTTAAAAATATGACAATAATTCTGTACATTTCTGGACAACTTACCAATAGTCTAATTTGAGTGGCACAGTTTCTAATCCACTGATTTGGCAGTAAGGTTCAAAGGAAGAGAGTTCAAAGAACTGAATCTCACGGTCCCTGATTTAAGAAAGAGAACAGTGTCATTTAAGTATTAGAAAACAAAACTTAAATTAAACCTCATTTCAAGTTACCTTTACACATTTCTATATAAGGAAAATATCTCAATTTTTAAGAATCTATGTGATGCCAAAACATCTTTGCTAGCTAAGGATCATCAATCTATTTCATTCCACACTGACCCTTGTAATATCTTTATAATGTGGGCCTATTTTTTCTAGCCAAAGGTCATCAAGGCCATTCAATCTTTGCTAGCCAAGGGTCATCTATCTGTTGCATTCCACAACAACTCTTGTAATATCTTTATGATGCCAGCCCATCTTTGCTAGTCAATGATCATTAAAGCCAGCCCATTTTTGCTTGTCATGGGTCATCAATCAATTTCATGTCACTGACTCTTGTAATATCATTCGGCCTATGTTTGCTAGCATTAGGGTCATCAAAGGCAGCCCATCTTTTCTAGCAAATGGTCACCAATTTGCAAATGCAAAATGCAAAACCACCATGTTGAATGTACAATAAATTACAATATCACCAACTGAAACATACATGAACAGCAGCTATTAGATTATTTATCAACAAATTCTATTTCTTTTTTTCAAAAAAATGTTGTACAGACAACAGTCTCATCCTATTAATAGTCTTCATTCTGTACAAGAACAACATCATTTATCTTAACAGTGAAAAATTGTCTAACAGTGTTAACCCTTTCCCTCATAAAGTGTATGGCATTTTAGCCCTTCAATATGCATGTAGCAAAGTTACCCAGTGCAGTGGACTATAAATAGAACACCTGTCACCTTTTTTTACTCCATATGCATTGGCCTGTTAAGCAGTGAAGTGTATGTTATGTCTAACAGCAATTCAAACCATTTCAAGCTTTTGTTACGTTATGTTTGGAAAGATTAAAGATTAAAAACTGATCATAATAGCTGTATAATAATTTTACACAGAATAATTTTTTATGTGCTTTAAAATCTTGAGAAAACTCATTTACTGTCAAGTCAGTGAAGCCGTGTGACCAACCATAGCTGCCATTTCTCATACTCAAAATTTACAAGTTCTTTGTCTGCATCTACATCACTAAATCAGCTGAATTTGATAATTTATAAAACTAATGGCTTCCTACATCAGTATCAGAGCCTTTACCCAAGTTACTAAAACTTTCATAGTTGTGATCGTGAAAACTCGAGTAAGTACTGAACAAAATCTGTGACCTCCATTTTGGAGAGTGGAGAATATGACATGGTTACTTTAAATATCAGATTTCAAACAGAGTATAAACAGTGACCATGTGATCTGACTTAATGGTCATTCACACAAATGAATGTAATATTTAAGAAAGGGTTTTCCCCGAAGGTGGCACTATGAAAACCTGCTCAAAATGGCTGATGTTTACAGCAGGCATCAAAAGAAATATCCATAAGAATGGTGTAGAGGCATCCAAAGGCGCTTCTATGCAAATCAGGTAGAGGCATCCAAAGGTGCTTCCATAAGGTAAAGGATTAAAAAGAATGTGAACCTGGATTATGATGTAAAAGGACTTTTTGAATGTGACCCTAAAGTATGATATGAAAAGACTTTTTGAATGTGACCTTAGAGTATGATGTGAAAGGACTTTTTGAATGTGACCCTAGAGTATGATGTGAAAGGACTTTTTGAATGTGACCTTAGAGTATGATGTGAAAGGACTTTTTGAATGTGACCTTAGAGTATGATGTGAAAGGACTTTTTGAATATGACCTTAGAGTATGATGTGAAAGGACTTTTTGAATGTGACCTTAGAGTATGATGTGAAAGGACTGTCTGACCATGAATATTTAGTTGCAGCATGAACATTATCAATTATCAAAACTCCAAGAATAAAATGCATCCATTTTATTCCTCTTTTGTTTATCATTTAATGTGTGTTTTCCAGCTGAATTTTGAATGCGTTTAGCTGTATTCCCATCTGAACACCTGTTTCACTCCACTGGTCAAATTACCTGCATAGGGTCTCTATATTCATTAATATTTTGTAAATTAATTAGATCAATGACATACCCCAACTGTACTTTTTAATATCCCATTTTAAAGCATAATTTTATCATCTTATTCAATAACTTATTTCTGCCCTTTATTTCACTTTCTTAAGTGCAATTCTTTCTCTAATGTGCAACTTTCTGTATTTCAACTAAATTCAATGTTATTATTGGAAGTATAGTAAATTGTACAGAGTGTGATTATGGTAACTTGTACCAAATGTGATTATTGAAAGCATGTTAATTTGTACTGAATGTGATTTTTGGAAGCATGGTAACTTGTACTGAATGTGATTATTGGAAGCATGGTAACTTGTACTGAATGTGATTATTGGAAGCATGGTAACTTGTATTGAATGTGATTATTGGAAGCATAGTAACTTGTACTGAATGTGATTATTGGAAGCATAGTAACTTGTACTGAAGGTGATTATTGGAAGCATGGTAACTTGTACTGAATGTGATTATTGGAAATGTGGTATTTTGTACTAAATGTGATTATTGTAAGCATAGTAACTTGTACTAAATGTGATTATTGGAAGCATAGTAACTTGTACTGAATGTGATTATTGGAAGCATGGTAACTTGTACTGAATGTGATTATTGTAAGCATAGTAACTTGTACTGAATGTGATTATTGTAAGCATAGTAACTTGTACTGAATGTGATTATTGGAAGCATGGAAACTTGTACTGAATGTGATTATTGGAAGCATGGTAACTTGTACTAAATGTGATTATTGGAAGCATAGTAACTTGTACGAAATGTGATTATTGTAAGCATGGTAACTTGTACTAAATGTGATTATTGTAAGCATAGTAACTTGTACTGATGTGATTATTGGAAGCATGGTAACTTGTACTGAATGTGATTATTGGAAATGTGGTATTTTGTACTAAATGTGATTATTGGAAGCATAGTAACTTGTACTGAATGTGATTATTGGAAGCATAGTAACTTGTACTGAATGTGATTATTGTAAGCATAGTAACTTGTACTGATGTGATTATTGGAAGCATGGTAACTTGTACTAAATGTGATTATTGTAAGCATAGTAACTTGTACTGATGTGATTATTGGAAGCATGGTAACTTGTACTGAATGTGATTATTGGAAGCATGGTAACTTGTACTGAATGTGATTATTGGAAATGTGGTATTTTGTACTAAATGTGATTATTGTAAACATAGTAACTTGTACTAAATGTGATTATTGGAAGCATAGTAACTTGTACTGAATGTGATTATTGGAAGCATAGTAACTTGTACTGAAGGTGATTATTGTAAGCATAGTAACTTGTACTGAATGTGATTATTGTAAGCATAGTAACTTGTACTGAATGTGATTATTGGAAGCATGGTAACTTGTACTAAATGTGATTATTGGAAGCATAGTAACTTGTACGAAATGTGATTATTGTAAGCATGGTAACTTGTACTAAATGTGATTATTGTAAGCATAGTAACTTGTACTGATGTGATTATTGGAAGCATGGTAACTTGTACTGAATGTGATTATTGGAAATGTGGTATTTTGTACTAAATGTGATTATTGGAAGCATAGTAACTTGTACTGAATGTGATTATTGGAAGCATAGTAACTTGTACTGAATGTGATTATTGTAAGCATAGTAACTTGTACTGATGTGATTATTGGAAGCATGGTAACTTGTACTAAATGTGATTATTGTAAGCATAGTAACTTGTACTGATGTGATTATTGGAAGCATGGTAACTTGTACTAAATGTGATTATTGGAAGCATAGTAACTTGTACAAAATGTGATTATTGTAAGCATGGTAACTTGTACTAAAAGTGATTATTGTAAGCATAGTAACTTGTACTGATGTGATTATTGGAAGCATAGTAACTTGTACTAAATGTGATTATTGGAAGCATAGTAACTTGTACAAAATGTGATTATTGTAAGCATAGTAACTTGTACTGATGTGATTATTGGAAGCATGGTAACTTGTACTAAATGTGATTATTGGAAGCATAGTAACTTGTACAAAATGTGATTATTATAAGCATGGTAACTTGTACTAAATGTGATTATTGGAAGCATAGTAACTTGTACTAAATGTGATTATTGTAAGCATAGTAACTTGTATTGAATGTGATTATTGGAAGCATGGTAACTTGTACTAAATGTGATTATTGGAAGCATAGTAACTTGTACTGAATGTGATTATTGGAAATGTGGTATTTTGTACTAAATGTGATTATTGTAAGCATAGTAACTTGTACTAAATGTGATTATTGGAAGCATAGTAACTTGTACTAAATGTGAGTATTGGAAGCATGGTAACTTTGCAGTGAATTCTAAGAAAACAACTAAATTGAAGCTCAAAATAACTTACCCAGTTCCCACAATAAATTTTGTATACTGTGGCATGATGACAAAGTCTGTAATCCACTTTGGCTTGGACCTAATAGTCTGTTCTGTGTTCTACAGAGAATGAATGAATCAGAAATAATCAATCAATCCAATGTAGTATATGAAATTCTCATTATATGATATCACACTGTTTCCCATCAGTCTGGAGTTAAACTCATCATGTGTGTAATACATCAGTGAACAGTATACAAACCAAAAATATGGTAAGTTTTCAGCTCATTCTGGGGATAAAAATCATATGTATTTTATACACACCAAAATACAGTCTTATTACTTTCAACTCCTTGATGTTCTTGCAGCAGCAGGGATGGTGAACCCTACAACTTTTTGCTTGAATCCATACAAAAAATAAGGGTTCCTAAAGGGCTGAAAAACATTGTCAATAACATTAAACTCAAACCTTTAACCTGTCTTTTTCCATATGGTTAAGAACAGGTAATAAATTGTTTTAGTTAGCTTAGTTTTGTTACCCCAGTTGATGTAAATTTTTTTCAAATATTTATGCGATTTTGTTTAACTGTTGTGTAACTCAAATTTTGTCATTCGCCCTCTCTGCTGATATGAATTAAACAGCAAGTATAGATATTATTAATAACTGAATTTTAGAGAACCACATTCAGCTAGATTAGCTTGAGAGCGAGTAGAGGCAATTAGAAAATATCTATCCGTCAGTGATTTAGTTAAACAACAACTACAATCTTGTCAGGAGTCTCAGGTGGAATTTGCAAGTGGTGCAGAACAATTATTTAAACCAATTGTTGAACCAACAAAGAAAATTTTTACAGCAACAGAGGCAACACAGAAAATTTTTACAGCAACTGAGGCAACACAGAAAATTTTTACAGCAACTGAGGCAACACAGAAAATTTTTTAAACATTGCCTGTTGATATTGCTGGTTATATTCAAGTGGCTCAACCAGCTGCTGCTGCTCAGCCTGAAGGCGTTGTAGCACTAGCCCCCGAACAAAAGAGTCATGCAATAGGTAATGCTGAACTGTTAAATAAATTTAATGAAGATACTGTTACAGTAATTAATAACATTAAAGACCCATGATGATTGGCTGAATTTGCTTTGAGTAGTTGTAGTCAAAGAGATAAATTAATGAAACCTGAATACGCTGAATGTATTAAAAGTAGTGAGCAATGGCAAAAAGTATTATATTGCATACGTATGGATGTTGAACAAATTAGATCTGATGATCCATTATATCAGGAACATATTAGTGAAATTGATAATTTAAACAAATCCAGAAAAAGGGAGAGAGAACAAAGTAAAATACAAAAGAAACAAAAACTTCCAAAACAACAACAAAAAAACACCATCAAAACCAAGTAAAACAACACCACCAAATCCAAGTGAAGAGAAAGAGGAAGAATTTCAAGATGCTCCCAGTGCAACTGAAAGTGGTGTAGGAAGTGGTTCAATTACTTGCTTGTCCCAATAACCTACTTGTTGATGTTGATCAACTAGAAATCCTCATTGGAGGAAAACGAGCTGGTAATAATTCCCTAGAAATTATTAATGAAGAATCTGATATTTGCAAACGATTATTTACAGGTGGAATTATGGATAGTCTCTCATTAATGAAATCACAGATAATTACTATAGTGACTAAGTCACTGGATTGAGTATGTAATTAAATATAGTTATTATAATAGAATGATTATACATAGTATTCAACTTGGACCAACCAAGGTCAAGGTAGTAAATTCTTGATTACCAGTATACAAAATGAAATATGATTGAAATACCGTATAGGTCTGGATAAAATCTTGGGTTAATTTATAGCAGGAGGGAGGGCGAACAACAAAAATTGAGTAAAATGAGAGGTAAACGAAATTGCATAAAAATTGAAAAAAAAAACATCAACAGGGGTAACAAAACTGAGCCAACTAAAATGATTTATTACTGGTTCTTAATCATATGGAATTAGACAAGTTAGAGGTTTCAGTTTAATGTTATTGACCTTATTTTTTCAGCCATTCACAGTGACTTTTTTTTGTACGGATTTGAGCAAAAAGTTGTAGGGATCTCCCTTCCTGCTGCTCTTGCTATTTGCCAAATTGGAAGTAAGCATTACTATGGATCATTAACAAAGAATGTCTTTAAAAAGCTATTTTGTATGATGTTGGTCAGATCTGTTCCTTGAAAATATACTGCGATTAAGACCTAAAATAATTTTGGTCCAGCTAGTATTTATATCTGTCCACCACCACCACCCAATCTTCCTACCAATCATGATACTTCAGTTTTGGTTAGAACCAATATTTTATAAAACTAATCTTGCTTATACCACATTTCATGAACCCTGGCCATCATGTTATAAAAGTAATTTTGCTTATACCACATTTCATTAACCCTGGCCATCATGTTATAAAACTAATCTTGCTTATATCAAATTTCATGAACCCTGGCCATCATGTTATAAAACTAATCTTGCTTATACCAAATTTCATGATCCCTGGCCATCATGTTATAAAATCCGCCTTACATATATCATATTGCATGAGGACTGGCCATTGTGTCATAATGATGTTAACCTTTATATATAGTACCACCTGAAGTAGAAAAATTGGTGATCAATATATACCATGGTATAAAGGAATTATATGATCTGCAAAAAAGTAAACTTACGATGACTGACTTTGTTTTCTTGAGCTCCAGCTGTGATGACCAAAAGGAAACTGACCCATCCTGAAAAGGAAAACTACAATTCATGTGATGACCAAAAGGAAACTGACCCATCCTGAATAGAAAACTACAATTCATGTGATGACCAAAAGGAAACTGACCCATCCTGAATAGAAAACCACAATTCATGTGATGACCAAACGATCACTTTCCCATCAAAAAATGACAATTCAAGAATATTTTGTTACATAAATTCATCAATCGACTGGATGAAATTTCTATCATTTGAACATATTGCCAGTCTTTAAGTGATCTTTTTCCATTAAAAAAAGCTAATGTCATAAATTTTTGTCAATACAAGAAACTACATGCTATCTTGTAAAAGTTCATAAAGAGTCTCCCAGTCTGTAAACATATAACCAGGTAGACTGAGTACATGTGTTATTTATTGTAACAAGGTTAGGTGGGAAAATAAATCAGGATTTCCAGGTTTTCCCACCCTTGACACTATAAGGGTGTTTAGTGAAAGAGTAATGAACATTATGAGTCATATCTCAAAGTGAGTAGGCACTACAACTTGAAGATACATTCCTGCCTGTGATAGGCACTACAACATGAAGATACATTCCTGCCTGTGATAGGCACTACAACATGAAGATACATTCCTGCCTGTGATAGGCACTACAACTTGAAGATACATTCCTGCCTGTGATAGGCACTACAACTTGAAGATACATTCCTGCCTGTGATAGTCACTACAACTTGAAGATACATTCCTGCCTGTGATAGGCAATTCAACTTGAAGACACATTCCTGCCTGTGATAGGCAATACAACTTGAAGACACATTCCTGCCTGTGATAGGCACTACAACTTGAAGATACATTCCTGCCTGTGATAGGCACTACAACTTGAAGATACAGTCCTGCCTGTGGCAAGCAATACACCTTCTAATAGAGATAACTGCATTTTACATTCCTGCCTGTGACAAGCAATACACCTTCTAATAGAGAAAACTGCATTATACAATCCTGCCTGTGACAAGCAAAACAAAATCTGACAGATAACTGCATTATACATTCCTGCCTTTCAGAAACAATACATCTTCTGAAAAAGATATTTGCATTATACATTCCTGATGAAGACAAGCAATACAAATTTTGATTGAAATAATTGCATTATACATTCCTGACTATGACATGCAATACAGCTTATGATAGCGATAATTTAAATCATTTTAATCCCTCTATCTAAAAGCTGTATGACAGAAAGGAAAACTCCAAAATACCAGGTTTTATTAACTAGTCTCTTTAATTTTAAAGTTACACTATGACAAATTAAGTAGACAGAAGAAATGAATTGGCAATCTTGAACCATGAAGAAAGGACCTAAAATCTGTAACACCATCCAGCATTAACAAGTATTTGTACCAATTTAATCAAATTGCCTAATATGATCTGAATGGTATTTAGCTCAGAAGTGACGACAAGTATATGAATTAACACATGGATAGAGAGAAGGAATAAAATGAATCCTAAGTTTTTGCTACAATGTTAACAATACAAATGTATTCTAAAAAAGAGGCTTTATTAGCATCACAAAGGACCCCATGACTGTTTCATTTATGCTGTTAGTGATCACAAAAAATACAAAATCATGGAAACACAAAACCATACATTTATCATTAATGGTGAATCTTATCACCTGACTACACCCAACAAATGCCCCATCAGGGGTATCTGTAATCCTAAGGACTGGATCTCTGTGAGGTATTCCCTCAATCTTTGCTGGCAGATGAAAGTCAACATCTTTAGCTCGAAGATAAGAGTCCTCTTTTTCGGCATACTCCAACTGCATGTAGGTACAAAATTCATCCCATGAAATGAAACCTTCAGACGACCAGTCAATCTTCATAAACAATGCATCTATCTGGCTCTCCTGAAAGGAATAAAAAACAACAGTGACATGGTACAAAAATAAAATGCTCAAATAAGGATTGAGTTTGCTCATCTGGTTTATACCTGCCTATTGTCAAACGCAAGAGCAGTCATACATGAAATCTGGTTCAAGTGGTTGTTCTCTGTAGAAATTTCCTACAGTGCTGTTGATCACACATTCAAAGAACCAACTGTTTTGAGGTTTTCTAGTTTTGTGTTATAGCTTACTAGGCATACACTGGTCTAAATGCCAAATGTAACAGTAAGGTCTGGTATTGCACACTATGTATTAAACACTGTTCTGTGTCAAATATAATAATGTTCACCATACATACACTGTTCTAAATGTCAAATGTAATAATGTTCACCAGACATACACTGTTCTAAATGTCAAATGTAATAATGTTCATCAGGCATACACTGTTTTAAATGTTAAATGTAATATTGTTCACCAGGCATACACTGTTCTAAATGTCAAATGTAATAATGTTCACCAAGTATACATTGTTCTAAATGTCAAATGTAATAATGCACACCAGGCATACACTGTTCTAAATGTCAAATGTAATAATGTTCACCAGGAATACACTGTTCTAAATGTTAAATATAATAATGTTCACCAGGCATACACTGTTCTAAATGTCAAATGTAATAATGTTCATCAGGCATACACTGTTCTAAATGTTAAATGTAATAATGTTCACCAAGCATAAACTGTTCTATATGTCAAATGTAATAATGCACACCAGGCATACACTGGTCTAAATGGGAAATGCAGCAACAAAGAAGGTTACTTCAGGTTTGAACATACCTATGTCAGAATAATTTGAGTTATTTGGCAGAAAATGGTGGTATTTTACAGAAAATGGTGGTATTTTACAGAAAATGGTGGTATTTTACATATTGTTTTAGTGTTTAATTTTAAATAACTGCAAACAGAATTGATGCATCTTCACTAGCCAGTGATAGTCATTGCACATCAACCATTCTGATAGTCATTGCATATCAACCATTCTAGCATATGTACCTACAGCCAAAACATGTTTAGAACAACTGCCCTTATCCAGATTAAGATTTTACTGTACGGATATCAGGAAAACTTAGTTGGTCAATCAGAAATCTCATTATGTAAAATCGAACTCATTAGATTTCAATATGGTGACATCTATAATGGTCACATGCTGCAACTCAAAATTTAAAAAAAGGACATGAAAGGTTTCAAATGGAGAAGTTGCCTGTGATAGGTGTCTATAGAATAAGCATGCTACATTTATGAAAATTTCTACATCAAAATGATGCCCATTGATCAAACTGATTCAAAAGTCAAACAAAACCTCCCACCCCCTCTCATAAGCAAGTTTAAGGCTAACAGCTTTTATTTCTTATTATGACAAGATTCAGTTTGTAAAATATGTCTTCATTGAATACATTATTTTACAATTTTAGGATGCTGTTGTTGCACACTCCACATACAAATGTGAGCCTACAACATTCACTAAAATTTGTAATACATAATAACCAAAATGATGCTGTTTAATTGAAATTATTTGAAACTCAATTTTTCTCCTGATCTGCACATTAGGACTGATGGCTATTTGTATGTAAACCATTGAAAATGTGCATGCCGTACCTTGCTCAACTTGGTATTTTTTTTAACACGATGCACATATTGTACCTCTTCTAGTGACAGTAATTAAACTCACCTGTCTAATATGCAGACACCCTGTATGTAATTAAACTCACCTGATTAATATGCAGACACCCTGTATGTAATTAAACTCACCTAATTAATATATATTGCTCTTATCCATAACTAATCTCAACTTATTATTAGGCCTAAATCTTGTCTATAATTATACTCACCTTATTAATAGGCCTAAATCTTGTCTATAATTATACTCACCTTATTAATAGGCCTAAATCTTGTCTATAATTATACTCACCTTATTAACATGCATAGATCTTGTGTATAATTATACTCACCTTATTAATAGGCCTATATCTTGTCTATAATTATACCCACCTTATTAATAGGCCTATGTCTTGTCTATAATTATACTCACCTTATTAACATGCATAGATCTTGTGTATAATTATACTCACCTTATTAATAGGCCTATATCTTGTCTATAATTATATTTACCTTTTTAATAGGCCTATATCTTGTCTATAATTACACTCACCTTATTAACATGCATAGATCTTGTGTATAATTATACTCACCTTATTAATAGGCCTATATCTTGTCTATAATTATACTCACCTTATTAATAGGCCTATATCTTGTCTATAATTATACTCACCTTATTAATAGGCCTATATCTTGTCTATAATTATACTCACCTTATTAATAGGCCTATATCTTGTCTATAATTATACTCACCTTATTAACATGCATAGATCTTGTGTATAATTATACTCACCTTATTAATAGGCCTATATCTTGTCTATAATTATACTCAACTTATTAATAGGCCTATGTCTTGTCTATAATTATACTCACCTTATTAACATGCATAGATCTTGTGTATAATTATAATCACCTTATTAATAGGCCTATATCTTGTCTATAATTATACTCACCTTATTAATAGGCCTATGTCTTGTCTATAATTATACTCACCTTATTAACATGCATAGATCTTGTGTATAATTATAGTCACCTTATTAATAGGCCTATATCTTGTCTATAATTATACTCATCTTATTAACATGCATAGATCTTGTGTATAATTATACTCACCTTATTAATAGGCCTATATCTTGTCTATAATTATACTCACCTTATTATTAGGCCTATGTCTTGTCTATATTTATACTCACCTTATTAACATGCATAGATCTTGTGTATAATTATACTCACCTTATTAATAGGCCTATATCTTGTCTATAATTATACTCACCTTATTAATAGGCCTATATCTTGTCTAAAATTATACTCACCTTATTAATAGGCCTATGTCTTGTCTATAATTATACTCACCTTATTAACATGCATAGATCTTGTGTATAATTATACTCACCTTATTAATAGGCCTATATCTTGTCTATAATTATACTCACCTTATTAATAGGCCTATGTCTTGTCTATAATTATACTCACCTTATTAATAGGCCTATATCTTGTCTATAATTATACTCACCTTATTAATAGGCCTATGTCTTGTCTATAATTATACTCACCTTATTAATAGGCCTATGTTTTGTCTATAATTATACTCACCTTATTAATAGGCCTATGTCTTGTCTATAATTATACTCACCTTATTAATAGGCCTATGTCTTGTCTATAATTATACTCACCTTATTAACATGCATAGATCTTGTGTATAATTATAGTCACCTTATTAATAGGCCTATATCTTGTCTATAATTATACTCACCTTATTAACATGCATAGATCTTGTGTCTAATTATACTCACCTTATTAATAGGCCTATATCTTGTCTATAATTATACTCACCTTATTAATAGGCCTATATCTTGTCTATAATTATACTCACCTTATTAATAGGCCTATGTCTTGTCTATAGTTTTACTCACCTTATTAACATGCATAGATCTTGTGTATAATTATACTCACCTTATTAATAGACCTATGTCTTGTCTATAATTATACTCACCTTATAAATAGGTCTAAATCTTGTCTATAATTATACTCACCTTATTAATAGGCCTATGTCTTGTCTATAATTATACTCACCTTATTAATAGGTCTATGTCTTGTCTATAATTATACTCACCTTATTAATAGGCCTATGTCTTGTCTATAATTATACTCACCTTTTTAACATGCATAGATCTTGTGTATAATTATAGTCACCTTATTAATAGGCTTATATCTTTTCTATAATTATACTCACCTTATTAACATGCATAGATCTTTTGTATAATTATACTCACCTTATTAATAGGCCTATATCTTGTCTATAATTATACTCACCTTATTAATAGGCTTATATCTTGTCTATAATTATACTCACCTTATTAACATGCATAGATCTTGTGTATAATTATACTCACCTTATTAATAGGCCTATATCTTGTCTATAATTATACTCACCTTATTAACAGGCCTATGTCTTGTCTATAATTATACTCACCTTATTAATATGCACAGACCGAGTCCATAATTATACTCATCTGACATTTTACTGATCCAAGCAACTTGACCAAAATTAAAAATAATCAGATCAGAAAAAAATTTTGTTGAGTGTTCACAAGCTCAACTGATCAAGATTACCTGATTAACATGTATCAATGTCAATCATTAACAGCAATCATCCAAGATCTTAATAACAGAAGTCTATTTACTGAGTCTGAGAAGAATCAACTCAGGAATATTGTTAGGTGTAGGCTCATACTAATGTAACAAAAGAAAAGAGTGAAGTCAATAAGCTTTGTAAATTTTAACAAAAATAATTTGTTTTTCTTGAAAACAATGTAAAACATAGAAAATAGGACTTTTCACTTGTGAATATAATCTAAAATTGAATTCTAAGATTGAAAAATATAAGTCCAATCACTAAACAGTTATTATTGAATCCAGGTTCAGATCTCGATGAAGTTCTATGGAAGATGATAATGTCAGATCAGGTTATTGTACTGGTGGCAATATATCCTCGATTCAATCACAGTTTACAATGTTTTATTTATAATTCAAGCTTAAATTTCCACTGAATTTCTTTCTCCCAGAACATTTTATAAAAAAGTACACTTAAGTCTTCTTAAGAATAAATTATTTGAAAAAAAAAGATGAACTTCAAAAATAATCTTCTTCAAAATTAAAACCCTCTTGAGCCCTCAAGGTTTAACATAGGACTGAATAAATTTAATACCAATTGGCTGTTTTAAGCCTCAATTTTGGATCACATGATAGTTCACTTGACAGGCTAAGTAATTTCTAACTTGAACAGCACCATAAAACAATGACAATTATCATGTAGCCAGAAAAGTCCTTTCTAAGAATCAAATTTTCACATTGGAAATTAAAAAAAGAAAGACTTATTTCCAACTCAACTAACACATGGGCTGAAAATGACTTTGGTAATGGCCAATCATTTCTGCTTAGTGTTTACAACATATATGAACCAAAGTGAGCTACAAATAATGATAATATAAAACATTTTACATTCTAATTAAACTGAATATTTGTTTTCAAAAATTTCAAATCCTGTGAATAAATTCATTACAATAAATTGAAATGAAACACAAATAAAATAAAAATGAAATTAAAATTAGCACACAAGCAATTAAAAATTACTTATTTGTAACATTAGTGTCACAAATGTATCAAATCAACTCAGGAATAGTCTCCCGAGTGTCACAAACTTAGCATATCAGATACAAGCTCATCTTATGGTTTATTAGAATATATTGATTGGCTGATTACCAAACATGTGTGACATCTTGATTATATATATTGTTAAACCTGCAAGTTCATTCATTATATTTCCTCATTAGTATGCAAACATCTCACTCAATTCTGTACAAATCAATGATTTTGTTGAAATATGTCCATATTTCAAATTTGATTAGAAATTCAGCCTCCAGAATACTAACAAGCTCAACTTACCTGATGCAAAATCATCTCATGGCTGTACATAAAATTTGATACATTTGAGATCTGTAAAATATAAGCTTACATTCCAGATCTAATCCAAATCTGATCAAACTTATTGTCTCCCGAGTGATAACAAATTCAGCCAATCTAATATAAAATTACTTCAATAATATACAAAAATCCTAATCAAACTCATTCAACATCCAGACAATATAAGTATATATTCAAAGTTTGATCAAAATCAGATAAAAATAACATGTCTGCCTGATCTCTGACATGCCCAGCAATCACATACAAGATAACCCTGTCAATGTGTATAGATCCCACTCCTTAACAATCTCATTCAAGATCCTAAAACACAAACCCTTATCCAAGTCAGATCAAAACCCAATAAGAAATATTGCCTCCAGAGTGGTATCAAGTAAACTGAGAATACACAATGCAAGCAGGGCCCTATATAAGCTCACTTGGCCTTTATTGACCAGGCCATGATGGATGGTACACAATGGATATGGCAAGTTCATTTGCCTTAATTGCCAGATCATGATGGATGGTACACAATGGATTTCATAAGTTCATTTGGCTTTATTGCCAGGTGAGCTAACAACAAAATGAAATAATTATAAAATAAAATAACTGTTGGCATGGTATGTAGTAATATTGAAATAGACTACATATACACATAATTTATGAATATTCATAAACCGTTTACCTTGATATGAATGCTGAAAGATCCCCTTTCTCCATTAGGATCTGGCAATTGTTGGAATAAAGTAATAGAATAATGCTTGTGTTAGATTCTACCTATTCTCATTCAAAATAAGACAACCCATCTACAAACAATACAGTTAATTTAAGTCATATGGTTTGAGATATTATTCCCTGACTGTGACAAAAGTTATAACAGCAACACAACAAAGATATATGCTAACCTTGTTTGCACTGATGTTTAATTTGCTTTTCAGTAATTCTTTGAATTCTGCTAGGTCCAATTTACCGGATTTGTTTTCATCTGCTGCGGCAAATGCTGCTTTTAGTGTTTCTAGTGCATCAATGTTAATCCTTTCTTCAATCTGCAAGAAAAATTAGAAAATATGAACTGATAAATTTGTAGAGTTTGTTGCAATATGACACTGTAGTTATTTTCACATTTTGTATTAATTGTTCTTGTACTGAGTAAGATTTATAGGGAGATGTGAATAATTTTATCTTTGGTAAATTTTTGAATAAAACAAGTTGTTACTGCAAAACAAATGCTTTAGAAATAAATGGAAAAAGTTGATCTAACTGTGACTGACAACATTCAACCCTTGTCTTTTACAAGAGATTAAAGTTTTGGTCTAACGAAGATACATGTAATAAATACAAGATGAGGAAAAGGAATGCATGTAATAAGCCTATGATACAACTTTATTTAGGTTTCAATTCACATAATAAATGCATTTAATTAATTACAACATTCCACTAAAAGACATTCTCATGCAGTCGTCTGCAACACAAATACAGTCTTATAAATCAGGTTCAATAGCAAACTGCATAAACAAAGATCTGCCATCGCATAATGCTCCAGCAAATCTGGGTCTGTACAGTTTGTGAGAATAATCAAAACAGCAAACAATAAAAACAAAACAAAACAAAATTGATTTAGTCAGATAATGCCAGTACAAATTCATTGACAGCAAAACAATGACAAACTCATTTCATGCAATTAAAAGCTCATTATCCAATTATCTCACTATAAGATTTTGTCCTAAACATTTTGATTCAGCAAATTAATATTTTGCCAAATAATAATTACTACAGGAAAAGAACAAGAGTCCCTTGATGGAAATGATGCTCTACTGGGCAAAATGAAAATCCAGGAATTAAAGACCATTTCTTCCTATCAACTGTTTAGTGTTGAAACCAACTCTATTAATCATCAGTGATAACAAGATTTTGAAATTCGCTGCTGTGGTGGCCATAATGGATGTCAGATAGGCATCATTTCCATTTGGGACAAAGTAGACATCATTAAAAGTCATTTTGGTCAAAACCCCTGGTCAGAATGATCATTAATTCAGGAAGGGTAGTGACAGCAATATTTCCACAATAGTCATCATGGCAGCCATGTTGGATGTAAGACAGGCACCATCTACATATAAAACCAACCATCATAAGAAGTCTACTGGTGATAATCCCATCTTGATATATTGATTCATTTGGTATTAGAGATATCTTTCAGACTGACACTATGGTGGTCATATTAAAAATTAATCATTTTCATTTAGGACATTTAAGATGACAACATAAAACTCTTCGAAGGAGCGATAACAAGATTTTCAAGCTGGCCACTATGGCAGCCATATTAGAGCGAGATTAACATCATTTTCATTTAAGACCAAGCAAACATCCTATGTCTTTTGGTGATAACCCCATGTCAATGTGAATAATTACATTCATTGTTTTACATCGTTGTGTGGTGGATGTTGTTGTTGTTCTGGGACTAAATGCCATTTTTCAGCACATAATAGGCTATACATGGTGGCCAGTATTAAAGGTGGAGGAAGAAACCGGGAAATCCATGAAAAGAACCACCAATCCATGAGAAGCTACTGGCCAGCTTTCTCACATATCCACATTCCACAAATCTTTGACTCATTCATGAAGACAGAGGTGAGATGGCAGAGATCCGTAACGAACAGCACCTTAGACCTCTCTGCCACTCAGTGCTCCTTATGGTTGTAATAGGCATCCGATCTGCATCATTTTCATTTTGAAGCAAGTGGATATCATAAGGCAGTTTTGATGTAAACCTCATGTTCATATCATCAATGTACTGTGAGAGATGACTAGCAACATCAGAGTTTCCTGATAAGCACTGTGGTGTCCATGCAACATCAAGATGACCACTCTGGTGATCATACTGGACAAAAGATTTAAGTATTATTTTCATTCAGGACTAACTGGACATCATAAGAAGTCTTTAAGTGAAAATCAAATGTTGATATGGCTGTCCATTCAAGGGTAGTTGCAATAATATTTTTAAACATGACTTCTGTGGTGACCATACTGGATGTCCGATTTTGAATGTTACTGTTGAGGTGACCATACTGGATGTCGGATTAGCACAATTTTGCTTTAAGACCAATTATTTATCATAAGAAAATCTTCTAGTGAAATCCCTTGTTAATATGACCATCTATTCAGGATTAACTTTAACGAGATTTTCAGGATGGCAGGTATGGTGTCCATATTGGATGTACAAGCAGCATCCATTTCACATAGGACCAACAAGGATGAATTTTGTCTTTCAAATTTTATGGCAATCTTCTAAATAGTTTTGGAGGAGTAGTGATAAGACAAATTGTTGGATGAAAAAAGATGACCAAATGACCATCCCATGTGCTCTTTTGGCCTATGACAGCTAAAACTCAAAACATGCTGGTCGGTTGAATTTTTTTAAGTCTATGAATGGATCAAATTACCTCTTTTCTGAATCATTATTCACTGGTGAAGTTAGATGCAAAAAATTTATTTCTAGAAATGTCGGAGGAATATATATTACATAAATTTAATTTTTTTAAATATCTGCCTATAATTTATCTTCAAAAATAGCTTACAATATTCTTCATCTTGGCCGAATGATATTTGGAGCAAAATTATTTTTTACTGTTAAACACTGAAAGGGGTTTTGCAGTTTTAATAAACCAACTTCGTTACAACTTTTCCTGTAGAAAATAGTCAGGCTTCCAATATTAATGTTTCCAAAAACAAAATCATGCAAATGGAAAGTTAGGTGAGTAAATTTGCAAACCCGTAAAAAGCATGCAACAGAAATAAATGACAATAAAACTGTTTGGGTTTTTTCTTAAATTTATATTGAGTCACATGACAATAAATGTACAAAATCCACCAACTGCATTTTCAATAACTGTACATGTATAATATCTTAAAATGATAATGTCAGAGTGATGCAAAAACTCAGCCATTTCCATTATCTGAGTAAAATGTTTTTTCTTTATATGAACATTAAGCATTTTACAAAATGACAGACTTTTAAACATGCAAAATTCTAAGTGACCAAAGATAAATAACAAATAAAAACCATAAAAAATCAAAGCATACCTGCTTGAACAAAAATATTAAAAATATTTTATCAAACTATTTTTGTCATGTACTCTCAATATAAATACATTTAATACATGATTAAAGAATTTCAATTAGTTCTTTAAGTTTTGTTACACAATAAGAATTCTCATCATTATTAAATATAGTTGTATAAGCTGGTGTACACGGATTAAACTATAGGAACAAATTCTTTTGAAAGTGTCCAAAATGCCATGTTTTTGAGAATTCATGTTTAAGCAATTGTTGCTTTCTTAAAACCAACATTTGGCAGAATTACTTGAAGTGCTTTGGAATAATAATAAATCTGGAATGAGTATTGGATGTGTAACAGAACTATTTTTTTTTATTCTGGCACGATCCTATTGCACCATACCAACTTCTGTTCTATAATATCTCCATTCACCTGTACAAATACGTATAACATAAGTATAATGTAACGTATATAACATTTGCATAATATAATGTATATAACATGTATAATGAAATATGTATAAAATATTTATAATGAAATGTATATGTAATGTATGTACAAAAAAAATGTATAATGTATGTACACCAAAAAATGTATAATGTATAAACAATTAAAAATAGTCAATAGTAAGTATAGTGAAATATGAAAAATATGAAATGAAAATATTTAATAAAGCTTTAAGTTTTCTAATTTAAACATGTTGCCAGAGTGATGTCATTAATGAAAAGAAATGATTTGTTAAATTATCACTGTAAGTATATCCTGGTAACCATTACGGGCTGTACATGTACATGGCAGTCACTAGTCCAGGACATGTGACTTCAAAATGTGACTCATCCTAACAAATTTTTAACTTGTCATATTTTTGTCTTAAATGAATTATCCCAATTAAACAATTTACAGCTTCCCCAACTTAAACTTTGTATAGTGACTTTTCTCATCTTATCATTAGCATTATTATCTCTTTTACTGAAAATTCCTACTTAAACACAACTGTCAACTTTATAACATTCATGACATCAGGCACAGAATAAGGATAATTTCCCCTTTTTCATTGTAAGAGTCAGACCAAATTTGACGATAAGGACCAATTCTACCATGTATTTTTTTAAATTCATATTCATTCACTTGCATTTCATGAAAACATGTAAGCTATTTATCATTTCTTCATAATTCTCTTTCTTGCCCAATTAAGACTTTTTATATCTGAAACTAATAATTGTCTTACACACAAAGTGTTAAATTGGGCAATCCTGCTAGCTGTTTATGCTAAAAACTGTATCACTTACAAAACCTCACAAATATGTATCTTTGAATCATAGACATTCTAATAAATTTAACAATTGATGCAGATCCTACAAAATGATTGTGAATAATTAGACAGTCTAATAAATTTTACAATTGATGCAGACCCTACAAAATGATTGTGAATAATTCATGAACAGGCATGAACCATTCTAGAATGGTTCATGAACCTAGTTCATCAAAATTCTTTAAGAGTTCATGAACTTAGGTAATGAACTTTCATGAATATTTGTTCAGGAACTCAAATGATAAACTGATCATTAACATTTCAAAAATGTTCATGAACATTCATAAACAGTTTATGATTGTTCATGAAGTCATGAATTTGTTATCATAGGGGGAAAAAGATTTGCACTGTAATTTTCATTTATATTTATCCTTGTCTGGATGAAAAAGGCCACTTATGAGCGAAGTTACTGCTTGAAAAACAGCAGTCATAGAACAGTCCATCAGATACACAGTCCCTCTGATATGATGGCACATTCATTCAACATAACAATGTCATTATATTGGTACATGTACATGCATATTTGAAATAGTAGTACTTGATCCCTGTGAGAATAATCAAACAGGGCCATTAAATTGAACACAGTCTGAAGTCTGATATATTCTTGGTCAGATTTCTAGGGTTTTTGCATAAGCATTGGTAAGACAAGAATAAAAGTAGTACAACACTTATCACTTATGCATGACACACATATTGATAAGCATTATATATGTATAGGATATTTGTTTAGAAAACTATGGTATATCAGACCCCAATGTTAACAGACTAAATTGAAGATTGTAATGCCCAATGGTCAATACAGGTTTTGAAGAATGTTATATTCCTGTCTGTGGTCTCCAAACTATGGACTACATAATCATTGTAATATGGGTAATAAATGTAATCCTCAATTAAATAATACTCTGAGATTCTCCTGTTGATGGCAGTCAAGAAGACATTTTGCTTATATAGTAAACTAGTTTTCAAGTTTCAACATGCCTTGTAAATTTAAAACCTCACAATATGACAAATATTTTTTTATGAGATGACCTCTGTGTCATTCAATTCTCATGAAATTCTTCTAATTAATACTTACCAATATTTAACAGCAGCCATATTCAAATTTTCATCCTACTTTCTTTAAGAAATGTAACATGTCCAGTAAGATGCACATTCACTTCTTTAGAGCCCCCAGTTAGCAACCAACACCAGCCCTAAATATAACATTATTTACGTGACTGCTATTATATTAAAAATGTTAATGCAAAACCTACAAATACATTCTTACCATACAAACATGCATAGTGAACCAGTCCTCTTGGGTTTTGTACATCTTGGTTAATGCTAAAGCACAAAAACATACTTGCTGTACAAAGATGCTCAACAGACCAATTGTAATTAGTAATGTACATCTTCCAAGAAACCATAAATATTATAATATTTAATAAAGTTATATTTCACTATTGATTTTCTAGTGTAAGCTCCAGCCATTTTATTGCTACACAGTAATAGGTGGGCCAACAAACCTGATGGGGATGAAATTTATAAGTCACTAAAACTCTTAACAAGTCTAATTCAACAATTTTCAAGTGACCACATAAATTCAATTTGTGACCTTAAAGGATTCATGTGCCAACTTACTAAATTGGAATCTCACCATAAAATTATACAAATCAATACTAAGCTAGCTTTTTCTAAAATGAAATCCTTTTTTTGTTTCATGTAGTAATAGAAAATAAATAAGTCAGATTTAAAATACAAATGTTTTATGGCAGAGCAACACAAGTAGTTTACTATCTGTCAAGGCAATGGAAGTGAAGTGCCTTGCCCAATGATATACCAAGGCAATAGGAGTGAACTGCCTTGCCCAATGATAAACACCAAGGCAATGGGAGTGAACTGTCTTGCCCAAAGATACACACCAAAGCAGTGGAAGTGAACTGTCTTGCCCAACGATACACACCAAGGCTATAGGTGGGAAGTGCCTTGCCCAATGATACACACCAAGGCAATAGGAGTGAACTGCCTTGCCCAATGATACACACCAAGGCTATAGGTGTGAAGTACCTTGCCCAATGATACACACCAAGGCAATAGGAGTGAACTGCCTTGCCCAATGATACACACCAAGGCTATAGGTGTGAAGTGCCTTGCCCAATGATACACACCAAGGCAATAGGAGTGAACTACCTTGCCCAATGATACACACCAAGGCTATAGGTGTGAATTGCTTTGCACTGAATGACACACACCAAGGCTATAGGTGTGAAGTGCCTTGCCCAATGATGCACACCAATGCAATGGGAGTAAAGTGCTTTGCTCATGGACAAACACAAAGCTTTCAAAGGTAGCTTTAACAATTGGAGTCAAATGGCTATGTCTGCTGTGTAGCAGTTTATAGTGACATCTAGCACTGGGGCATTATGCCACTGACATAGGGCATCATGTCCCACCCAGTCACATTATCTTAACACCAGGCCCAGGAGTTCTATCCTAAACTCTTGACACTGAGCATTTGAAGTGATGCAGCTACTAGTGTCATTTTTACAAGTCTCTGTTGTACCTTGGCTGGGCTTTGAACCTGTGAGCTTTAACCACTTAGGCCACCAGTTCAGTCCAATATGAGTGAAATGACTTGACCAATGATACACACCAAGGCAACAGGAGAGAACTGCCTTGCCCAATGATACACACCAAGGCTATAGGTGTGAAGTGCCTTGCTCCATGACACACACCAAAGCTATAGGTGTGAAGTGCCTTGCACAATGATACACACCAAGACAATAGGAGTGAAATGACTTGCCCAATGATACACACCAAGGCTATAGGTGTGAAGTGCCTTGCCCAATGATACACACCAAGCCTATAGGTGGGAAGTGCCTTACCTAATGACACACACCAAGGCAATAGGAGTGAACTGCCTTGCCCAATGATACACACCAAGACAATAGGAGTGAAATGCCTTGTCCAATGATACATACCAAGGCTATAGGTGTGAAGTGCCTTGCCCAAGGACACACACCAAGGCAACAGGAGAGAACTGCCTTGCCCAATGATACATACCAAGGCTATAGGTGTGAAGTGCCTTGCTCCATGACACACACCAAAGCTATAGGTGTGAAGTGCCTTGCACAATGATACACCAAGACAATAGGAGTGAAATGACTTGCCCAATGATACACACCAAGGCTATAGGTGTGAAGTTCCTTGCCCAATGATACACACCAAGCCTATAGGTGGGAAGTGCCTTACCTAATGACACACACCAAGGCAATAGGAGTGAACTGCCTTGCCCAATGATACACACCAAGACAATAGGAGTGAAATGCCTTGTCCAATGATACATACCAAGGCTATAGGTGTGAAGTGCCTTGCCCAAGGACACACACCAAGGCAACAGGAGAGAACTGCCTTGCCCAATGATACATACCAAGGCTATAGGTGTGAAGTGCCTTGCTCCATGACACACACCAAAGCTATAGGTGTGAAGTGCCTTGCACAATGATACACCAAGACAATAGGAGTGAAATGACTTGCCCAATGATACACACCAAGGCTATAGGTGTGAAGTGCCTTGCCCAATGATACACACCAAGCCTATAGGTGGGAAGTGCCTTACCTAATGACACACACCAAGGCAATAGGAGTGAACTGCCTTGCCCAATGATACACACCAAGACAATAGGAGTGAAATGCCTTGTCCAATGATACATACCAAGGCTATAGGTGTGAAGTGCCTTGCCCAAGGACACACACCAAGGCAACAGGAGAGAACTGCCTTGCCCAATGATACACACCAAGGCTATAGGTGGGAAGTGCCTTGCCCAATGATACACACCAAGGATATAGGTGGGAAGTGCCTTGCCCAATGACACACACACCAAGGCAATAGGAGTGAAATGCCTTGCCCAATGACACACACCAAAGCAATAGGAGTGAATTGCCTTGCCCAATGACACACACACCAAAGCAATAGGAGTGAATTGCCTTGCCCAATGACATGCACCAAGGCAATAGGAGTGAACTGCCTTGCCCAATGATACACACCAAGGCAATAGGAGTGAAGTTCCTTGTCCAATGATGCACACCAAGGCAATAGGAGTGAATTGCCTTGCCCAATGATACACACTAAAGCAATAGGAAAGAATTGCCTTGTCCAATGATACACACCAAAGCAATAGGAGTGAATTGCCTTGCCTAATGATACACACCAAGGCTATAGGTGGGATGTGCCTTGCCCAATGACACACACACCAAGGCAATAGGAGTGAACTGCCTTGCCCAATGATACACACCAAAGCAATAGGAGTGAATTGCCTTGCCCAATGACACACACCAAGGCAATAGGATTGAGCTGTCTTGATCAAGGACATACACCAAGGCAATAGGAATGAAATGCCTTGCACAAAGGCACAAACAATGGTAGCTGATCTAGGCTTGTCTAATGGCAGGATTCTAACCTACACCTTTCCAGGTGAAAATCTGGCATGCTAATCAGAGCCACAATAGCTTCTAACAAGACAGTTACATGTACACAAATACACAGATTGTATTCTGCCTGTCTTTACACTTCGAGAAGCCACTTTGTGTGTGTGTGTGTGTGTGTGTGTGTGTGTGTGTGTGTGTGTGTGTGACTTAGATTTTTAACGTAGCTTTAAAAAAATTTCAGTCATATCCATATATCTGCAGTATGACAGTTTATAGTTATGTCTAGCACTGGGGCCTAACACTAACCTCTTAATGCTATGCGACAAGCAACTCAGCTGTTAGTATAATTTTTGAAAGACTTTTGTATGGCTTTGCCGGGGTTTGAACCTGCGACCGAACCATATCTGCATCCAAAGCAGACATGGTTAGAGCATCTGACTTGGATGCAGGATAACCACTAGGGCACCAGAGTGATTCACTTTTTTGTAATCTAATCAAACAATCAGACTTAGATTAAATATGGTTTTCTAAGCACTGCAAACCTAACCAGACAACTTGCAAACAAGTCAAAGATTTTGTTTGCTGTCTTTAAAACCAGTATAAATAAATAAAATGAACCAAAAGTAGTCTTTCCTTTGTTGGTTTATGTAACTGCAACAAAATGGGTTGTGTTGGTACTTCTAATTGGTGTTTATAGGATATGCAAGGTGTGTTGATAGTAATTCTAACTGGTGTTTATATGATTTGCAAGGTGTGTAGTTAATAATTCTAATTGATGTTTATATGATATACAAAGTGTTTAAGTAGTAATTCTAACTGGTGCTTATCTGATATACAGGGTGTGTCCATAGAGCACATAATTCTGATTGGTTTTTATATAACATGCAAATAAACAAAGAGTTTAACTTAGATATATGGAATGCAAATGTAAAACAGCATTACTATTTCTCCACAAGTAAACAGCCTAAAATTTGTTGAATGGTGACTGAAAAAATATTACTATGTCATTAATATCACTAATTATCACTCCACTTTAAAATAACCCAAGCAAAAGCCCTAGTTATCTCTCCACTAGTGCACAGCAAAAGTAAGTTATCTCTCCACTATTACATAACCCAAGCAAAAGCATTAGTTATCAGTAGTAATAGGGGACGATTTGGCGTCAATGGGAGTTATCATTAAAATATTGCCTGGGACGATTTGGCGTCAAGATTTTTGGCGAAAAATGGCACAGCGTGGGGT
>JAEAOA010001044.1:1612500-1614998 GCA_016746295.1 Potamilus streckersoni | reverse complement strand
TGCATTTCCAAATACCTTAGACTACAAAAGACATGTAATGGCCTCCCTCTGGTACGCAGTCATACTTTCGATGTTAAAAGTACAAAGTATCTTGTTTAGATCAATTGCCGCCACCATGTTCGGCCGATGTACATGCAGCACGCTATTGGTAAGTTTGTATTACATACTAAGGGATGCAACTCATGAACTCCGTATATATCGCTAGAACAAACGTCAATATATTATTTCAATCTGCCAAGGTGTAGATAGTGTGATCATATCGGAACCTTGGCTTGAAAAAATGGTCTACCTTGGACTTCATTTTAATCAAACCTACTCGAAATATTTATTCTTTTTCTCAAGCTTTTCATTTTTGTCTCGCAATATCATGTTTTCTTCTATTAATTTGCTATTAATTATATGTTGTTGAGAGCTGATATAGAAATAATTTATGTTTAAGGCACATGACTATTAACTGATATCATGCAGATCATTTCCAGTGTTAGTTTTGTCAGTAGATTGGGAACCAGATCGAAGTCCAATAGTAATCTTAGGAATCAGTAATTCATAACATGGCTTGTTTTTCGTTACCAAAGCACAATCCAACCCTCACCTTATTCAGTTCAGCTTATTCAAAAATGATCAGTAACACAACAGTATGAATATGGGAAACCAAAACCTCAGACATGTCTCTCTGAGGACAGTAAGAGTTAACAATACATTGAGTGGTAATATGGGACACCAAAACCTCAGACATGTCTCTCTGAGGACAGTAAGAGTTAACAATACATTGAGTGGTAATATGGGACACCAAAACCTCAGACATGTCTCTCTGAGGACAGTAAGAGTTAACAATACATTGAGTGGTAATATGGGACACCAAAACCTCAGACATGTCTCTCTGAGGACAGTGAGAGTTAACAATACATTGAGTGGTAATATGGGACACCGAAACCTCAGACATATCTCTTTGAGGACAGTGAGAGTTAACAATACATTGAGTAGTAATATGGGACACCAAAACCTCAGACATATCTCTCTGAGGACAGTAAGAGTTAACAATACATTGAGTGGTAATATGGGACACCAAAACCTCAGACATATCTCTCTGAGGACAGTGAGAGTTAACAATACATTGAGTGGTAATATGGGACACCGAAACCTCAGACATATCTCTTTGAGGACAGTGAGAGTTAACAATACATTGAGTAGTAATATGGGACACCAAAACCTCAGACATATCTCTCTGAGGACAGTAAGAGTTAACAATACATTGAGTGGTAATATGGGACACCGAAACCTCAAACATGTCTCTCAGAGGACAGTGAGAGTTAACAATACATTGAAAGGATGACCCTTTAGCCTGAAGGGGAATTTAACATAAATCCATAGATTTATTATTTTGGGACTTTAAGGGGAATTTAACATAATTCCATACATTTAATATTTTGGGACTTTAAGGAAAATTTAACATTAATCTATTGATTTAATATATTGGGACTTTAAGGGGAATTTAACACAATTCCATAGATTTAATATTTTGGGACTTTAAGGAGGATTTAACACAAATCCATACATTTAATATTTTGTGACTTTAAGGGGAATTTAACATAATTCCATAGATTTAATATTTTGGGATTTTAAGGGGGATTTAACATAATTCCATAGATTTAATATTTTGGGATTTTAAGGGGGATTTAACATAATTCCATAGATTTAATATTTTGGGACTTTAAGGGGATTTAACTTAAATCCATAAATTTAATATTTTGGGACTTTAAGGGGAATTTAACATAATTCCATAGATTTTTATAAGGGGAATTTAACATAATTCCATAGATTTAATATTTTTGGACTTTAAGGGGAATTTAACATAAATCCATAGATTTAGTATATTGGGACTTTAAAGGAATTTAACATTAATATATAGATTCAATATATTGGGACTTTGAGGGTTTTAACATAATTCCATAGATTTAATATTTTGGGACTTTAAGGGGAATTTAACATAAATCCATAGATTTATTACTTTGGGACCTTAATGGGAATGTAACATAAATCCATAGATTTAATATTTTGGGACTTAAAGGGGGATTTTACATAAATCCATAGATTTTATACATTGTGACTTTAAGGATAATTTAACATAAATCCATAGATTTAATATTTTGGGACTTTAAGGGGAATTTAACATAAATCCATAGATTTAATATTTTGGGATTTTAGGGGGGATTTAACATAATTCCATAGATTTAATATTTTGGGACTTTAATTGGGATTTAACATAAATCCATAGATTTAATATTTTGTGACTTTAAGGGGAATTTAACATAATTCCATAGATTTAATATTTTGGGACTTTAACTGGGATTTAACATAAATCCATAGATTTAATATTTTGTGACTTTAAGGGGAATTTAACATAATTCCATAGATTTAATATTTTGGGATTTTAAGGGGATTTAACATAATACCATAGACTTAATATTTTGGAACTTTAAGGGGATTTAACTTAAACC
>JAEAOA010001044.1:1557500-1607500 GCA_016746295.1 Potamilus streckersoni | reverse complement strand
ATCTAGGATGGGTCTGGATCCCAAACCCAAGTAAAGAGCCTATAGCTTACTAACATGACAAAGAGTTGGTACACAACAAAATGTAAGTGGTAATCTTGGGTAAAAAAGGCCAAGCGCGCAAAATAAATTAAATATACATGACGCTGGGAAAAATACTTTTTCTGGTTATCAATGATATTTGTAGTGAAGGGGGATACTATAGCGACAATGGGAGTTATCATTAAAATAGGGTGTTTTGTACTTTGGCGACAAGATTTTTGGCGACAAATGGCACAGCCGAGCCTTTATAGCGACAATGGGAATTTTGTATTAGCACACCCTGGGACTGTATAGCGTCAAGAGGAATGGTCCCAGGTGGCATGACGTCACGGTACTAAACACTTGGTAACAGTGTAGCAAGGAGCTGACCTAGTTGTCCTAAATACGCGCAGCTAGCACTACGACTCTAGGGAGGGACCTATAAAATAGAGACATACAAACCGACATATATTACTATAAAACCTAGAGTTATATATAAAGAATTACATAGACTTGAAATATGTTGATGGTGTTCATAAATTTGCATATTTATAATGATGCTATAAATAGTTTTAATCAAGGAAAAGACTAACACCAAAATGGATGTGACTAAAAGTAACGCTAAAATGACGAAATTGTCCCAGAACTTAACCGAGACTAAACATGTCCCTGAACATTAATTTATATTGGTTTAGACTAAAATTAATACAAAAATGGCGACATTGTCCAATACTATAGTGGAAATTAAGAAAATCTGAAACATTAATATTCAAGTGACTGTGACTAAAAGTAACGCTAAACATACGAAATTGTTCCAGAATATGACGGAGACTGAACTTATCGCAGTAGATTAAGTTATATCAGGGTTCCTGCAGGTCATGGAATCCTGGAAAAAAATTTGGAATTTAAAAAATAAATTTCAAGGGCCTTGAAAAGTTATGGAATTTGTCAAAACCTTGAAAAGTTTTGGAAAAGTCATGGAATTTGTGACAATGGAGTAAAAGATATTGATTACTTTAAATTTTATAGAGCACAGAGAACCGATTAAATAAAATGATAAAATTACAATCGATAAATGGTTTCAATTCATATAATAAGAGTAAGTACTCCTAATGGAAGTATAACATGATTTCAGGTGTAGTTCACTAAATAAAAGAAAGCAACTGGAAAGTAATGTATTTTGTTAATATTGCAAATAGGAACACATACAAAGACTACTAAGAATTGTTTCCTTTTTTCTTTTCAATACAAATTACATTGATCATTGGATTATGACATGAATTCCTACATAAAGTCAAAGTGTGCTAGCCCATGTAAATTTAAAAAGTATATATTAAATATATTTGTTCTTAACTTATTTCTTATTTTAAATTGAAAGATGTTATTCTTTATGTTCATTTACTTGACAATGCAAGATAGCGCGGTCCTTGAGTTTTATGAAATGGCCCTGGAAAAGGTTTGGAAAAGTCATGGAGTTTATTTTTGTTAAGTCTGCAGGAACCCTGTTATATTTGCTTAGTCTAAAAGTAGAACTAAGATTACCAAAATCTCCCAAACCATAGTAGAGACTGAGAAAAACTCTGGAGGATTGTATTCAGATTGCCTTGACTTAAAATATTCCACTAAATTTCAGAAATTGCGGACTTTAATGGAAACTGGTAACTAGTCAGATGTATTGGTTGTTAGAAATAGTTAAAGACGAAGTGTAGCACTAAATTCTGAAATTGCGCCTGGCTTTAGCGGAGACTGAAAATAATCCATAGATAATTTTTTAAAATGTTACCAAGACTTAAAGTAGTACTGAAATTATCTAAACTCATACCGACCTTCGTGGAAACTGAAAAATTGTAAATAAAAATTAAAATAAGCGATAATATTACATCTATGGTAATTAGCATTATGGGGACCCTACTTTTTTAAATAGAGCGTCAAATTTTATAGCGTTAATATTAGCATTAACTGACCCTACTTTGTATTATAGAGTCAAGATTTATAGAATTAAATGGAACACCCTGGGATACTAACGGGAAGTTTGTATGGGAACAATAGGAATGGAACAGATAAGGTAACGCCTCATTAATGGACACATGTAACCGAGAAAAATGTTTTTGTGAGTTAAACACAAATTATACAACAACTAAAAAAGCTTTTCAGGCAAGAAAGAATAAGTCTTTTCGAGACCTTAGACTGACCCTCTAAAAGGTTTTTATCGCGAATGCATGCTATCCTCACCACCGAAACGAGTAGCATAAAACACAACATATACTATCGCATTAACGAAATGAGCAGCACAAAACACACCCTACACCATCTCATCAATGAAAGGAGCAGCATAAAACCCAAAATATACCATCTCATCAACGAAAGAGAAGCACAAAAACACACCCAATAGTATCTCATCAACGAAAGAAGAAGCACAAAATCCAGAATATACCATCTCATCAACGAAAGAGAAGAACAAAACACACCCTATACTATCTCATCAACGAAAGAGAAGCATAAAACCCAAAATATACCATCCCATCAACGAAAGAGAAGAACAAAACACACCCTATACAATCTCATCAACGAAAGAAGCATAAAACCCAAAATATACCATCTCATCAACGAAAGAGAAGCACAAAAACACACCCTATACCATCTCATCAACGAAAGAAGAAGCATAAAACCCAAAATATACCATCTCATCAACGAAAGAGAAGAACAAAACACACCCTATACCATCTCATCAACGAAAGAGGAAGCACAAAACCCAAAAGAGACTATCTCATCAACGTAGGAATAAGTAAAAAAACTTACCCTATACTATCTCATCAACGAAAGAAAAAGCACAAAACACACCCTATACCATCTCATCAACGAAAGAAGAAGCACAAAACCCAAAATATACCATCTCATCAAGGAAAGAAGAAGCACAAAACATACCCTATACCATCTCATCAACGAAAGAAGAAGCATAAAACCCAAAATAGTCCATCTCATCAACGAAATGAGCAGCACAAAACACAAAATCTACCATCTCATCAACGAAAGAGAGGAACACAACACACCCTATACCATTTCATCAACGAACGCGCATGCAAACACACACACACATCTTTATTGAAGTGAGTGTTTATAGTTACACTTCACTATATTCAGACAAATTAGCAAATTGGCAAATTGAATAGTATTTCTTTTCTAGAGATTTGGTTAGCCCTGAAAAGAGCTGTTTATATTGAACTCCAATGACACCTGGCTAACGCTGACATCTTCCAGGACGAGCATCTCACACACATCATCGGCTCCAGTCATTCTCCCAATTTATTGTTCAGACCTGCAGAGCAAACGGAGCTTGAGTTACTTCACCATCCCACTCCTCCGTTTGTGGAATAGTGAAGACCTGCTGTACCTCTTGTCTTCGGGGTCAGAGTCGGGATTGAATAACTGGTCTCATTTCCTGAGGTCTTGGTTTCTGCGGTGCAACTGCTGCTGCTGCTGCTGGAGGTGTCCTCACCTCAGGTAGCACCTCACACACACAAGTTTTGTCATAGGGTGTAACAGGATCCTCGCTGGTTCTCTATCTCCTCTTCTTTGGATCCTCCTCTTCCTTAAGTTTCACTTCCTCATAGTCAGTTAATCCAGGAGACGTCTGGCATGTTCCAGGTGCATTTGGAGTTCCGAGAGTTTTTGTAGTCTACTACTACTCAAAATAAAATGTTGACGAGTCCACAATGGTAGCTAGACTGACGTATGCCCACGTTTATATCCTTGGAGGACGGACGTGATGGGAAACATCCGCTAATTTTTTACCATGATATGAAACGCGCGGATTTAAAAGAAGTTCTCACGTTAACTTTTTTTGACTTACCAACACAGTCAGAATTTTTTGTATGTTGTTGACAAGACAGGGAGAAAAGTTTGGGTTTTGTTTGTTTCGTTTTGTGTTTTACTGACCCCCTAAAAATTGAAGTGTTTATAGTCACACTTCTAAAAAAATTTTAAAATTTTTAGGCAAATGAAAGAAGTATATCTTTTCGAGAGTCTTGGGTAGCCCTGAAAAGGGCTGATTGTTTGTTTTTTTTTACGAAGAGTAAAGGCAATCTTTGTTGAATTTTACTGTCTAAGAATGCAACCCCGTCTGGCAGCAGGTTTTCCTACACGATAAGGTCTGCTTCTGCGAAAAGAGAAAGAGAAGTCTGTGGTGTCTATTCGACAGTCCACAAATCCTTTGTCTGGTACTTGTTGTTGATATTGTTGTTGTTGCTGCTGCTGTTGCTGCTCTTCTCTTTGCCTCTTCTGAATTCTGTATTTCTCAGTCCATTCTTTTTCTTTCTCAATTTCCTCTCTAACGACATTCTCTATGAGATCTTGGGCTATAGAGAGCATTCTGACATTCTCTATCTCTTCAGGCTTCGGTATCAGGTTTAGCCTGACAAGATGTAATTGAACGTAAGCTTCGTTGAGTTTAGCTAGTCTGGAAGGCATCTTCGTAGGATGACGAGTCAACAGTGAATGGTCAGACTGGAGATCCCTTCGCTTTATATGGTACAAGCGCGGACGGGATAGAAAACATCCCTACTGAGTTTTAGTTATTGAAACGTGAGGATAGCTCATGTCAAGGGGAGGGATAGAGAGAAAGTTAAAGAGCATATATTCAAACTGTGGGTCTTTTTTATAACTAAACAAACGACAGGCACGTTTTTTCTTCAAAATGCAACATTTTTTATTCAACTAAAAATGAATAGAATTAACAAGCAACAAGGAACAAACAACATTTCAATTTAAAATACAAATTATTTTGACAAGGTTGACAACGTTGTGAAATCATGTGAGATTTCCATTAATTCATATCATGAGGCCATTGATGTACACTACGTTTTCTAGCTAAAGACAAAAGATAACCATAACTGTCACAAAACCATCGATCTACTTTTTCATCATTTCTAGAAGAGTCACGATAAAAAAAGTGACTAAATGTTCTAAAGAATGTCCCAGACTGCGATGATGAAGAAAATACACAAAATATTGTCCACGCACCATAGAATTGTTGCTTTGTAACTTCACATTATGGAATCGTGTCGTCTGGGCATTTCTTCTCATAAAGTCAATGATATCGTTTTCCAAAGGTGGTGATCCATACGAATCAAAATACTCCACACAATTGACTTGAGGAAAGTACACGGCTACCCAGTGAGTTCCTGGAAGATGGCTGTCGTCTGTGTTGATGACATAAGCTTGGTGGTCCTGAGTTTTGCGATGTGGGAGTTCATCTTTAGCACACACCACAGGATTCCAAGAAGCAGTATACGAACTGTTATTCAAAAGGTAATAAAGTTCCCAGGTATCCATTTTTTCTGGTTGTTTTGTTTCTCTCCTTTTCTTGTTCACAGGTGATGATAAGTCATCAATTCAATTCTGACTTTTTGCATGAAAAGTTCTGACAAGTAACCATTTCTTCGCCTGGTTTCCCAACTCTGGGCTAAGAGAGCTTCGATGTGATAGATCTCTCGAGTAGTCAGTGGAGGACAGAAATGATCGCACAAGCTTTTATACAATGAGACTCCAAGCTTTTATGCAATGTGACTCCAAGCTTCGTCCAGATACTCGTCCAATTTTTCTTCTTGACTCATCATGAGACATTTATCGTGTTGAATTTGACTAGGATGAATGTTTTGACATCCATAGCAATCTTTCTTGACCAATTCCGTAATTTTATCTGCCAAGTGTTTAGCAAAACAGGAGACTAAATGTTGCTCTTGTTCTGGCCATCTTGACTTCACCACCTCGTTCTCGTTGTCTTCGTCTTTGAATTCGGTTTTCACGGTATCCTCCCATTCCATGGATTCTTCCACTTTCAAAGAAGGATAAGTGTCCTCTATAGTGTCTAATAGTCTAGAATAACTTCTCTCAAACTGTTGATTTCTATGGTATTATCGAATTCAGCATACAGGATGACGTTCGTTGTGTGGAGTAGAGGTTCTGCAAAGTGAAGTTCCACTCGCATTTGACCGGATTTATAGGGTGGAAATGTCCCTCGTCACTGCCTTGGTCTGGAGTGAAATCAAAGGCCCACAAAGTGTATCCTCCAGCATAATCATCGTACGAAATGCCGTGACTGGTGTTGGTTCCTAGTTGACCGATAGCTTCGTACAGGGACAAGTACGATCTTAAGTAATTCTTCTGGTCAAAGTTAGGTTCAAAGGGTCTGGTACACAGAGTCTTGCCATCGCGACTGACTTCAATTTTGGACACTTTGTAGTGGTTAAACTCAAAAGGATTTTCATTGTTGGCTCCGTTGAAGGCTGCATTGCTAACGATGCCAACGATTAAACGTTTGGGTAACTGGCCTTGGAATAGATGATCTTCGATCTTGGATCGGAGTCCAGTAGCAATAGTGAATGTTTTCACTTCTACACGCCGTATCCGATACTTGGCAGTGGTTCTGCTCAAGGTGTGACTGATGTCGTTTCCCGCTTTAGGTAACACTTCTACGCGACGGACGTAAAGTCTGGCGTCTTGAATTTTGGTTTTGATTGATTGATTGATTGATTGATTGATTGATTGAATTTTAACGGCGCACCAGCACTTTTAGGCTATTTAGCGCCATACAGTAGGTCATATTTGTAAAAAGGTTCAATATGCCACGATATAGAAAAAAAATCCAAATAATAAATATAAAAGGGTTTAATTTTTGGAACATTTAAAAATTTTGTTCCCGATCACGGAGATGTAAAGATTATTTTGGAAAAAGTAAATAATTTTGGTTTTTGTATATTTTAAAAATTTATTTGGGGTAATCAAAAAAAAATTACTTTTAAAAAAAAATTTTACTTCCTTTGGGAAAATCTAAAATACTAGTGATTTGAATAGTATCAAAAATTTCCCCTGCAGTCGGACTTTATAGTTTTATCACGCGTAGGTTGCAGGGGGGAACACGGGGTCTAAAGTTTTTTAAACAGTAAAGGGTACATTGCAAGGAACCCACTCTGGGGTTTCACCTTTTAGAGTTGGTGGAAGTATGTTGACCGATTCGTTTCTTGCAATGACAACCTCCCCCTACAATAGTTCGTAGGAAGAGTCCATTCCCAAATTGGTTTGAGGGCAAATTTTGTTATTGATTGCTCATCCAAAATACCTCCATTTTTGACGAAAACTTTTTGATAAAAGGGTTTTAAAATCAAATATGAAATTTTTAAAACCGAGTTCAAAAGGGGGCCCATTTACAGCCCGTCGCTTCTTCGTTCCCCTCTAAAAAACCAATATCTGGGTCCAACTATAAAATTGCAGAGGCACTAATTCAAGTTTTTTTTACAAAACATTCACCAATAGGGGATTACTGTTTGTAGGTACCCCGGAAGCACTGATATGATCAAGAAGAAATACTATTTAGAATTGATTATTTCGATAAATTAAGCAAGGTCTATTGCTTGTTTTTCCGCTGAAAATATGGAGCATCATTTGGCAAACCTTTTTGTTAGGTTTTTCCCACTGCAAAGGCGCAGCAGCCTTATCAAACCTTTGACCTCGTAAAAAAACTAATAAGTGTAAATTCATGATAATAATAATTAACATTTTTTGTGTAATTTTTGGTTTTGATTAACTTTTTCTTCAGCCATCAAGGGAAAGCCGACTGTCATTAAATCTAATGAATATCTCTCCTTCACAAAAAATCCCCCAAAACCACAGCCCAAAGAAAACGATCCATCAGTTCTAAAATTATGGCCCCACGTTTTCTTTTGACGAAACAACCTTATTGTCTTCTCTGTTCTCGAATTTTCGGGTGTGCATTTTCCAAAATCACGCAAGTATCCAAAGGTGTTCTTCCCCTTTTTCGATCAAGAGTTTTTCTAGGTCCTGGGTAAGGTAATATCCATGCTAGGGCTGATCAGTTTGTTATTAAAGAAAAACCCCACTTCGCTAAACAAAATCATAAAAATGTTAGGGGAGTATTTTTGGGCACATCGAAATTTGGGTGCCGTGGGATTTGCATTTGACTTTAAATACAATAATCTTTTAATCGTTTCCCGTGTTTTTTTGATTTCAAACCGGGGGGAGGGGAACCGTCAAAGGGGAAACAGGAAATCGACCCGGGGATTCTTGCAGGTCATCTAGTGGGTGGGGGGCAAACAATCCAGTTCTGCTGGAAACGGCCAAACCCCGGGTTACATTTTCGGTTTTTTTTTTTTTTGTTTAAAATTTAAAATCAAAACGCTAACTCGAACTTTTTTTTTTTTTTGCTTTCTAATTTGAGAGTATGAAGTCCTTTAAGGGGGGTTTTTTCGTGTCTTTTTCTCCTTGCCTTTTGAACCCAAGAACAGGAATGCCTGATCCCACAAAGGGGACTTTTATAGTTTTTCTCGTGGGCCCAAAATATTTTTCCCTGTTTGAAGCAAAACATTTTTGCCCCGTAAAAACTTCTTGGGTTTTTGGGTTTGCAAATACACGGGAAAATTCTTACCGGTCACGCAGATCTTTCGGGGCTGCAACCCCGTTCACCATTTTTTTAACCGAACCACATTTCAAAAGGGCCGATTTGATATATCCCCTAAACCACCCCTTTTTCGAGTGACCCCCTTGGGAACAGGATACTGACTGAAAAAAAAAAATTTTTTTTTAGAGACTCTTTTTCGAAAATGGGTTAAAAGGATTTTAGGGGGTAAATGGAATATTTTGCCCAATCTTTTTTATAGTAATGTTCTGTCAAAATACGATTTTGGGAAGGGTAAATAGTGGTTTACAAATTCCGTGAACGTATAGTGTTTCCACCTTCTCGTCAGCACCGGGGCGAATCCCTTTGAAAAAATACACCAAAGGGTACAGGGGTTGACCTCTATTTATCCACTACATCGGAGTAACAAAAATCAAATTCATCCGGGTTTCATTATACGGGGAAATAAAAATGTTTGAAAAGTCCAAATTTTACCTAGGGGTGGCTTTTTGGGTTGGAGATTTTTGCCTTTTCGGGTTTCCCATCTAAAAGTGATACTTTTCAGGACAAAATTAATGGCCGGGTTTTGTCATTGAAAATTTCATCGGGAGGCGACAGCTTTTTTGGGTATTCAACTTGACACTTTTTTTTTTTTCCAAGGCTTTTCAAATGGGAAATTGAACTTGCAGAAAGGGGTTTTCCCAAATGTTGACCGCTAAAAAAATAACCTGAAGGAATTTTTCAACATGTAAGTGGTTCGTTTAGTACGGGTTCTTTGTTTTGGAAGTCAACTTTATCACTACTTCGCCAACTTTTTGCATTTGACGCCCAAACTTCTAGGGACACAGTTTTTGAGATTCAACGATGTTTTTGATTTTGTGTGGGGAAACATTTCACCAAAAAATTCCCAATGGTTTCTTTCCAAATTGAATGATATGAGAAATTTGGCCTGTAACAGCACGGGTTTTTTTGGAAAACCCCTGTAAGTCACGGGGTAATTTTAAGAAAATTTGGGTAGTATAATTCACGTTAGGCCGAGGACACGGGAGACCAGGGGAGTTCAAAAAGAGAAGGTTAGGATGAATTTGAACTGCTTTGGGGACACCAACCCCTTTTGTTGTTGTTGTTTCCGAAAGGGGATTTTTTGGGGGAGGGGTTGGGAAGAAGGTAACAATGCAACTGCGAGTAAAATTTGTCAAAAATTGTTTGTCCCCTTTTTAAACTGATTGGGCAATGGACACCGATTACACAATACCCCACAAAGATTTTGCATAAAAAAATGATTTCTTTTAGGCACACGTTCCCAACCACACACAAAAAAGGGTTTCTTTGTAGATCTTGCAGAGAAACGGGGAGAAAAAGGGTCACAGTGAACTGGCGGGTTTGAAGACCAGAGGTACTTCTTTTTATAGTCAATGTTTTTGAAAGCGTCAACCAAAGTAAAAACTTAGATACCCTTTTCCAATTCTTTGATTTTTTGACACCCGTTTCCCCCCTTTTTGCTTCGAGGGGAAATTTTTTCGTTTTCGTACAGGGGCCTTTTTTTTGGTCACACTTTGTAGCTCGGTAAGTAAAACTTCCTTTAAACACTTCTCCGGGTTTCATGTTTTCCCAAATTTTTATAAGGGGATAACGCCCCCACCACTCGTTCTACCCAAAAATTTCGGGCCCAGGGGGAAAGTAACCTTTGCGAAATACTTTGGTTTTCCCCAATGGACCCAATTCCGGGGGCTACTGTCGCCTTTCGGAATAGGACGCGGAGCCCAAAAACCAACCTCGGAGACGGACTTCGTTGTCGGAGTAATTTCTTGGGGGCACGCAAATGCCCAGGAAGATTTTTGTACGAGAACGGGTGGGGCAAGATTCGATTACATAATTGTTTATCGAAAATTTTCCACGCGTTTTTTAAAATGCTTTTAAAAAACGTTCCCGATCGGGCTTTGTTTGGGGATTCTCAGGGGAAAAAAAAGAATGTCACTTTTCTTTAATCTTTTGGAAAGCTTTTTTTAAAAATTGGGTACCTTGTGGGTTTGCCATCGAAGAGGGTGACGACCACTTTTTTTCAACCTTTTCAAGGCTCCACAAATTTCACGCTCGATTTTGAAGTCAAAGGCACGACCCAAGAAATTTTTGGGGAAAACGCGATGACACAAAACAAACATTGTACCCACGTTTGAGGGCCAAAGAAGACATGGGCTAAATCCGCCTGCCATTGTACGATCCCTTCCATTTGGGGTCATTTTTAAAATTTTCGTCGAATAGGTTTGTTAGGTGTACGTGCTTTTCTTGAACCATCGGTTGCATTTGAGGGAAAACCTTTTCATTTGTTTTGGCAACGATACCATTTTTTGAACCCCTCCTACCACTATGAAGGGTTTCGTAAAAAATGCAGCTAAGACCCCCATTTTTTCTTTTTTTTTTTTTTTTTTTTTTAAAGGATCCAATCACGTGATGATTTTCGCAGGAGCGGGGGGGTTTGGGAAAGGGTTGACGTGTTCGATGTGCCACAGAGTCCAGTGGAAGGGTTGTTTTGAAAAGGGTTTTGGAGGGGTAGGGGGTTGGGGAAATTTTCTTTTTTTTTTCTTGCTTTTTTCATTTGGTTTTTCCTTCTTTTTTTTTTACTTCTGTCAAAAAAGGATGGACATCCTCTTTTACCCAAAGCTTTAATTCTTCTCTTTGGGGTGGGGGAAGGGGGTAAAACAAGGACTGCAATTTTACGGGAAAGGGGGTGCGGGTGTGTTTAAAAGATTTCTCGTCCCTCTTTTTCAGACCGGGGGTTGCTTCGTCTAACCGCGAGGAAAAGGGGGGTGGTGGGGTGGGGGGTGATGGACTTTTCACCGGGCTTTAAAATTTTTTCAAAAAGGAAGCTGTTTCGTCTAATGTTTTTTGGTTAAATTCAGTCTTGCAAAAATTTGACCGTACCTTTTAGTTTTTTTTCCCGTTTCGGAAAAATCGCTACGACCATAAACGATTGCAATCGGTTTAACTGAGACTTTGGTCAAATGGGGTTGGGGAGGTAATTGGGGGTCCGTTGTTCTTCCAACGATGGACCCACCCATCTTTTATAAGGGACAAAGCATTTTCGCCCTTTCCTTTAGATTTCAAAAATCACGTCTGGGATTTTTTTCTCCATTTTCCCCTTTTTATTTTCTCCCCCCGTATTCCAAGTGTCCCTTTACTCCTTGCAAAAAGGGGTTGTGCTTTGCTTCCCAGCAAGGGTGCAAATGAGGCTAACATGGGTAAAATACAACCCCTCCGGTGCACCAACACTTTTTTTTTGACGAATAGAATTGTCTTTTGGGACCTTTTGGCAAAAAAACGTTCGTTTTTGGGGAAAGCATTTTTTTCTTTGTGCAACGGGAATCGTCCCTTTTAAAAACTTCAACAACACGCAAAGGTTTTCAAGACGCCCTTCGGGGGGGTTTTGAATGAGTTTTTTTTGCGGGGATGAAGGTTTTTGGGACAGACAAAACAGTCCTTTTTTAAACTAAAGGGGGGTGTCCTTTTCTTTTTTCTTTTGGAGTAAAGAGGAAGGGGTTTTGGGGGGTGATTTTTTTTGGGAATTGTTCCACAACCCCAAAAAGTACATAAGTCAATCATTTGGGGACAAAACCTTTTACCTTTCTAGCACAACGAACTGTCTTTTTTCCTTTTGAAAGGGAGAACGATCATCGGGGTACCAAGCCACTTAACTTCATAGTCGTCCTTTTTAGCCCTTATCCATAGGCCTTGCCCTGATAAATTTTTTTGTTTCCCCTTTTTTAAAAATTGGGTTAAACCTTTTGACATTTTTTCCCAAACCAACCCCCCTTTTGGTGACTTTTTTTTTTGGGCACTGATCATTTCTGTAGGTGTCTCGTTTGCTGAACAAAACGTTTTTAGGATGACGTGCTGATTTTTTCGTTTTCCTTTTCCTTTTTGCAAGAAGAACGACGATGGTGATGGTGTAATTTCTTGGGGTGCCACTTGGGGGATTACAGAAAAAAAAAAAAACCCCTGATTTTTAAAATGGCCCTCAGATCTTTTTAACTGGAACGTCGCCACTGTTTGTTTTTAGTCGTATCAACTTGTACAGGCAACACAGTTGGAGGAGTTCGAAAAAGGCTAAATCGATTTAAAATTTTTGGGTTGGGACAAATGATAAGCTTTGTAACACCCACTCTCTGGCTTTGATTTGGGGGCAGGATTGGGAGCACGCCACTGCGCAAAAGAGGAAGTGGGTTTTACTGCTGGGGAAGAGTTTTTTGGGACGATTCTTGTAGGTTGAAACTGTTTCGGGGGACTTTTTTTCGTTTTTTGGGGTGGCACTTGGGTTTGGTACCGCGCTCTTTTTCTTTTTTTGAGGTGGGGGCTTGGTTTTAACCCCCTGGCCTTTTTTTTTTTCTTCTGGGGACGTTTTTGGGGGTGACTTTTTTTGGGGACAAGTTTGGGGGCTTGGATCCCTTTTAGGGGGGGAAACGAATGATGACACCCCCTTAACCACTACCCCCAGGTTTTAAATCATTTGCTTTTTTTGGTTTTAGTGCAATGCGAGGGTAGCTAGTTGCGTCAAAGGGATTTTTTTTGCAAAAAAAAAAAAAGTTTGGTTTTATGGGAAACTGAATGTTCCCTTTCATAATTGACGTGCTGCACCGTAAAACCCTCGTAAGACTTTTTGAGACTGGGGTTTTCCCAAAACACGAGCACGTATTTGTGGGTTTTTCTCGGACTAATGCCTCAAGGGACGAACAATTTAACGGGAAGAGAGACTGAAGGGGCGCATGAACAAAAGTGTGAACAGAAACCAAGTAACCAAGGGGTTTATACTATTTTTTTCTTTGCTGGTCATTTTTTAAATCGACACGGGGGTAGAAAACACAGCCTCCTCTTGACCCAGTTGAAAAGATGGGGACAAATCCAAAAAATCGGGGGAGTGGGTTTTTAATTCCACGAGTAAATAGGGGTGGGAGTTTTAGTGGCCCTTTGTACCAGATTACCAAGGGGGTTCCAAACTGTTTTGGCAAGACTTGCACTTGGATTTTCCTAACTTTTAAACAAAACGTAATGAGTATTTAGACGGGTGGTAGATGGGCTTTCTTTGTTGAAACAAATTTGAGTAATGTAAATACCTGGCATTACATGATGCCCTTTTCGTTAAACCACAGTTTTTTTCTCTTGTCTTCTCCTAACGTCATCAAAAATAACCCAAAAGGGTTTGACTGGGGGGCAACACTACCCCTCGTCTTCGACCGGGAAAGCCTTCCACAAACACAATGGATTTAAACCTGACTTTTTCGAGAAAGGGTTTTACCGATTGCCATCTTGTAACACCACACATACTGAGGTGGACGGTCGATCAAATGATGTTTATGTTTTGATCCAACGTTGACAAATTCGGTTTTGCCGCTGAACCTGGTCCGAAAAGACATGTTTAAAAGGTGCGAAATACAAGGGATCCCAAATGCACGTCTAAATTTCGTCAATGACTTTTAAAATGGGGAAGAGGGGCAGAGACATAAAAGGGGCCATAGTACGTCAGGAATGTCACCTTTGTTAACCGTACAAAAAACAAGAGTTTTTAACTTTTTCAGGACAGTTTATTGCAAACTTTAAAAAAAAAAACGAAAGACATAAATACATAATAGCCAAAAGGGAAGACAGAAAAAAAAGACACCAAACAACTACGGGAAAAAAAACAAAATTTTACTTTACAACTTTTTTTGTCATTCAAATGTATGTCCCAGGGGTAATGCGAAAGTTTTAAAGTTTTTACATGTTTTGGTACGTCCACAAAGTTCTCCTGAAGGGCTTTCAAAAAGGGCAAAAAGGGCCCCCGTCCCGAAAAAGGGTTTTCCTCCGTGACAACTTACTTCTTCTGGTTTTGTCACTAAACGAATGAAAATACTTTTTACCGGAACGTTTAATGTTTCAGGATTCAAATTGGGGAAAGTTTGAAATTCTTTTGGCCAAGCCCCAAAAACCCACCATTTCCAGTCATTTCATTGCCAGTAGGGTGTAATCACAAGCACACCAACCTCATACACCCTTTTGGTACCAAAAAATTAAAGAATCTTGTTTTTTCCCCTAAAGGTTTGAAGTATCCAAAAAAGGCCCAAAACTTTAGGGGAAGATTTCTCGTGAGCTTTAAAAACACACTTTCTTTTTTTTTTTGAAATTGTCGACTGTTTGAAAAATTCCACAAAATCGGGCGGTAAACGAAATCCCGAAAGAAGTCACTAAAAACACACACGATCGTGTCCCCAATTTAATGGACACAGTTTTCGTAAAAAAAGGGAAGGTAATCCCCACTGTTAAAATGGTCATGGGCTCCTTCGAAAATTTTGTATCACCCAAAGATAAAGGTTTTGGCTGGTAAAAAAGTTTTTAGTCTTTTTGCGAACTTAAAAGAATCTCTGTTTTTGTCGCTCGACGTTTGAGCTGGCTTGCATTGCGTTTTTTTGTGGAATTGTATAAATGTGTTTTATCAGGGGCATTCATGTAAATAGAATATTTGCGTTTTTGATTCCTCGTTTTGTTTGGGGTGAAGCATATTCTGTGGTTTATGCTTGCCGTTTCATTGGTGTAAAGGGGAAATTTTTTTTTTTTTTTCTCATCCGTTGGGTAGATAGTAATTTTGGGGTTTTTTTTTCTTTTTCATCCTTGATGGGATATTAATTTGTTTTTTAGCTTTTCTTTTGTTTGTGGATTTTTTTTAGGGTTCTCGTTTCGTTGGCGTAAAAATATATTTTTTTTTTTTTACTTCTCGTTTTGTTGATGAGGATATTATTTTTTTTGTTTTTGCTTTCGTTTTTGTTTTTGATTTTTATTTTTGTGCTTTTGCTTTCGTTTGTTTGGGGGAAAAGTATTTTTGTTTGTTTTATGCTATTTTTCGTTGGTGTGAATATTGGGTGGTTTTAAAAGCTTCTCTTTCGGGTTTTGGGTGGATATTCTGGGTTTGTGCTCTTCTTTTGTTTATGATTTAGTTTGGGTGTTTTTGTGTGTCATTTCGTTGATGAATGGAATTTTGGGGTTTTACTTTTCTTTCGGGGATAATGGTATAGGTATGTTTTGTGCTTCTTCTTTCCTTTATGAAGGAATTTTGGTTTTGTGCTTCTTCTTTTCGTTTTATAAATGGGAAGGGGTATTTTGTGCTTTTTCTTTCGTTGGAATGTATAGGGGAAGTTTTTTTACTTTTTTCCACGTTGTGAAGGTCTCTTTGGGTTTTTTGCTTCTCTTTCGTTGATGGAAAGGGATAGGGTGTTTTTGTCTTTTCTTTCGTTAGAGATGGAAATTTTTGGGTTTTTTGCTTTTTCTTTCGTTTATGAGATGATAGGGGGGGTTTTTTGCTTTTCTTCGTTGTTGAAATGGATAGGGGTTTTTTTGTCTTTTCTTTCTTTGAGATGGTTTTTTTGGGGTTTTTTTTCTTTTCTTTTTGTTGAGAGTAGTAAGGGTTTTTTGTTTTCTCTTTCGTTGATGAGAGGATATTCGGGTTTTGTGCTTCTTCTTTCGTTGGAGATGTATTGTGTGTTTTTGGGCTCTCTTTTTTTTGTGAGATGGTTTTTTGGGTTTTTTGGGGCCCTTTCGGAGAGATGGTTAGGTTTTTTTTGTCTTCTCTTTCTTATGGATGGATATTTTGGTTTTTGCTTCTTTTTTCGTTGGGGTAAATGGTAAATGGGTATTTTGGCTTTTCTTTCTTGTGAATATAAAGGGTAAGTTTTTTACTTTTCCTAGTTGAGAGGGTCCTTTTGGTTTTTTTGTTCCCCCTTCGTTTTGGGGGTTTTAAGGGGTTTGTTTTTTTTTTTCGTTATGGAAAGGGGATATTTTTTGGTTTTTAGTTCTTTTTCGTTATAGATGGGGATAATGTTTTTTTTTTTTTTGTTGTGTTGGGGGTGTTTTTTTTTTTTTTGTTTTTTTTTTTTTTTTATCCTTTTCGTTAGAATTTGGGTTGTTTTTTCTTCTCTTTGTTTGTGGAATTTAATTTTTTGGTTTTTTTCGTGAAGAGAAGTAGGGGGGTTTTGGGCCCTTTTCTTTTTTTTAATTATTTGGGGTTATCGTCCCATGTGAATTTAAAGGGATTTTTGTCTGCTCAATTTCGTGATCATGTTTTTTGTTTTTAAACTATCTTTTTGTAGGGTAACTGCATTCGCGATAAAAAAACCTTTTTAAGGGCAGTCTAACTCGAAAGACTTTATTTTTTTGCTGAAAACCTTTTTATTTTTGTATAATTTGGGTTTTAAAACTCACAAAAAATTTTTGGTTTTCATTTCCCTTAATGAGAGGGACCTTATCTTTATTCCCATTTTCCCATACAAAACTTTCCCCGTTAGTGCCCAGGGTTTTTATTTAATCATAAAATTGACTTATAGTACAAATAGGTCGTTAATGTAATATAACGTTAAAATTTTTCCTCTATTAAAAAAGTAGGTTTTCCCCAAATCAAATTACCCAAAATTTTTTTTCCTTTTTTAATTTTTTTTTACAATTTTTCATTCAAAAAGGTCGGTTTTTTTTAATTTAATTTTCAGTTATTTAAGTTTGGAACATTTTAAAAAAATTTTTTCTATATTATTTTTCATTTTCCCTAAAACCGGCCCAATTTTAAATTTATCACCTTTTCTCTTTTAAAAAATTTCTAAAAACCAAAAACCCTCCTTTAGTTTTCTTTTAAATTTTTATTTTGAAATTTGTGGATATTTTTTAAGTCAAAGGGAATCTGAAACAAACCCCGAAGTTTTTCCAGTTTATAGGTTTGGGGGAAATTTTTTGGTAAATCAGTTCTTTTGTCAAAATCGTTCCTGGCAAAACTTAACAAAAATAATATACTTTTCCAAAATTTTCCCGGCCATTTTCAAAAACTCCCCAAGGGCCCCTATTTATGTTAATTTTGCAAAGGAATCCTTTCAATTTTTAAAAAAAAAAAGTTCCAAAAATATTTAATATGTCTTTTTAATTTACGGGCTAGCCCTTTGTTTTGTGGAAATTCATTAAATCCAATGTCAATGTAATTTTAGAAAAGAAAAAGGAAACAATTTTTTTAGTATCTTTGATGTTTCCATTTTCAATATTAAACAAATTTTCTTATTTCAGTGCTTTCTTTTATTTATGGAACACCCTAATTTATTTTAAATCCAAAAAGTAAAAACCTTATTTAAATTGAAAATTATCGTTTTTTAATTTTATAAAATTTTTTTTAATCGATCCCCCTTAAAAAAAATTTAAAGTTCAATATCCTTTTACCCCATTTTCACAAATTCCCCTGCTTTTCCAAAACTTTTCAATTTTTTGACAAAATTCCAAACTTTCAAACCCAAAAATTTAATTTTTTTAAATCCAAAAATTTTTTTCCCCCCCAAAAACCATGACGAGGACCCGAATTAAAATTAATCACTCGTAAAACAGTCTGCTTTCAACAATTTTGTTTTTACTTTCTTTGTCACGCATTGAAAAATATTAATGCACAGATTTTTTAAAAATTCCCAAATAAAGTAAATTGGCAATGTCGATTTTAAAAAATTTTTTAAAATAAAATTATTTCAGCATTTTTCCGGTTAAAATTTGGAAAATTTTTTCCTTTTAGGTTACTTTTATACAAACCTTTTTGTTGCTTTTTTTTATTAAAAAAAAATTTTAACATTTTTATTAATTTCAAATTTTAAAAACCTCAATATTTAAGCTATGAGTTTATAATTTTAAATAGGTTTTATAGTTTATATAGGCGTTTTTATTTTCCCATTTTTATAGGGCCCCCTCTAGACGTACTACTGGTTTATTTAGGGCAAAAAGGTCCAGCTCCCACATGTTTACCAGTGTTTAGACCTGACCAAAAGCCATACTTTATTAAATAAACATGGGAAACGTACCATAACTTTTCATTAAATCAAACGATCGTAAATCGTACCATAGATTTTCATTAAATCAAGCAATAATAAATCGTACCATAACTTTTTATTAAATCAATCGATCGTAAAAAGTACCATAACTTTTCATTAAATCAAACGATCGTAAATCGTACCATAGCTTTTCAATAAAATCAAACGATCGTAAACCAGACCATAGTTTTTCATTAAATCAAACGATTGTAAATCGTACCATAGCTTTTCATTAAATCAAACGATCGTAAATCGTACCATAACTTTTCATTAAATCAAACGATCGTAAATCGTACCATAGCTTTTCATTAAATCAAACGATCGTAAATAGTACCATAACTTTTCATTAAAATAAACAATCGTAAATCGTACCATAACTTTTCATAAAATCAAACGATCGTAAATCGTACCATAGCTTTTCATTAAATCAAACGATGGTAAATCGTACCATAGCTTTTCATTAAATCAAACGATCGGTTTTTATCTATTGCTCCTTTAATAATGATTCCATTCAGAAAGCATGTGGAGACCAAAATGACGACTTCTGATAAAACTGGGCAAAATCACGAATTCTGAGATGTGTGGACCAAATTCGCGATCACTAAGAAGCGTGCACATTCCGTCCAAACTGCACATTTCGTCTGAATGCATTAAAAAAAACTTGTGTTTGAGAAATTAAAGAAATATGATCTCAACATACAACATATTCGGCAATCTAATGGCTTAATTTGAGAAATTCTTCATGTTAAAGGTGTTTATTCTTTATAATACAAAGCTTTACTGATTAGTTCTTCAATTTTTAGTTTAATTATAACCCTTTCCTTGACCCATAATAGTCTCTCCATGAAAATCTCCAATCATATTTTTTTCTACACGTGGCTTGTTCATGTATATATAAGACTGGCTTGAGTGTGTTTATGATTTTAACGTAGCTTTTAACAATTTTCAGTCATTTCATTTGGAACGCTTCACATTTGTTCAAAAAGTTTTTGAACCATGAAGTCCATTCCAAACATCAAAATAATGAGCCGTAAACTATACTGGTACAATAAATGACAAACTACCGGCATGCGACAAGACTTGCGAAAAAAAACCCAAAAAACAAATCATTGATTTGAAGCTACGGCACTGGGAGGGGGGTTTTGTTTGTTTTTTAGGAAATCACTGATTTTCACTAATTGCATATTACTTAGTGAAATATAAAGTATTTTGTCAACACTGATTTATGTTACTCTTCCAACACTTGCATTGGTGTATAACAAGAAATGCAGATATGCTTTATTGTGTACAAGCAGGGTGCAACGGGACAGCGGTAAAAAAGGGATCAGTTATAAATTTTTATATGACTTTGCCGTCTAAACAATGTCTTTTGGAACTCAAGTCTGTAGAATTAGACTTGACACTGGTTTTTTTCTCAAATGCCATAAATTATTGATGTTCACTAATTATTCTCCAGGACTATGGAAATTTGGAAATTTGATTGAGGAGCGTTGCTTTAACGACCTAATCATCCCGCAAGATCTATCACACAACGTTACATCGCGCCTATACATCAGCCTGTGGTTTTCATTTACAACGCACGTCTAATAAAACGGAGGACCAATGATGACAATAAAAAGAAAGATCTTTGATGACAAATGCAACGATCGACTTAAAGGTCATGATATAAAGCCATTCTGTTAAAGGATTTTGTTTTGTTTCCCTTTTGTGCTTTTTTATTTGTTTTTTTATAATTCATTTTTATTGTTTGTGCACTATATAATGTAACTTTTGTTTAACGCGTCTCTGTGTGTGTGTGTGTGTGTGTGTGTGTGATTTAGATTTTTAACGTAGCTTTAACAATTTTTCAGTCATATTACTATGATGTCTGCAGTGTGACAGTTTATAGCGATATCTAGCACCTGGGCATATTGCCGCAGACAAATAGCATAATGTCCCACCCAGTTACATTATCCTAACACCAGCCTGACCAATCCTAACACTAACCTCTTATTGCTGAACGCCAAACTTGGCAGCTGTATGTACTATTTTTATAAGTCTTTGGTATGACTCGACCGGGATCAAACTCACGACCTCCCGCATCCGAGGCGGATACTCCAAGCACACACGGAATAATAAATACGGGATTATGGCTTCTTTAATTACCAAGCAGTATTTTGCCTTGTATAACGTTTAACATTTTCCCATTGTTTCTTTGGTCGAAATTAGCAACAGATAGAATCTTTATGCAAAGATAAGCAACTTCGGTCTAGAACGTAAGATATGCCAGCATAATGTTTCATCACAACTGATGCAGAACAGTTGTATTCAAGAATCTCACGTGCCATGAGTATAGTGTTTAGTCACATACTTCGCAGTCTGTTGTACTCATGATGCTCACATAACATGAATATGGTGTTTAGTCACATATTGAGACAATTCAGTTGAACTCAAGATGTTCTTGTGACATGCATTATGCCATTATTATGATTGGTTTCTTATGGGTCTCAAGATGATCATGTGACATGCATTATGCCATTATTATGATTGGTTTCTTATGGGTTTCAAGATGTTCATGTGACATGCATTATGCCATTATTATGATTGGTTTCTTATGGGTCTCAAGATGATCATGTGACATGCATTATACGATTATTATGATTGGTTTCTTATGGGTTTCAAGATGTTCATGTGACATGCATTATGCCATTATTATGATTGGTTTCTTATGGGTCTCAAGATGATCATGTGACATGCATTATGCCATTATTATGATTGGTTTCTTATGGGTTTCAAGATGTTCATGTGACATGCATTATGCCATTATTATGATTAGTATGGGTTTCAATATGACTCAATGTCATTTGATTTACGGCCTATGATTATGGAAATATCTCAATAAATCAATTCTTCTGAGTAATAATAAAGGAGAAACTGCCTCCGGAAATTCTTTATCGAAAACCAAAATCGTTTGATAGGTATATTTGAGAGTTATAAGACAATTTTCTCATCCTAGCCCTAAAACAGCAGTATTGAATGGCGTACTAATAGACAAATATTCAGTACGTCCATGTTTGGTTTACACTACACAGACTGAATGCGATCACAACTTAAGGCGATATGGCAATCAGTGTTCCCAGCAGAACAAACTTTTATTATTATTAACAAATTAAACTTCACCCACATAATTTTGCATTACAGTGAGAAATCAAATAACAAATTTAAATAAAATCTCCATATCATAAAAGAAAGAACCAAACCAAACAAAACAAAAGAAACCAAAACATATATGTTAACTGCAAAAACACACACACACACACACACACACATATATATATATATATATATATATATATATATATATATATATATATATATATATATATATATATATATATATGGCATCGACGGGTTCAGACTGGAGATCGACGTGTATTTGCGTGTGTATGTGTGTGTCTTTTAATCACGTTTTGCAAGAGTACAGCAAAATAATTTTCGCCTTATATATATATATATATATATATATATATATATATATATATATATATATATATATATATGTATATATATATATATATATATATATATATATATATATATATATATATATATATATATATATATAAAACAAGGTAAAATAAATCTATTAAGCACGTTGTTTCACAGCCTTATCTTTGAGGAGGAGGAGGATCGAGTATTTGTCTATTCAAATGTATTAAGACTTTAGATGACACAAAATGAATGTTATGACCATCAGGGTTGATCTACACCATGAGTTTAGACTAGCAATGTAATTTAGGAATGAGTAATACTCTCATTAATTTTTAAGTTTCTTTCTTTGTCATTATGTGTCTATTAAAACAGCGGCAATGAAGTATTTAATTTTATTTTATGACACGCATAAAAATAAAATGCTTCACTTACGAAAATTGGATAGTTGGCAAAACATTCAGCGTCGATTCAAAAGTTGAGAAATTTTATTTTTTGCGGCTAAAAGACAAAAGAGTTTTACAGGAGAATTCAAATAAGTTAACATCCATCTGATTATCTTTTTTACTGCTGTACTTTTGCAAAACGTGATTTAAAGACACACACATGCACACGCAAATACACGTCCAGTCTGAACCCGTCGATGCCATACAAATCTATACTTTCTAATTTTCTGTCATCATTTTTTCTGTAATGAGCATTAATATGGGACGCGACATCTGTGGCTGCTCATTTTAGTGCAAAAGACACAATTATTACTTAATTTGTTCTTACAGAAAGTCCTGAACTGAATCGACAATCAGTTTTGATCGCACATTAACTTGACACATGACAAAATTAATGTCAGTTGCTACTAATTCTTGCGTAATAAATATTGCCACATAATTATCCCGGTGAACTTCAACCTCAATTATAATGTTCGGTTGCAAAATTGTTGATCAGTGATTGGGTTTGGGTTTAACTATTGTCAAAAAGACTTAAAGGTGATAACATTATTTGCATCAGTCATTACTTCATGAGCTTTGGACAGTAAATCTTACACTTTACAATATTTATCCATGCAAAAATTTATTACATTCTTTATTGTTTTCATAAGTCGGTCCAAAAGCTATAAATATTTTTGGAATTTAAATTTTATTATAATTGATGAAAGTATAGAGAATCTATTCAATAATAGGAAATGAAAATGTAATTGGATTATTCCATTAATAACTCGACGACCTTGTAATGCATTGAAAAAAAATATCTTTTTCTTATTTTAATTGATTCTAATATAATTTTTTACTAAATAAACACACACAAACACACAAACACACAAACACACACACACACACACACACATATATATATATATATATATATATATATATATATATATATATATATATATATATATATATATTGTCTTGTAAAATTTTGTTTCTATAACAAACGTGTAAACTGGACATGTAGCTTACTTATCTTTTAATCCCTTTTTTGTGCTTTTGAACGATCCAATCCTTGTTGTTTTCGCTATCCATTCCTTCTTATTTCCACAATCCAAACCTTGTTCTTTTCTACTAACAATCCCTAGTTGTTTCCACTATCCAACCCTTGTGTTCCCACTATGCAACGTTTGCCGTTTCTCTATCCAACCATTGTTGTTTCCACTATCCAACCCTTATTGTTTTTACTATCCAAACCTTGTTTCTCCACTATCCAACCTTTGTTGTGTCCACTATCCAGCCCTTGTGTTCCCACTATGCAACCATTGTTGTTTCCACTATCCAACCATTGTTGTTTTCACTAACCAACATTATTTACCATACGCAACCATTATTTCCACTATCCAACCATTGTTGTTTAAACTATCCAAACCTTGTTTTTCCACTATCCAACATTTATTGTTTCCACTCTCCAGCCTTTGTTTTTTAGCTATCCAAGTCTTGTTGTTTCCACTATCCAAGCCTTGGGGTTTCAACTATCCAACCCTTGTTGTTTACACTATTCATTCCCCTGTTGTTTTACTACCCACACCTTGGAGATTTTCTACTATCCATCCCTTGCTTTTTCATTACCCAAACTTTGGGGTATTTTTCCACTATCGAACTCATGTTGTTTCCACTATCAAACCTTTGTTTTTTCACAATCAACCCCTTGTTTCGTTTCCACTACCCAACATTTGTTTTGTTTTGTTTTCGACCATCCAACCCTTGTTGTTTTCCAATATCCAACCAATGATGTTTCCATTGTCCAACCCTTGTTTTTCTCCAACTATCCAATCCTTGTTGTTTCCACTATCCAACACTTGTTGTTTACATTACTCAACACATGTTGTTTTCACCATCTAACCTTTGTTTCCGCTATCCAACCCGTGTTGTTTTAACTATTCAAACCTTGTTTTCCCACTATCCTACCTTTGTTGTTTCCACTAGTATCCCACCCTTATTGTTTCCACTGTCCAGCCATTGTTTTGTTCACTATCAACCCCTTATTTCTTTTCCACTACCCAATCTTTGTTTCAACCATCCAACCCCTGTTATTTTTCCAATAAACAATCATTGATTTTTAAACTATCCAACCTTTCTTACCCTCTGTCAAGCACTTGATTTTTCCACTAACCAACCCTTGATTTTCTTCCACGATTCAAACCTTGACTCTTTCCCAATTTAACCTTTGGGCTTTGTTTCTCTATCCAAACGTTGGTTCTTTCCACTATCGAGCCCTAGGTTTCATCCACTATTAAACCCCTTTCCCCGCTTTCCACACCTTGATTTTTCCCACTATCCTCACCTTGCTTTTTCCCACTATCCACACCTTGATTTTTCCCACTATCCACACCTTGATTGTTCCCCCCACTGTCGAGTCTTATGTCTGGAGCTCAGAAGAGTAATAGTCCAGATTTTGTTTTGTCTTTGGAGTTTCGTTTGTAGATGTAAGCTATTTCTTTCCTCGACAAAGTATTTACTTAGCTCAAAAAGTTAGGAAAATAAAAAATGGGAAAAAAATTGTATTTGCAACCATAAATATGTAATTTCAACAGGATATCAGATATTTTGATTCTTTATTCTTTCAAGCGCTTTTGCATCGTCGTCATAGAAGCTCTTCCAATAGATACGTCATTCTGGAAAGTATAATGTTTGAACATGACCAAAATGCTGTTAAATTTGTAAGTTGATATATGCATATATATCGTAATGAATAAACAAAGTACAGGATATTAAAGCAAAACTTTTAATCGAATGCTATTAATGCTATTGTAAAGATATATATTCCAGTAAAAAAGACTAACATAGACAATTAATGCTATTGTATAGATATATATTCCAGTAACAAAGACTAACATAGACAAATCAATATATATATATATATATATATATATATATATATATATATATATATATATATATATATATAAACAATACTATCATAAAGGTAAGAGTAATTAAATTCGTACTCTACGGAGTTTCGAACCCAGGTCCGCGAGTAAATGGCATCCATCGCCTTGACTGCACGCACCAGCCGATATACCGTCACGACTAAGCACGCATCACCAAAATTATTTGATGCGAAACAATCAAGATATGAATGCTGCTTCATCATATGAAAATTGAAGGTTATCATTTATAAATTCTTGTTTGATAAACAAATCGGCCAGGGTTAGCAAAATCATCAGTCGCTACAGCTGAATGCCAAATAATGAAGTGCGACACGAATTAAGACGAGACAAAGTTTATTATTTGTCATCTTTTGGTACTCCCATGGCATTGTAGGAGCGACCTGACCAAGCATTAGTTATGATAACTTTGTCGAAGAAAAACAAAATTGGTCCCCAGGCTCTTTAATTACGCAAATTGGCCAGTTTGCAAACTATTATGCGGTAATCCAATTATCGGGAAATTTGGAATGAGCATTTTTGGATAATTAATATGTCATTTCGATCCTTTGGAGACCGCGACACATGCTTCCAGAGTTTAATGTTTATCTGATGGATCGTTGCAAATTTCATCAATGAGCATTTTATTATCATTGTGTTGCGATTTTCCAGCGCTACACGAGACAATAAAGACACTTTTAACAATTATTCCTGACAGCATGATGATCAACTTCTGTGTGTGAGAGGCTACGTCAGACCCAAGGCATTCCTGTGGAAATGACATAATCAAGTCCAGAGAACAGATACAAAACGTTTTATTTTTATTTTTTTGTCCAATATTGCAACATTGTCCTACCAGTTCTTGAAAAAAATAAATGTTCATTTAATACACCGTTTTAAGGAAGCAAAGACAATGTGAGGGTGGCATGTTTATTATATATTGGAGATAACGAGTTTCAGGAACAATGGCTTAACCCTGATCAGGCTTAGAAAATATACAAAGCCAGCGCTTCATAGTAGTTACTATTTATTGGAAACTTATGTTTCTTTCTCGGTTGTACGTCCGATAACGTGTAATGTACTATCCATTATTCTAAAATCATTGTCCCTATTACCATTCTCTTACAATCCCACCTGTTCAATAGGTAACGCAGATGTTGCTGGAACACTGGTGGCGGTGGTTACTCCAATGCTGCACTTGTAGCATTACCACGCTTACATATCGATGTTATCTGAGGATTGTATCTTAATGATACGACTTTAAAATTTTTTGGTTTTCCAAAAAAAGTTGGTAGTTCGTCAATTCGGGAAATTAAGCTGGGTAGGGGGAGCTATTTTACAAGCTCCCCCCCCCCAGTGTCAAGACAAATTATAGTCCGACATATCTGACGAATTATCGAGGAGACTCATCGTTTTCACTCATTTGATCGTCTCCAGACAGATCCGGGACCTGGTCGTGCCTACTAAGACCAGCAAAATCTCTCAATATCCTTGATGACATACGAAGTGTCCATTCCACCAGCTTGTTTTTGAACTCCTTCGTGTCTAGGGAGAGCATCCGGAGTACGTCTGCAGCAACTGATGGTAATCTACCACGCACTCCCAGAACTAGTCCGTATGCACCTTCACAAACAGTATTTGTTTGCGTTGCAACCAGGTCCCTAAGGCAATCGTATTTTTGTGCTTTGGTACGATTTGCCTTTACAGATCTGTCTCCCAGATCATTGCCTTCCCAAATGATCGTTGGGTCAATAATCCAAGAGCGACCTCCCTTGGTGGTAACCAAATCGGGCTTATACAGTGATCCGAGTACACGATAGTGGGGTTCTTCCATCACACTGAACCCACGTTTTTTAAGTTGTTCCACCAATAATTGAACAATCCTATCGTGCCTCCGGACACGCATTGGTAATGTCCAAGGACATGCACACAATACGTGGCATATGGTCTCCCCAGGAGCTTTGCAATGACGACAGCTTATTTTAGCGGTGTGTCTACGAACGCCCCTATTCGCAGTCACACGTGTTGGAAATGTATTGGTCCGGATCCTAATTGCATCTGAGTACTCTTTTTCACGCAATATATTAGGATTTTTTAACCACATATTTGTGGACTGTACCTTCCTTTCTTTGTCTGTCATCATGTAATTGCATACCCCGTTACCTTGGGTACGCTGGGCCGACCATTTGATTTGCTCACTGATACGCCACTTCGGATTTCCTAGGCTGAAGCTTTGGCGTATCTGATTTTGTTTTGCTTCAAGCCCAGCCACCATCGCTATCTTTCTTATTTTACACTCGGAATCCAGTAATTTCTGCCAATTTTTGATCACGACCCGAGGGACGATCATTTCAAGCTTCGGCAGATTTAGTCCACCGTCGCACGTTGCGGAATACATGAAATGATTAGATGTGCTCTCAGGGAGGTGGAGCCATCTTTTCGTCCATGTCTTTGCAACGTGGTCTAATTTTTGGAGGGTGGACTTTACTGGATTTCCCAAGGTAAGACCGAAAAGTAATTTCGGTAAGAGATTTTCAGATAAGATCTTCACCATCTGCCTAGGTTTCAATAAAGCCCTGCCAACTCTGCGGCACCAGTCTTCTAGTTGCTCTACTGGTGAATTTCGTACCAACCCCGTCCACGGGTCGAACAGGCCGCCAAGGTATCTTGTGCTTTCCCCGGGCATAACCCAGGGAATATTAGCCCCATTTATGGTGAATTGTCTGCCATAATTTATTAAGAATGTTTTATTTGTAGGGGTTATCATGAATGCACAAGACTTCTTGGTGTTGACTGACAAGCCAGTGTCCCGTCCGAATCCCGCAAACAAGTCTAGGTTTTTTTGCTCCGCAGCCTTTTCCGTTAGGAGTGAGGAGTCGTCGGCATAGGTCGGTATATTACCTTGGTAGATATACCCATTTGATTGATCTTCAATCAGACAAAAGATGGGATCTAAGGCAATGTTGAAAAGAAGAGGTGACAAGTGGTCACCTTGCTTCACGCCCAGTGTAATGGCAATTTCGCCTGTATTTTTGCCATTAACTCTGAAAGTTGTAGATGTGCCAGAGTACAGGTCGCGAACGATGTTAATCCAGTGTGGATTAATGTGATGGCGTTCTAGACCTGCCACGAGGTGCTTATGTGACACCGTGTCAAAAGCCTTAGCTAGGTCCAATAGAGCCACGCATAAATGCTTCCTGAAGCCTTTTGATTGTTTAATCGCAGTCTCCAACAGAAAAATATTTTCGACACAACCCGATGCTGGTATGAACCCTCTTTGTCGTGGGTTTAGCGTTATTGCTTTCATAAGCCTGTTGGAGAGAACTGACGTATAAAGCCTCAAGATAGCACTCGAAATTGTAAGAGGGTGCCAATTATTAATGTCCTCCAGTCCTGTTTTTGTTTTAGGAAGTAAGATACTCCTACTTAATTTGGCCTTCTTAGGTACTTGACCTGTCAGCAGCCAGATATTAAATAGATTTGTTAGCACCTCTGGGTGATCAGGTTGCTGGACTATGTCACCCAGGGTTATTTTGTCTGGCCCTGGGGCTGATTTAAGGTCTTTTCCTTTAATAGTGCTTATGACCTCTGCTCTACATATTGGAATACTCAGGAGATCATTCTTGGCCAATTCAACAGGAGCTGGATACATTACTAAATTGACTTCTTGGCTGAGGCTACTAAAACGGTCCTTGTAGGTGCTTTCAACCGTCTCAATAACAATGGAGCACTTGGTATCCTCAACACCCGTAAGTAACTCCTCTACAAGGCGTTTTTTGTTTCCCTCAAACATTTTCTGCGTACGTCTATAGACCTCTGCCTTCTTCTTGGCACGGCTTCCTCTATACTTCTCAACACGCCTTTGTCGGCGTGGCAACCTAGATGTTGTAGTTGTCGGTTGCCACTTTTCAATAATCTTATCAAATAATGTTTCACTATTCTGTGAAGGTATGTCAAGATGTATGACATTTTGCAACTGAATCGCACTCAGATGTGTGAGGCTACTCAGAACTGAGCAGTCATTTATGCATGTGGAGGTTTCTTCCTCCCAAGGGACGCTGTTGGTTAGGAAAAAATTTAAGTCGATGTGTTGTATAATTCCCTCAGTCAATTCTTCCCTCGTTGGATTGCTACCTTCCGCACTGCCATCAGCATTTCCTGGTGTTATAAAAGGCACTTTTGCAACTGTACTGAAATCCGCATCTATGTCTAGGCTGTATATTTCATTCTCATTTCCTGGTTGTTTTCCTGCTTCATCCATAGTATTTGTTTCTGTATCCTTTGCCACCGTTATATCTATCATGCTGAGATTTATCGCTTCAGGCTTTTCCTTTGAGGTCGACTTTTGTGCAACTTGTTTATTTCGACTTATTGCTGGTTCCGATTTCAGGCCCATTTTCCTCCTCTGGTATTTGATCTGCTCAGAGGAGTACTCGGTCAGATGGTGAGAAATGTATTCATTTATTTTCCTCACCCCTGACCGATTGGCTTCCTCAGTGAGGAATACCAGCCTCTCTATATCTTCACCCGGCCACAGCCTTTCTCGTGTGGATTTGCCTTGTTGTCTCCGCTCCATCCTTTTTCTTTCTTTGTCCAACTCCACATTTTGGATTCTTTTCTCATTAGCTAGTATAGGGTGGGCTTGACGTATGTGCTGGCCAAGGCCGATTGAAGAATTACATCTGAATGAACACAGATTGCAACTAAATTTGTCTTGACTCGTGTCCCCAAGTGTATCTCTAGGTTTATTTTTGTTAGGACACTTGGGCTGGTGAAACGAAGCACCATGTGCCTTATCAAAAGATTTATCACACATGATGCACTGGTACTTGACCGTCGTGAGCTTGTGTATTTTGTCAAAATGATCTTTCAAATTATTTAATGAGCCGAACATACAGTTCAGGCATATGGGATATGTCCACACAGTATCCGGTAAGGGAATTGTCACCCTTTCCACATCCGGGATCTGTTCCATTCTATCCGTCCTGGCATCTTTTGGCAAGGCACTATCTTGGATAGTACCCTGTCTCCCCACCTGGTCACTGGTGACTTGTAACTCGGTGGGGCCATCATTGGAAGATGCTTCCAATTGATGGGGGGTCGTTACGGCGCCACCCCTTTCCGTATTACTCTTTATTTTATTACTCTTTTTCATGATTGTTAAATTAGGGTAAGAAATGTTACTCCATATTTAAAACATGCTCGAATCCAGCCTTGCAATAGAACGAAATAATTTTGCTAAGATTTCACGTCAAGTAATGTGTATATAGGAGAGAAGAACTAAAATATAAAAATCAAAAGGTAGAGAAAATCTGTGAAGAAGTTTAAGAAATGTCGCGTTACCTCCCTTACATTACCTTTGTATCCAAACATTCCATAGTCTGGGATACTATCTCATTACAAAAGACTAAAAAACTGAATCGGATTCACGTGTAATAAGGTCAATTTAACAGCATTACCAATCAATGGTAAGGTTGTTTGATTCTGTTTCAATTCTCTTTCGAAAATAATTAATATTGCCTTACTTTACATAAGATTTCTAAGTTCTCGAAGTACCTAATTGCTATCATAAAAAACAATAATTTTAATCGTTACAGGTTGTGCATCTTTTAAATATATATGCTATCTATAAAATTTAATTTCGGTTAATGGTCAACTCTTTTCGTGTAATTATCAATTCAAGTACAATTTGATATTTTTATTTACTTAATATTAAAAGTTATTAGAACGATTTATCATTAATAGCAGCAGAGAGTGTGGAACCTACAAAATTTTGCCCGTATCCTTAACGAATATAAAGGTTCTTACAGAGGCTGAAAAAATAAGTCAATAACGCTAAACCAAAGTCTCTATTTATTATATTTCCGTACGGTTAAAAACCGCATAATAAATCCATGAGGTTAGCTCAGTTTTGTTACTCAGTTATTGACTATATTTTTCACGAATTTTATGCGGTTTTGTTTACTTACAAAACGACCCAATTGTTGTCGTTCACCCTCTCTGCTGCTCATGTATATAAAGCAAGGTAACTCCGCAGGGTAAATTAAACGATTATTTCCCCTGTCCAGGTGTGTTTTCGTCTGCTAAACTTATCCGTCTGTCTATGATTCACTGAATCTTTGTTTGTTGAATTCCACTATAAACTTAAGACACATATCGTAATATAATAACAAGGTTATATTTTTCCTACACACACACATACACTCGCCACAAATAATCCTTTAAGTTTTTAACTGTGTACAATAATGCAAATACCTATCTCAGTGTACAAAATCCCCATGTACATAGGCATGTCATGGGTCTGTGTGCATCACCCCTCTCTGCTACTATCGCCTCTGCCTTTTCGTCCAAACAGAATCACGTGGAGCGTACAATTACTACCTTCAAATTCCTCATCGTCATCACTATCACCCACAAGTGCATTCCATTGTCTATCTATACGTCTTCTCTCATTTTCGTCCAAATACCTCATGACTGTTTTTTCGGTCCATAGTGTTTATGGATTTACTGCCCAAGGCCGTTTTTTTCAGTCCATAGTGTTTATAGGCTTACTGCCCCAGACTGTCTTTTCGGTCCATAGTATTTACAGACTTACTACCCCAGACTGTTTTTTTTGGTCCATAGTGTTTACAGGCTTACTGCCCCTCCCCCGCCGGCCGTTTTTTCGGTCCATAGTGATGAAAGGGTTCACCAAAGATTTTATTCAGACCACTCAGTTCTATTATGTTTACATTCTCCCCTTTTTAATCACGGGTTGGGTCGTTACACAGGCTCGCGGGAATCAGCTATGACAATATGGTTCAGACCCAACCCACTGCAAATTTGTTTTCGTCCCCTATAATAGTGCCGGAAACTATATGTGGGTAGTTGGTTAGAAACTCACCGAGCCCGTAACTTTTTTTCCGCAAGACCTGAAATTTCTTCCCGGGCTCTCGCCTAGCGGGAATGTTTCTTTCTATGGCATTTCTAACCAACTGATGCTGTAACAATATATCCACGAGACAGAATGGTAAAATTTTATAATGGTCATATATTGTATTTTATTAAAAATATTAGTAAAAGTGACCCTGTATCAGTTTGGTTATTTTAAAGTTCGGAACACGATTACGATCAATTTGTACGACCCAATGTTGATATTTATCGTACAGAATCTCTTTATGAAGAAATGAGAAATCTTGCACTAAAATATACTTCTGACGATGTCAAAGTTAGACAACTACTGAATAATTGTTTTACAGTACCATCGGTAGCGGCTCATTTCGCTCAAGAGAAAAATTTATGGAGACCGACTAAATCAGAATTTATTGAGGATATACAAAAAAGTTGCATAGAATATGGGCACAATGGATTATTGAGTACTAAATACGAGTATAATGATGTTATCTCCGTCGATATGGCTGCATGTTAGCCTGGGAGTTTTCTTGGATGTGGAGAATGTTCTAAATAATTTTACAGATTCGGTCACCTTACACATGACATGACTAGAGTTTCAATAAATGGACCCTTACCAAATTTTGACTTAACCGGATTTTCATGTACAGAATCATTCGAGTTCGGAAAAGATCTTCATCCGATTACTTATGCTTGGTTTGGAAGTCATTTTTCAGAAAAATGTTGGACTCCAATAGTGTTATTAAGATATATGATTGATGCTGGAATATTAGTATCGTTGAGGGTCAATGAAGCAATTATATCATATAGTGCACAAAAGCAGGTTTGGTTACCAGAACCGGAGAGATTTAGTATTGATGATGTCAGGAAAGAATTTCCTGATCTTGCCGAAGATGACACTATTAAAATTACTAATAATATACGTAAATGCAGGGACGAGCACGATGAAAAACGTGCAAATGATCTTGGTAGAAAGATAATCGGCAAGTTTACTCAAGGCATTTCATACGGTCATAAACGACACTAATTATGGACGATGCTGAGTTAGATTTTATAATAACTGATACAACGGAGAAAAACACATTCATAAGCCGAAGTAATGCTTATTTATCGGATGGGATCAAACTAGGTACCATTGTGAGATCTATTGAGGGTGACTCACCGCAGTTTACTCATTTAAGATCTTCAATGTTAGCCTATGTTTCTATAAATCTACTGTCGATGATAAATAGATTTCATCGTCCCGCTGTTAGAGTCGCTACGGATTCATTTTTTTTTAAAACCAAATAATATAAGGATTTATTATATTCTCTACTCGGTAATGGTGAGTGGGGAACATGGAGGATAAAGCAAGAAAATATACTTAGTTATTCTGAATTTGCTGACGTTGAAATTAAGGAAGTATATTATAAAAATAGTAATCAAATATCAAAGTCATCTGCACCATCTGTGTACGATCCTGTGGCTAGACATAAGACCGTTTATCTTAATGGATGTGGATGGTCAGGTAAAACAACTTGTGCGATTAAATTATTTATGAACAACAATTAAAATATGATTGTTTTGACACCTACACATAAACTTGCTAGAGAGATAAAAGAACGAGGGGTCAAAATCTGTACATATCATAGTTTTTTAGATGGTGCGGAAATACGTGGACTCCTGAGCGAATGGGTGAAAAATATATACCTAAGTATATTATATGGGACGAGATATGTACGGTATCGTTAGAAACACTAAAAACTTCCTTGAATGGTTATTAACAAAAAACACGACTGTGATTATGTGTGGTGATCATGGTCAACCCCCACCTTTTGCTGGACAGTCTCCACATGAATGGCTAAAGAATAATGTGGATTATTACCAAGAAATACATGATGATCATAGAGCTATTGACGAACCGCTGACAGAACTTAAAAGGTTAATCCGAATACAACCAGATAAAATACAATGTGAGATAATGCGTGAGATAATTCCAGAAACTACCATGAATGATTTTTTGACTTTATGGAGACCCACTGATTTGATAGTCGCAAGTAGAAAGATAGTTCGTGATGAATTGCAAAAGAAATTATTTACGTTACGTAAAGAAAGGTTTTTACATCTACCTGTTCCATTATGTTATCGCCCAGCAGATACTCGAAGACAGAATGTTGAAGTTAAAATTCCAGGTGGAGACACTGAAGGTGTCCGAGTACAAATTCAGGTATCGAATGATATTGTTTTCGTAGCAGCTGATATTGTTAAGAGTGCATTGAGTATGGATAAATCACCGTGGACACTAAGATACGCTATAGCGATTCATTCGTCACAGGGATTAATTATATCTGATACAAATATCTGGTTTGTAGATGATCGAATCGAATGGTCAAACTTAGTCTATCTTGCAGTATCTCGCGTCAGAAGGATAACTCAACTACATAGAAATATCATAGATTATTTGATAACTGAGGAGACTACTAATGACGCTGATTTAATAAAGAAAAATTAGCGTCTTATAAACAATGTGACAAAAAAAATAAACATGACTTTGATATTGATACTGAATTTATTATAAAACTAAAACAACTACAGAATAATAACTGTGCAAGTTGTAACACAATAATCTTATGGCAATATTCGAAAAATAATCCAAGACAATTTACCGTAGATAGAATTAATAGTGATCTTAGTCACACACGTGAAAATGTAATGTTGACCTGTCTTGAATGTAATCGACGTCGGGGTTCTAGTTTACATAAGTGAACGCGGTAGTAATTGTGTATCCGCGGGAATTACTTGCAATTGTTCACGCACTAATCCACGTTGAGGTGCAGTAGAATCTAGTCTGTATATGGCAAGTCTTCCAGTGGATCTAACCACGCTAGAAATTGTATGTGTGGTCACACTCCAAATAGGGTCAGTAACTCGTCTTTTGCCACCCTCCAACTCTCCTGGTTCGTATAAATACCTCACAATCACGTTACCTAATACTGTCTGTTGACCTCGTTGTCCGTAATCATCGCTACGTGGTATATATTTTTTGTTATTGCATTAGAAGGTTTCATGGAAGTTGCACGAGTAATTTCATTATTTAATCAGATATCACACTTGGTAACCTTGCAACCCATTCACGAAATCGCTCACTGGACTTAAAGTCTGCAGATATTTCCTTCGCATATTGATATCCAAATAACCGCTTAGCAAGTGTTCGATTAAATCGTTCAACGATTGCTTGATCACGATGAATTTCAGTATGCCCTCGTCTGATTTTAACGTTATGTTTTTTTCATCAAAAATGATACTGCGCCAAGAAATTCTTTGCCAGGATCAACCTGTAGTAATTTTGGCCATTGTAGACCACCACGTTGATAAATTCGCTCAAACGCAGAGGCAACTTCAAATGATGTTTTTGTTAATAATGGCTCAGTTTCTTAATATCTACTTGCAATATCAACAACAGTCAATGCGTATTTGTACGTGCGTGACTTTCGTCCACGTGTTTTAATAGTATCATGTGGTAAAAACAAAATTTCTGCTTGGTGAACTTCGTTAGGAACACTGACATCAAAATGTGCATATTGAATTGTTTTGGTGGTGGTAGATAAATTTGCCATATTGCCTGTCGTGCTAACCACGCTGCAGCAACAGAACGTGAAACTTTTGCTGGTTTAGCAAGTTTAGTGATCGCTGGTTTACCCCTCCAATACCCTCTTGGGCTATAATAAATAGATTCCATTATAATAATTATATAATTAATTACCAGCCCCTAACATTAGTTTACTTTTCATAGCGGATTTTATTAGGAAACGAACGAGTTTCTCTCTAACAGATTTATTGGGAATAAAATTTAATGCATGAATCAATTTTACACCTGCAAGATGCCGATGTTGCAAATCTGGATTTTTATAAGCAACGTCATGAATGTGACATGCTTGATCGATCTTATTTACTGGATACTCTCCTGGTCTTGTTTGATCTTGGTTATCGAGTCTGATATCGAGACGAGTTCCAGGACCACAATAATTATATCCAAGAAGATGTTTCTCACCAATATACTTAGCCCATGGTAATCCAGGTAATTTTCCTAATGATGTGGCTATATCCCCACCTACCTTTGTTGTCCCTGAAATAAATTTATATTTTTTGTACCACATTTTACACATTTACCTGTTAATGCATGTCGTTTTTTGTTATTATTGTTGCCAATCCAGTGGTCCCACCAACGGTGGGTGTAGATGATCTACATCGAACACAATATAGACTCATGTTATTAATAATATGGATAGAATAATTGACTTTTCGGCTACACGAAAACAAGAATCAGTGAAGCACCATCCAGCATTACCAAATTCGATAAGAATGATTATAAAAGGTCCTTCTGGATCAGGTAAAACACAATTATTGTTAAATTTTTTATCGAGATGGATGAGATGGAACAAACTATATTTAATAGCACCGTCTGTGGATGATCAGCATTGTTACGAAGTACTTAAGGATTTTAATGAAAAAGCAAAATTAGTTAATAAAGACGCTGAAGATATTATTGATTTTATCACAGATATAGATGAAGCCCCATCTGTAGATGACTTGGATGGATTCATTAATAATCTCGTAGTATATGATGATGTGATGTTGGACAAACAATCTAATCCAGCTAGAATATTTTCACGAAGTCGTCACAAAAACATAGACGTGATTTATGTTACACAACGATATACACAGATACCTAAATTGATTAGAGATAACTGTAATATTTTGGTTGTGTTTAATAGAGTAGATAATTATACCCTGCAGAATATTTATTATATCTGATGTTCAGGGGACATGGATATGAATAAATTTAATTCTTTTCGAAAGCACAATCTGTTCCGTTTGGATTTATAACAATAAATCTACATGACCCAAGATCCAGATATCGTAAAGGTCTGGATAAAATCTTTGGTTAGTCCCTGATAAAATCAGGAGCAGCAGAGAGGGTGAACGACAACATTTGGGTCGTTTTGTAAGTAAACAAAACGCATAAAAATCTTGAAAAATATAGTGAATAATAGAGTAACAAAACTGAGCTAACCTCATGGATTTATTATGCGGTTTTTAACCGTACGGAAATATAATAGTTCGAGACTTTGGTTTAGCGTTATTGACTTATTTTTCAGCCTCTGTAAGAACCTTTATTTTTGTTAAGGATACGGGCAAAATTTTGTAGGGTTCACCCTCTCTGCTGCTTTAATGAATCACTGGACTGATATAAAACTTTGCACACATATAAATATTCAGAGGTCATGCTGCAGAAAATCCATTTGTGTGTGCAGGACAGGATTTGATACTACGTAATTTGGCATCGTCATATTTATCATCATCGAGTCTTTGTCGTTATCATCTGCATCAAGATGGATTGTTTATGTTCTAGATGTGATTAATCTCTATAGCATTATAAACGATTACCGTTAAAATACATAAATAATCTACGGTCTATAAAGAGACTTCATCGTCATGAAAATCACATTTGTAGTAAGATGATATTAGAATCATCAGTCTACTGCGTTGATTAATGCTACAATAGTGTTAAATACAGCAAGGATCCGCCAGATCGCGTAGTGCTAACAAAGTATGAAACACAATGAGGGCCCACCGGATTGTATGGTACTCGTATATTACTAGTGTAATGTTGAACACAATGAGTGCCCACCGGATGGCGGTAGTGCTGGTATAGTGTAGAGCAGTGGTCCCCAACCCCCAGGCCGCGGACCGATACTGGGCCGTGGATAAAATGGTATCGGGCCGCTTACGGTGGTGTATTTTTCTCGGGTTTGTGCAACTTGCCATGGACGAGATGTTAACCAGGAGCTGAGAGACATCACCTAAAGCCGCACCAATACCGTGCATGCGCAAAATATCGTGATATTGGGCGGTTTTACGTCACGCCGGGTGATGAGCCACTTTGGTAGAGAGTAGGTGTATATCACTCTTCTCTCTATTCACCTGTACTTGTTTAAGAGTGCTTGGTGTACGTGTATATTGCGTGCTCAAATTTAACCCACAAATTAGCAAAAATGAATACGAAACAGACGTCGTTAGTACGTTTCCTTGGGGAAAAGAAAAGGCCCACTGAAGAGACAGAAGAAGAGCCTTCAACATCAGAGAAACATAACAATTTTAACAGACAATACCGTTAGTTCTACATGAAATTTGGAATTATCAGGACAGGTGATTCCCACACACCAATCCCGCTCTGCATAGTTTGCGGCGACCAGCTCTCTAATAAAGCAGGGAAACCTTCAAAACTGCTTCGCCACTTGAACTCCAAACACCCAGGATTAAAAGACAAGCCCCTGGCTTATTTTAAAGGAGAAAAACGGGAACACGAAGGACAGAATAAATATTTGAGGGCCACTACATCAGTAAAGGAGAATGCACTGAGAGCATCATATTTTGTGTCTAACCATATTGCTAAGGCTAAAACGTCATTCACTATCGGTTAAGAATTGATCTTGCCCTCCACTAAGACATTTGCCGTGAACTTCTATGAGATGCTGCTGTAGAAAAGATAGCACATTTGCCTCTGTCGGCTAGCACTGCGACTAGGCGCATTGAGGAAATAGCCGAATACATGATACACAATTGTTGGAGAGGATTAATACATTACCGTGGTACGCACTCCAGGTTGACAAATCTATAGATATCGACAACAAGGCAATACTACTTGTTTATATGCGATATCTATATCAGGAAGATGTGCATGAGGATTTGTTATGTGTTCTATCTTTGCCAACCAACACCATAGGAGCAGAACTGTTCATGTCAATTGGATGGTTATATCAGGACAACTACAATGGTCCTTTTGTGTCGCTATATGCACAGATGGAGCTGCTGTCATGACCGGAAGACTGTCTAGTTTAACTGTTCGAATTGAGGAAGTTGCACATGAGAATGAATCTACGCATTGTATCATTCATAGGTAAATGCTGGCAAGCCGAAAATGTCATTGGAATTTAACAGTGTATTGATTGATGTCGTTAAAGTTATTAACCACATAAAAGCACACGTCCTTAACTTGCACATGTTTCAGCAGCTTTGTGAGGAGATGGACGCAGAGCACAGATGCCTTCTCTTATACACAGAAATAAGATGATTATCCAAAGGAAAATCGCTAACCAGAGAGTTTGAATTACGAAAGCCATTGCAAAAGAAGTCAACTCTATCAGCACATTTCAGTGACAAGCTATGAGTCTCAGAACTAGCTTGACTGTGTGACATATTCAGCCTGCTCAATGAACTCAATCTGTCCCTTCAGGGGAAAATGACAACTGTTTTCCTGTTGGCAGACAAAGTAGCTCCATTTAAAGCCAAACTGGAGTTGTGTGGACGGCGCATGGACAGAGACATTTTGGACATGTTTCAGACATTAGTGGGGATTTTAGGCGAGACTGAGCCTGAGCATTCATTCTCTCAGTTGGTTCACCATCACCTGTCTTTGCTTTTAAAAGAGTTCGACCGCTACTTACCTACCATAAATGACCCATGTAATGGTAAGGAAAGGATCCGCGTTCCATTTGTCAACAAACCAGGCATATCTGTCATGTATGTGCAAGAAGAAGATCAACTGCTGAAGATTTTAAATGACGGCGGCCTTAAAACTACGTCAGAGACAACTCTGCCGGTGTTCTGGATTAAATTCATGGCGGAATACCCTGAGATTGCTACCACCGCACTTAAATCCATATTGCCATTTCCAACATCCTATCTGTGTGAAGCGGAGTTTTCTGCAGTGACAGCAACCAAAAAAAAACAAAAACAAACAAACAAACAAAATAACGGAATAAACTGACATAAGCAACACACATTGCTATTACCCCCAGATGAAACCGTCTCATTGCAAAGAAACAAGTTTAGGGTTCTCATTGATTTAGCATTCTAGTGAGTCAAAATGTTAGATCACTTTTTTTTTGGTGGAAGCATTTTATTTTGAAGGTATGATTATATACAATTAAATTAAAATTATTAAATCAAAACAATCGAAAATATAAGCAATCAACGTCCTTCCTCCCTCAGCGGGTTACGGTAAAATTATCAAACGTTGACAGGTCCGCGGCGATAAAAAGGTTGGAGACCACTTGTGTAGAGCACAACGAGGACCTATCTAATAGCGTCATGCTAGTATTGTGTGCAGTACAGCAAGAGGCCACCGAGTGGCGTAATACTGGTATAGTGTGGATCACAGCGAGCTTCTACCGAATGGCGTAGGGCAAGTATAGTGTGTAGTAAAGTGAGGACCCACGGGATGGCGTGGTGCTAGTATAATTTGCAGTACAGCGAGGACACACCTGATGGCACAGCGAGGACCCACCGAATCACGTAGTATTGTGGAGCACAGTCAGGGTCCACAGGTTCCCGTATTGTTAGTTTTCTTTGGAGCAGTGACCACAACGGAGCATATAGTATTAGTATAGTGCAAGTGTAATGTTGAGCACGGCGATGGCACACCGGATCACAAAGTGCTTGTATTTTGTGGAGCACAGCCAGGACCTATGGGACCCTATATAGCCTTTCACTCTTCTTGGATTCCTTTCTCTCTATTGGCAGAAAAATGATTAAAAGATCATTTTTTTTATCAAAATACCGATTCTAATACTTTATTTTGGCCGCTGAGTCCGATTAACCAATCCTAATATTATTTCTGAATTCATGATTTCTTTCGCTTACATTCTCTTTGAGGACAAAAGGGACATAAATATTGATAGCGTTGCTGCTATTGTTTTGCTATTACGTTTATCTCTTTTGTCATGATGAGCACAACTTTCAACGCCGTCATGTTGAACAATACTGTTAAATCCGTCATGCTGAACACTACTGTGAACGCCGTCATGTTGAACAATACTGTCAATGCCATCATGCTGAACAATACTGTTAAATCCGTCATGCTGAACATAACTGTCAACGCCGTCATGTTGAACACAACTGTCAATGCCGTCATGCTGAACACTACTGTCAACGCCGTCATGTTGAACACAACTGTCAATGTTGTCATGCTGAACACTATTGTCAACGACATCATGTTGAACACAACTGTCAATTTCGTCATGTTGAACACAACTGTCAATTCCGTCAGGCTGAACACTACTGTCAACGCCTTCATACTGAAAACTACTGTCCACGACGTTGTGCTGATCACTACACTGTCAACGTCATCACGTTAAACACTACTGTCAACGACGTCGTGTTTAAAAACTACTGTTAACACCGTCGTGTTGAAAATTACTATTAAAAGCGTCATGCTGAATACTACTTCTAAGCCGTTATGTTGATCACTATCGCAAAAACCGTCATATTGAACACTACTGTTAAAGCAGTCTTGCTGACCACTACTGTTATCGCCATCATGCCAAACACTACTGCCAACGCCATCATGTTGAACACTATTATCAAAGCCGTCATACTGAACACGTCATGTTGAACAGTACTGTGAACGTAGTTATGTTAAACATCATTATTAACGCCATCATGCTGGACAATACTGACAACGCCGTCATGTTGAGCACTACTGTTAACTCTGTCATGTTGAGTACTATTGATAACGCCCTCATGTTGAATACTACTGCCAACGCCGTCATTTCGAATACTATTACTAACGCCCTCATGTTGAGGACTACAGTCAACGACGTCGTGTTCAAAGCTACTGTTAACGCCGTCGTTCTGAACATTACTGTTAACACCGTCATGCTGAATATTACTTCTAACGCCGTCATGTCGAACGATGCTGTTTAAGCCGTTATGTTGAACACTATTTTAAAAACCGTCATATTGAACACTACTGTTAAAGCCATCATGCCAAACACTACTGTCAACGCCATCATGTTGAACACAATTATCAACGCCGTCAAACTGAACACGTCATGTTGAACACTACTGTAAACTTAGTCAGGTTGAACATTACTGTTAATGTCGACATGTTGAACACTACTGTCAACTCCCTCATGTTGTATAATATTACTAATGCCATCATATTGAATACTACTAAATATGTTCAAGCTGCAAGAAACCTAGATCTGCAAGCTGAAAGTTCTGGAATATATCAGTTGCATAGATATTCCATTTTATTGATCGGATGCATTCTTAATCTGGTAGCCGCGTGCTGCTTTAATGTTTATATATTTAGAATGTTTTACATATTTCTTGTTTAAAAAAAATCTTTCAGAAAACTGCAAGTATATTAAAGATGATATATCATTACTTGCTGTCTTTTTTAAAAGAATGTTCATGAATATAAATCATTTTTTATTTTGTTTTCATTCTTATATGGATATCTGGCAGTATTAGTCTTATATGGATATCTGGCAGTATTAGTCTTATATGGATATCTGGCAGTATTAGGGTGTTTGTCACCGTTTAATCGATTTTCTCAGCGAGATTTTTTTTTCTTTTTTTTCGAAATACTTGCTTTAAGACAAGGATTAATAAAATAAAGGTTTTATTGGATTTGGTAACGCATTTAATATCTTTGGAAATGTTTTGTACTGATGTATCGATCGCGGATCTAGAGTAATAAAACTAAATAAAATAACAAAGAATTGAAAATTGAACCTAGTGCTGACTAAATTCCCGAACGGTACACATCTTGTGATCGACTATCATTCGCCCATATCTTATTTTAATGCAAATTACTTTGTATACCCACGCCATATATGATGATGTCCGTCGTTGCGTACAACCGCTTGTCTGATACCAATATCATTTTCGCACAATAGCTCGAAATGTTCATCTGATTTATTTACCAAACTTGGTAAATGGCTTGCACTTCGGTTGGTAATGTCTTTACTGGTTTATTTGTTTTAATTTAGGAGGCCAAGGTCACTGTAATTCAGAAATGAAAAGATATTAAGGTCGCAATGACTGAAAGAAGGAAAATTATTTCCACACAACAATATTAATATTACGTCAAATATCTGGAGAAGACAGTTTATTGATTTGGAGGTAAAATGGTCATGGCAATGGTCACTGTAACTGAGATGATTAAAATGGTTTCTAAAACATCTTTCTCAGGACAGACGATTATTAAACTGGCGAGTGCGTACCGTTTACGTTACTCTTAATATATGCTATATGCAGGAGTGTATTATATCGTCCATTTAGATAGTCTTCAGTTTTCAATTGAATATGATTTAAAATTCGGCGCTTTATACGTGACGGAAAGTTTAGTCAGCACCCATCTTTGAAAGACATTTACAAAAAATGATTGTAACCAAATTCTGTGTACCCATTGTACTATATATCTTAGTGTGCATCATTGCAGAATGTACTTTGTCTCTGAAAATGTATTTAGAGATCCACTTTCTTTACATCATAAACGTCTGGGCATTACTCCATTGTCTCATTACGCGTATACGATAATTAAAGTAAATTATGCTCTACCCATTACGAGTATACGATGACGAATGTAATCTATTACAGCTCTATTCATTACGGTATACAAGGATGAAAATATCTATTAAATCTCTGTTTATTACAAGTATACGAGGATGAAATTATTTTAAGCTCTATTCATTATGAATATAGAAGGATGAAAGTAATCTATTAAAACTTAATTGATTACGAGTATACAAGGATGAAAGTAATCTACTAAAACTCTATTCATTACTAGTATACAAGAATAAAATTATTATATGGTCTTTCCAATACAAGAATAGAAGGAAAAAAGTATTCTAAGCTCTTTTCTTCACAAGTATACAAGGATTAAATTATTTTAAGCTCTTTTGATTACAAGTATGCAAGGATTAACGTATTTTGAGCTCTTTCCATTACATGTATACAAGGATAAAATTATTCTAAGCTCTTTCCATGTTTCTAGTTCTATTATACCTGTATGAAGGTAATCCAAGCTCTATGCGATATCAGTATAAAAATATGAAGGTAATCCAAGCTCAATGCGATAGAAGTATGTGTACGAAGGTAATACAAGCTCTATTCGATACCAGTATAAAAATATGAAGGTAATCCAAGCTCTATCCTATACGATTATAAGATTATGAAGGTAATCCAAGCTCAATGCGATAGAAATATGTGTACGAAGGTAATCCAAGCTCTATGCGATACCAGTATAAAAATATGAAGGTAATCCAAGCTCTATCCTATACGATTATAAGATTATGAAGGTAATCCAAGCTCAATGCGATAGGAGTATGTGTACGAAGGTAGTCCAAGGTCTATGCGATACCAGTATAAAAATATGAAGGTAATCCAAGCTCTATCCTATACGATTATAAGATTATGAAGGTAATCCAAGCTCAATGCGATAGAAATATGTGTACGAAGGTAATCCAAGCTCTATGCGATACCAGTATAAAAATATAAAGGTAATCCAAGCTCTATCCTATACGATTATAAGATTATGAAGGAAATCCAAGCTCTATGCGATACCAGTATAAAAATATGAAGGTAATCCAAGCTCTATGCGATAGGAGTATGTGTACGAAGGTAATCCAAGCTCTATCCGATATGATTATAAGTGTGTGAAGGTAATCCAAGCTCTATCCGTTACGATTATAAGTGTATGACGGTAATCCAAACTCTATTCAAACCTGGGATTGATAGTCTTATATTTTTACTGCAGAAATAATAGTTTGTTCTCGATGCTTTGAACTAAGTTGAAACCTCGTAAAATAAATTATATTTAAATTGTCTTTCCACATTAAAGGCTGGCAAAATCTTAAATCTGACAAGCGGCTGTATCCCAGCAAACAATGAAATATGATGTTTTCAAACAGTCTGGATAAAGTATACGGTTGGCTATCTAGTCACATTCGGATAAAGATCAATGAGATGGCAAAAAAAGCAGCCAAATTTGTCATATAAGCAAGTCACCCGTCTCTGAGAAGAAACTTACATATATTTATCTTCTTACAACTTTGTGCAATTTATTTTTTACATATTTCGATCTTGACTTTATAGCTTGTACTACAAAGCTGCGTTTGTGCTGAGGTGCTGTAAAAGAAAAAGCCTATAAAATGTGACCAATGGAGGAAAAACCCGGGAAAACACCAGAAAGAATCACCAGTCCAAGAGAAGTTACTAAGTTATCTCACATACCCACGGTGGCCGAGCCTATACTGAAACCTTCGCGTTAAGACGTGAGATTGCAGTCATCTGTAAAGGCATGCATCCGTCTCCAAAAAGACATGTTTGAGAGATAAGGCTATAAGGACCATAAATAGATAGACAGACAGACAGATACATACATACATACATACATACATACATACATACATACATACATACATACATACATACATACATACATACATACATACATACATACATACATACATACATACATACACACATGCAATTAAACTATATCCAAGCATAAGGATATATTTCATTTCTCATCTGAGAGGCAGTTAAGATACATATCTCTAATAAAATTAAAAGATAGCTAGAAGTGGTGACATTACATCCCTTTTACATGCAAATGGCATTACATCCTCTTGTACATGCACATGATATCACATCCTCTTGTACATGCACATGATATCACATCCTCTTGTGCATGCACATGATATCACATCCTCTTGTACATGCAAGTGACACATTACATCCCTTTGTACACGCAGGTGACATTACATCCCCTTGTACATGAAAATAACCTTACATACCCTTGTACATGCAGATGACACATCACATGCCTTTTTTACATGCAGATGTTTTTACATCCCCTTGTATATTCAGATATCTTTAATCCCCTTGTACATGGAGATGTTTTTACATCCCCTTGTATATGCAGATATCTTTACATCCCCTTGTACATGCAGATGACACATCACATCCCTTGTACATGCAGATTTCTTTTCAGCCCTTTGTACACGCAGGTGACATAACATCCATCTGGTCTTGCAGTTAACAACTGTCAAAAAAAATTTGCTTACCTAAATTGTCTGTATACCCATACATTGTTTGATGAGACAGTCAAGATCGTATTGAAGGCCACAAAGGTCCTCCATTTTATTTTCTGGAAATTTATTATTATACTCTGTTATCTATCAAAATTACCATTCTAGTGTATTAGGATCACTCTATTAAACTGTCTTTCAGACTTTCTGAACAAGTGTGGTTTATATAAAATGTTTGAGGTATAACAAAATGTGATAAAGTATCATTTTTCATCACCTATTTGCATTTTAGAAAATTTATTTGTCGATTGGAAGAATTCGGGACAACACAGTATACCATACATATCCCCGTTACAGCAATAACACCATCACAGTCTTTTGGAACTAACTACACCACATACTCCCCACTCGGTGGAATGAAAGGAAAACTTCCAATTCAGCCGTAGTTAAATTACTCTGTAAAAACAGTTTTAAATAGAAAATCCCTTTTTATCGGCTGCATAAATCTATGAGTCACACCATAGCAGCCCAAAGAACTCAAATACAGCCTGCAAGTGAGCTACTCACAATAAACGTTTCACCAAGCAAATCAAACAACACTTGCGTTATGCTACCTTAAAGTAATTGTTGCACTCTTTCTAAAGACTTCGAGACAACAGCAAATACCACAAGTAATTTTCCTCTGATCAACTAACGACCACACATTTCATAGACCCTAATTTGACATAAACGCTAATTTAACATAGACCCTAGTTTGACATAGACCATATAAACTAATTTGACATAGACCATAATTTGATCTTGCAATTTTTTTAGTCTTGGCCCACATTTTATTCTAAAATGCAGATCGGTATTAAATGCGATGCAATACAAAGCATGACCCAAGCAACATATGCACATAATAATTCCTTTATCCAATGACCAAACACTTAGAAGCAAGTATATCCAAAGAATTAATATTTGGAGGGTCAAATTGACGAAATGAATTCGTTGGCAATTTTTATATGGTACTTGAAGTTAGTGTTCTATTCTGGGGATAATCTTTGAATTACTGTTGCTGTGTAATGGCCAAAACGTAATTCATAGACGTTTTCCTCGACCTCGGTAATAAAACGATTTTACATATAACATTTTGATTACATTCTGTCTCATGATGATGGAGGTTATGATGACGATTACAACTACGGCGACACGATGTCCGCCATATTGATGACTTAATTTGGAAAATTTAAGATTTTGAGGACGTCATTAGCAATGGTGTCACAAAATTATTCTGTGAGTTGTCATTCAACACGATGAAAATTGTTTTGTCAATCAAGATTATGAAAAGTGTCACAAAATTATTTCATGTCTAGTCATTCAAGATGATGATGATAAAAAGTGTGAAAAACCTGGTCCATATGTTGTCATTCAAGAAAACGATGACGGAAGTGCCACAAAAGTATTCAGTGTGTTGTCATTTTATATATTGGACAGTGTATCAAAATTATTTCATGTGTTTTCAATCAAGAAAATATTAATGGAAAAGGAAACAGAATTATTCCATGTGTTAACAATCAACGTGATAAAAATGAAAGCCTTAAATGTTGCTTTCAAATAAATTATAATATACTTAAGAGAGACCAAAGGAAAATCAGTTTTAATGATACGTTTAACCAAATGAAATATGAATTCACTAACGTTTAGTGAATGAGTATCCAGCAGAAATAGAATGTCATGTGTGTGCTTTTTGTGTGCGTGCGTGTGTGTGTTTGTGTGTGTTCGTGTGTATATGTGTATATGTGTGCGTGTGTAATGTGTGTGTGGTTATTTTGATTCGTAAGTAGGCAAGATCAGCGATTATCTTTAAAACCTATGAAGACCGAAATGTAAGACTTAATTAAAACCAATAATCCGATACGCACTTATATAAACTTACTCGCCTGCAGAGAAGCTCTGCGATGATCAAACTAAACAAATTATTCTCAGATGTTCCACAGACTTGTCAAATTAAGCCGCCTATAAAAATAATTATCATGCTGCAATGCCAAATTAAAACCTGTCGAAAGCATCAAGGCGTAAAATGTCCAGGATCTTCGTCCCATAACATCTTACGCCAAAGCTTCCTTTTAAGATGGATGTTACCTGGTAAGATAATATTAAAATCGGGAAGTTATATATTTTTTTACTTTAGCTTAGCATTATTCTATTTTTATGTTAGCATGTCATATTGTCAAATGCGTCTTGATAAACAAGTTGAACTAAATATATGAGGAATGTTTTATGTGGAAAAAATTGTATCCATTGGTTTCGCCTTATCAGATTCAGATCTATGTGCAGACATTCAAAGAAGCAAGTGCAGTATAATTTCGTTATCAGTTGACAAATCAAATTTTTTATAGTCGTAGATAGCATGATATTCTAATCGTGTGGTCTGCTGGGACCCTTTTTTAAACATATCCTAGTTATAACAACATGGACTAGTGGGAATTTAAAACAACTTTAGAAACGTGATACTAAATGTTTGCATGGATAGAGTGAAATAATGAATTCGGTTTGTGTGCATTTGGGAAACAAGTGTGATAGTGATAGCATCTTTATCTGTTAAATATTGAAGGACGGACCAAGTTAACTGAGTCACTCTCAAAACCGTTTTGTCGCATAATGGTTTAATACAAAGCTTAAGTTTACAGTATGGACATACGTTATACAAAACACGACTAAACATCAATAAACTTACAGACAATAGTTGAAGTTTTATTCAATATAAAACACTAAAAATGCCAATTAATCTTAATTCACAGGACAATTCCGAAGAGCATTTTAAGAAAACATTATCAATATTCCATACTCATACACATCTGGTAGCATTGCTGGCGATATCATATTAATGGCTAGTGAATACTTTATCAAAAGGCTGGCTTCCCTGGATTTTGTACAGAAAGCACATTTTGGCATAACGACGGCTGTTTTGGTAGTTTTTTGCTTCTCAGGTAACAACATACATCTATAATTAAAAACCAAATGTGTATTCCAAAGGCAGGAATGATGCTTCATGATGAATCATTCTAACTTTTTAAAATAGTTTTTTGTTTGTGGTACTTTCTAAACAACCGATTGGTCTTATAAATGAATACAAATGTACAATAACTTTTCTAGTTTGACAATTATACCCCGATAGTTACAGTGTTAAAGTGTATAGTTATATAACATTAACATTTTTGAAAACAAAAATAAAATAGATAAAAGGCTGAACAAGACCTTTTTGATAATTACATCGTCCATGTATTTGTAATAATCTTGCTCGAATGCTCTACAAAGGTAAAAAAAAGCTGTGTATCTTAACTGGTGCCAGATTGAATTAGGCAACAGTACTGGTAGTTAAAATTCCTACAACTAATTTCAGTCAAAAACAAGAACGGTACGTTTTTCATCGCATTGTCTCTCTGTTCCTACCAAATTTGTCATTATACATTTTTTTCTATTCCTCTGTGATGTACACACGAATTCTAGAATTAAGAAAGCTGTGAAGTACCGCAGGAACAAACTGGTAACTTTAATGGTAATGTGAAAATAAGGCGAAATAACAAAATATTTCAAGAACAGAAACCGTCGTAGGCCATATACCATAATCACACCAAAAGTAGTACTTTCGAGTTCAACTGCTACAAAATGTTCTAATCTATAAATCCTTCGCAACAGTTTTACAATGTCAAAATTAGTTTGAAGATAATTTCTAAATGCTAAATGTTTATTGCAATTTTTAGTTAAAAAGCATAGTATATGCAATATATGCCAAAAGGAAAGGTGTATTTATTAGCAAGGCTAATTTATTTGACACATGTGTTAATACACATATGCATTTTAATTTCTTGTGTATTAGTTTTAAATTATTTTTTAATTTTATTTCTTATTGCAAAGATAACTTTATTCACTGGATTTGACTTTTTTCGGAAAAGTTAGTTTTCTGTTTTGAACTGATAAAAACGCAAGTCGATTGCTACATTGTAATTTTAGCTGACCTAGTTCTTGTACTTGGTTCTAAATTCGTAAGCACTGAATGAAGATGATTGGTCATTATATTATCAAGGTCATGTTCACCTCACGTATTAGTTCTGTTGTAAACAAATATGTATTCCTATTGTTTTAGTTTTTGAATCTTGTAG